>KI911112.1:871362-1071114 GCA_000482085.2 Cladonia metacorallifera KoLRI002260
CTTAATAAATTTAATTTATTCATTTATTTTTTAATTATTTATAGAGATTACTATAAAATAAGTAGACTTTCTTTTAAAAAATATTAATTTTAAGATATATACTATAATTATTTATTAGCTTAATAATTTAAATTTATATAATTTTTATTACTATAGTTATTAAAATAATTCTAATAAAGCTATTATTTATTACTACATTAAAATAAAATTAGAGGTTTAAAGAATTCTTTTAACTAAATTATATATTAATTAAATAATCTACTCTTATTAATAATTTTATTAATAACTCTTTATATTATTCTATCTTCCTTTAATATAAGTTTATATTAAATATATTATTTAATATTTAATTATTTTAAAAATAAGTATACTAAAGTATTTACTATAAATTAAAAAATTATATTTTAAAAACTTAAAGTAAGATTATTTTAAGCTATAATTAATTAAGTATTTCCTAAATTTACTACTTTAATATAATAAAAGATAGCTTAAATAAATTCCTTAAAATTAATATTATATAAAATATTATTTATTATAAATTTTTTTAAATATATTAACTTTATAGCTTTATTAATATCTTCCTTAAATTATTAAATTAAAATTTTTATTTATTATTTTAAAATAGCTATTTATAAAATAATATATTTAAATTTTAATAATTTAATAGTATACTAAATTATTACTATATTTTTTTAATAATTAAGAATAATTTTTAAGACTTATTTTTTATTAAACTATCTCTTTATCTCCTTAAGTCTATTAATAAAGATAAAGATATCTTAAAAGGTTATATACTTTTTTTTAATTATTAATTTTTTTTTTTACTTTAAGGTTAAAGAAGCTAATATTATTAAGATATAAAGGTACGCTGCGCAATGGGTCAGGTCGGGTTTTTTTAGCACGTTTCTAAAGAAATCTTCTTTTATTAATAACTTTTTTGATTATGAATATAATTTTAATATTAGGGCACGATTTTAAAGCCCTACTTAAGGGCTTTAAAATGATCTCCTAATTACACTAAAATAATCTAGGTTAGTGGAGATATTAGCGTATTGGGTTGTTGGGTTAAGTCGGGTTCTTAGAAAATCCTCAACCTAACCTAATTTTAAGTCCCTGTTTTTAAACACTAGTAGCTCTACTAGCCTATATTAGTTTAGCGTGAAAATTACCTTATTTTCTAGCCCTTAATCAGGGCTTTAGATCTATGCCCTAATATTAAAATTATATTAATAATCAAAAAAGTTATTAAGAAAAGAGAGTAAAAAAGTTAAAATCTTGGCAAAAACCCATTGCGCGGTGTAATAATACTATATATATAATTAATACTCTTAAGAATATAAGTAGTTATTTAATAAAATATATTTAAAAAGTAATATATTTATAGCTATAAAAGATTATAAGGATTACTTTAATAAGGTTATAAGACATATATATAAAAAGCTATAGATATAAATATTTTAAAGAGTAAAATATAAATAGTATTATAAAATTCTTAATAAATAATTATTTTAAGAGAGTAGTACTTAAGGGAATTAAATATTTAAATATATTTCTATTAATTACTTTAACTTAGTATAGGAATTAGTAAGTTTAATATAAATATATTTAATAAAATAATAATAAGTAATTAAGTAATTAAATAATTAATTAATAAATAAATAAAATAAAAACTATTTTAAACTATTTTAGTTAAATAAATAAATAATAAATTAAGAGTTTTAATAAGAAATATATTAATACTAGAATTTTTATTATTTAATTATTTTTATTTATTTTATAATTATTTACTTTATAATATCCTTTAATTAAAAAAGTAGCTTATAATTATTTTTTATTTTTTATTTTTTATTTTTTATTTTTTATTTTTTATTTTTTATTTTTTATTTTTTATTTTTATTAATTTTATATTACCTTTTATTATTTTCTTTACATTAAAATTCTTACTAATAGTTTTTTTATAAGTTTTAGATTTATAAACTTTTAAACTAAATATATTACTAAGATTAATATAATAAAAGAAAAAATTAAATAAAAAGTTATAAGTTTAATTAATATTAGAGAAGTATATACTTTAGCCTTTAATATAAGTATTAATCTATTAATAGTATATAGTATTATAGATTCTATAACTTATTATTACTATTATAGTAAAATATATTAATAATAACTATAATAATCCTTAAAGCTTAAGGTATATATAATTATAGCCTTAAATATAATAAATTAAAAAGTAATTTAGCTTAATACTCTTTCTAGTTTTCCTTTATAAAAAGAGATTTAATAGATTTAATAAGACTATAATATAAAGATTCTAAGAGTAAATAATAATTAAAGTATCTTATAAAATATATATAGTAACCTCTTTATAAGATAAATTTAATACTTAATATTAAATAACTACTAAGCTTAATTAAGACTTAAAATATATTTAAATTTAGTAACTAATATAGCTTTTTTAATAGCTAGTATAGCTTCTACTATAAAAGTTAAGAGAAAGTTCTAAAATTTTTAATACTTTTTTAAAATACTAGTACTAGCACTATACTATATAATAAGTTAGGTTCAACCTAATAGGCTTTAAATTAAGTTTAGGTTAGATTAGATTTTAGATTAAATTTAAGAACTTAATTAAAAATCTAACCTAAACCTAATTTAGTAGTAGGTTTTTAGGTTTAAATCTAAAAATCTAATAGACCTCTATTTTATATCTTATTTAGTATAGCAATGCCCCTTAAGATATTACTGTCGCCCCCTAAGATGTCGCTGTCGCTGTCGCATGGCATCCATCCATCCATCCATCATAGCCATCCATCCATCCATCCATCCATCCATCCATCCATCCATCGCATCCATCGCATCCATCGCATGCGCATGGCCATGTTACATGGCAATAGCCATAGCGATGGCCATTATTAGATTGATTATTAGATTATTTTAGTAGGGCAGATTATTATTAGGTTATTAGGTTTAAACTTAACCTATACTAAGAAAAACCTAACTCAACCTAAACCTATTATATTAGGTTTAGGTTAGGTTTAGGTTTAAGTTAAATTAGAAAAGATCTAACTTAACTTAACTTATTATATAGTGTAACTAGCACTAATATTTTATATACTATATAATACTATATACTCTTTTAAGTAATTATTTATTCTTTTTTATTATAATTATATTTAAGTACTATATATTTATTACTATTATATAGTACTTAATATCTTAGTAATAATTTAAACTTATAATTTATTAAAGATAAAAGATTATTATATAAGTAAAGTATAATTAATAAAATATAAAAAATAAAAAATATTAATTTATTATTACTAGTCTTACTTAATTATATAAAAGATAGAGAAAACTATTATTTATATAGAAATAACTAAGCTCTTTCTTTAATTTATTTTATTAAGAGTAGATAGGAATACTATAGTTAAATTAAAAATTTAAAAGTTAAAAATTTCTTAAATAGAAGTAATATTAAATAAGGAATATAATATACTAAGTACTAAAATTAATATATTATATTTAAAATACTAAAATTAATATTATTATTAAGTATAGTTAAGTTAATAATAATAAAAGTTATAATATAGTTTAAGTTTATATTATTAATAAATTAATTATTAAATAAAAAGGATTAATAAAGTAATATATAATAGTAATATATAGAATAATTTAATATATTAAATTATTTAGATTATAAATTCTAAGAGAACCTCGTGTACATTACGTAGTGCCTTGTAGAATAGCCCTAGATTAGGCCGCAGCCGCTAATTGAAAGGCGCCTAGGTATTGTAAGACCTCGGAAGCTTGCTCATCGGCCCCGGGCTCCCAGGGCCCAGCGGATTCCAACCCATCTGCAGAGGGAGCTCTAGGGGCGGGCACCCCTGGGATAACCCCCAGAGCGTGTTCCGCTCGACAGAGTTAAGCGGTTAGGGGTGAACCTTTCTAGTTCCATTGCAGAGCTATTAGAATAGGGTAGCCTAGCTCGCTAGTCAATTCTCGAGTTAGACATTCCAATCACTTCGTACTTACCTATCCCTCGGAACCTGGGCAATTCTGCGACTTGTAGATGCATTCCGGAAGGCCAGACAAAGGATGTGGCTTTGAACTTGTAATTTCGAATCCAACCCATTTTACGTTGGCAATGCGAGGACCTGCCGCCCCTCGCAGAACGCTATTATACTGCGATACGCCGTCAAATAGCACGCAAGCTCCACGCGTCGCACTCGCTGAGGGGGAAGTCTACCTGCCAAACGATGACATCGCTTGTTCGACGACCGACTAAATCGTAGTTCTAGCTGCATGATGCATCTAGCTCAAGACATCACGATGTTCCTTTCGTAGACAAACGAGTATAAGAGCCCCATTATGGCGGGACAATCGAGCCATGTTAATGGATTTTTTACAGAGATAGACTGATGTGCAATTGTAGACTGTGATGTCGTCTGATTGGACGGCCTTGGTAGCTCTAGTAGCTTGTGGATTCGCTAGATTTATACTGATAAAGAGAGGTTAACATTGATCGGAAGCCGATATCTGAGAATCTGGGGATCACGGAAGGTCGACGATAGAACCGTGCCTGGCATTATTTGCCTGTATGTGAAAATGATCCTAAGATATAGTACATATGTGATGTTGTAGGTATAGTATACATGCTGATTTCGTTCTTGTGAATACCAGAGATAGATGCCGACCTAGTATCTTTTCCAGGCGAGGTCTAATTCCATAGTCAACGTTTGTGATTAATGACTATGTTGAGGATGATACGTTAAATCGGCAATTGGGACTTGTTATTCAATGTGCAATAGCAAATGCGGTCCTCCTTTAAGCACCAACTAATACAGGGTTTGCCATCGCTTCGGATTCCTTCAACGGCGCATCTTCTGGACTATGGCCATTACTCGTCAGTCGCTGGACCGGCGCTGTGGTGTTGGTACTCGCTTCTGTGTTCTGTGTCGAAGGATCGCCAGTGCCCGGAGTGGCACCATCAGTGTACTCGCTAGAGCCGCTTGTGCTTGCCTCAGCACGGATACTCGGCTGCAGAGATTCTAGTCTTTGGGGAGGCGCATTGGGAGACCTCGAAGTGTTGGTCTCGGGCACGTTAACTACAGTTGAAGGTGCTGGCTCAGTCGTTGGTGCTGGCTGAGTTGCACCGACGTGAGGATGTTTTTGTAGATAGTCTCCTGCAATGTCCTTTCCGAGGGTATTCAGTCTGGTCTGTGTTGTTCCATGCTTGATATAATCTATGGTTCGGGCTTCGATTTCTTGGAGTTCTTTGTGCTTGTCCAGCTTTATGTAGCAGACGCCATTGTCGGCACTGAAACGCTCATACCTCACATCAAATTTCGAATCCTCGTTTGAGACCTTAGCAAGCGTGACCATGTGATGCGTGACCCTCTCTGACTTGACGGCAATCTCAGTAAGGGTCTCCTTCAAGAAAATTCCCATGCGAATAGTCCTTGGCACAAGAAGCTCCGCCAGAACGTCTCTCTTGCGGGGTGGTGCATTCTTCGGTTTGTCGCCCGTGCCAAGATTGACAAATCGAACACGTGACAGATCGAGATGCGCATGGCGAGCGCCAGGCTCCCCTTCCTCAACGTTTCCTGCACAGCCTCTAGATGCGGAGACCAGGTCATCCTCGGTATAATGTTCGAAGATGAATCCAGAGGGGTTGTTATATTCCATGCCGCCATCGATGTAGTATCGGTTGCCAATCTTTTGAGCCGGAAAATATGTCGGTGCAGCAGATGTCGCTCTTGCAGCTTCGCTAACATAACATCGGAGTTGAGTAGGGCATTCGAGGCTGCAGATGGGCACAGCACCTTCTTTTAGATCTGACAATATTGATTGCTCGGTATGCTCTCTGCATATCACCGCACTGAATGAAAATAAGCTCATGCGTGACAAGTCAGTAAGCTCCGACTTTGCCTTACCAAGCCATGTCCCTATCGCTGCTGTCTGAAGTCATCTCAATGGCCGCATCAAAATTTTTATCTTCTATAAGACGCCGGATGCATCTCTCTAGGCGCGATCCTGAATATCTGGTCTTGCCCAGCCCGTGTGTGATCCGACCTATCGGATGCTTCTTGCCAAATATATCTATGGAAAGGCGTTTGTAGGCTTGAATACACTGTTGGGGAGTCATTCGCAGCTTTCCAAGCATTATCGCGATCAACCCTCCGGTGCTTGTGCCAGCCACAAAGTCGAAGACCTCTTGAGGCTCTACATTCTTCGGCGGCTCCGCGTCACCGCCCACTTCCCGAATTGCTTCATTCAAGCTTATATTTATATGTCGCATTAACTCTTGAAGGATCAACAGCGACGAGAGGCCACGGACACCACCTCCATCTATGCAAGCCTATCAGTCGGTTGATGCATTATTCCGAGAGTTGCGGTAACACATACCCAAAGTCAGTACATTGCAACATTGCCGTGTCCGAGAAGCGCTAGATGAATTCATTTTCTGTCGATAGCTCAATCGTGGTAAGGTATCGTACCAACGAATGTTTCATGGACGCAGAGAGCATGGCAGAACTCAATTGACATTGTAAGAGTTTCAGCCGCATCTAAAACCACAGGCAGTCACGAGCTTGATTGTCGAACCGGCTAGCGCAGCCATGAGTCTACCATGCAACATGAACACGCCATACTTACAATGGAAATTGATCACGGTTCTAGCGCTGAATGATAACCGGAGGCCTTTATGGGGTTAGTCGATATAACAAGGCGTCACGTGTAATGTTTTCTTCAGCCTACATCGAGACGGGCTACATCAAAGCTGCATGAAGTCGGAATACGGGCTGATGGGACCAAATAAAACCCGCGAGAGTGGTACAGTAATGCAAATGCAACACGACCTGCGGGTAAGTTCGAGTCTGGTCCGATTTAAAAATTGGTAATGACTTCTTATCCGCGCATGGACTGCATTATGGCCCGAATACCAGTGTCTAGAATGCTTGCAGTCACAGCCTGAAGCGCTGTGCCATGGTCAAAGCTCAGCAAGGCAATTGAGAAGGTGTGCTCGTATGTGCTGTTTCAGCCCGACTTCCTCACAAGCCTGTTTAATACGTATAGGATTACTACCCTTTCATCAGGGCGTGCATCGCTCTGGTGACAAGCATGTAGTGTTCTGGCATACCAGGACAAATAGCCTCACTGTGCGTGGTTGCCCTCGTGTGTAGATAGGGGCGTTGGTATTTTTATGTTCGCACGGGTTGAGGCTCATTACGGTAACACTTAGCGAGGGTGTGACGCCACTAGTGCATGACTGGCGGTACGGTGACGGCCCTGATGGGTAGCAGACCACACCACGATAAGGCACGCTGTTGATCGTTGGTCCTGAATTCCCACATGTCAAAGTCGTATTTCGGGACAATTTTGCCTGGACTAATCATGTGCGCATATGGCTGTTGCCAGGCGCGAATCCTGCAGGCACGAGCATTCCTACCATGTTTGGGGGGCCAGGGACGGTGGCTGTGCCAACGCCATCGTGATGACTCAAATCTGCCTTATAGCCTGTCCTCAGTCCACATCTCCTTTATAGATATCTTCTGCTCACCGGTTAGTTTTAAATTGCAATCATCCTGACCCGCTGTATGCGTCAGAGCAGCGATCCTGCGCTCTTTGAATTTTCGACTTTGGTAAATTAGCGCTCAATGGCACTTTCACACAAACCTTGCAATCCAGCTGAGGGGCCTAGACCTCTCAAAATTCTTACCATCGATGGAGGAGGACTACAGGCCGTGTCAACCCTTCTGATCCTCAATAGGGTATTGGAAACAATTGGTAAACAGCACAGCGATCCACCAAGAAAACCGAAGCCTTGTGAGGTTTTCGACACGATCGCAGGTATCGGCGCAGGTGGCTGGCTGGCCATTCTCCTAGGCCGCTTCCGCATGGACATCACCACATGCCTATTAGAGTGGTATAAGATAACCAGACGCATCGAGCCTAGGTCGAGGTCTGAGGAACTACGCATGCGACTCGTACATCAAAGTTATTTTGATACAGAACGTCTTATGGAGGAAGTGAATCGTTTGACCCGTATGTATGGTACGGGCGACTACCTCTTAGAAGATGATCCTGAAGGTGCGCGTACTCGTCATGTTTTCGTTGCAGCCTTGAAGTCAGACGCCACAGGCTACAGACTGTTCAGGACATATGAGACGCCAAACAACGCAAAGTTGCCAGAGAGGCTGCTAGAGGGTCCCAAAAATCCAGAAAAGTACAAGATCTCAAGTGCCTTCGGAGTGACTGGTGCTGCAAAGTATTTTACTAAAGAATGGAACGAGCACATGGAGCATAGTGGTCACACCAGATTTATTGATAGTAAATTCCCAAAGCCACACAACATTACTGAGCTCGCCTTGGATGAGATGTGGGCAATCTACGGAACAGATGTACCTCTATCTGTTGTGGTCAATATTGGACCCGGTCTGCCCAATGATGTCGACGTTAGACAGATCGCACGAAGGTTCTCATCATGGAGCCTGAACCCTGTTGGAGCCTCTAGAAAGAAGCGACCAAGGTTACTCGCCATAAAACAGGAGCCCTCGCTCCGAAGCCAGGAAAATCGAATCTCGGTCCCACACTCTGATGAAGTCGAGCAGGATGTAAAGAAGCCATCGATCCGATTTCGGAAGGTCGCGGATAAACCACATAGTGACCACAAGCATTCGATACCGCGAATAGATACTGTTGGGTCTCTCAGTGGTAGAACTATGGACGAGAAACTGAAGCGGTACGAAGATGAGATCGAGAGAGACATTAAGAAGAAATTGAACAACGTCAACCCGGGCAGTGGAAACTTGTACTACAGGCTTGCGCTTCCCAAAGCTCCTCAAGGCACCGCGCAGAATGATTCCTCTGCCGCGCTTGTGGCTCACGATGCCACCATGGAATATCTGGATCTGCCTGCAGTTGACAGGACAATAGATGAAGTAGCAGAGCATATTCCGGAGATTATCAATGCTGCATGACAAGTCGGTCCAAACCCAGGCTTGCATCTTATGGACTGGTGTCATGCAGAGCAACTCACCCGTATTCTCTCAGCAGTCTAGCCAACTTGTGCCACCAACATATATGAGACTCGTATACTCGCTGCTCGCTCTTTGCTTTTGTTATATCTCCACCAGGTTTGGACTTACCGAGAATGTATACTTTGATGATGACGACGACGTCACGAATCTCTTCCCGCTACTCAGTACCCCTTTCACGACTATTTTCTAGACATGGTTGCGTTTTAGCTCGATGGAAGTTGCATATATGAGAAGCTGGACTCCTTATACCGTAATGAGCAATGAAGATAAAGTTGTGGCCTGGAGTTGGCAGGGCATGAGGTGGGTTAATCCACCTTTGTGCCTGGTAGAAGGTGCCCGTAAACCAGTGACACGAGCTGCTCTTTCGTCTATGCGTTCTTTCCCTGTTTTTTCTTTATCATTCCTTGCGATTGGCGTAATAAATAATGAATACTATTCGATGTAAATTACTCAAGCACAGAGGATGCGCCTGACTCAATTCTGGAGCAGCCCAATCCCGGAAGGACCCTATTTATCTATGGGATGACTAGTCCGTGTACGTAGTCAACCTACCTTTTTATAGGATGGCTAGTCAAGGTGCAGCTGAATATCACTCCGATTGAATCGAACAATAAACCGTATGCCAGTCCAGATGCTAGAACAGATATTATCTTCTAAACTATATGTTTGATATGAACGTCACGCACCGACAATGAAATTTAGTTGGACTCAGAGTTGTGAATTCAAAAGCTGGGTATACCAAATTCGACCAAAGATCCATCCAGGATTACGATCCTCACCATGGATAGTAATTGACCAAGGCTAAAATCATCGTGCAACTTGAAGATTGCTACTCTGAAAAAGTGCGGTACGAATAGAAAAATTGGAATAGGGCGAGAAGTCCGGGTATTGAAATCCATGTTGGGGGAAGATGAAGCTTCAACTGACGAAGTAGGAGACCTGTCAATTGGAGCAAGAGAATATGGCAAATCGGTGACCTGCAATTGCTCTGTATGATATTCCAAGAAAGCTTGATGCATCAGGTGATCTATGCTGATATCGCTTGCGATATAGCAAGCACGATGGCTGTATATATGGGAATGTTATTCTGAACCTGGGTAGAGATACTATCACCGATTTTAGCAGGTTTTATAGAGGTTGAAAGTAGCATATATTTCAATGGAAATACTTCTATCATACGGGTGCGATGATGGTGGCTGTCAATCGTCAAGGCATAGAAGTCTCAAGAAGGAAATCGATGCCCGGTGGAAAGAGGAAAAGACGGAACCAAAATGCAAATTACGAATACAGTACGTTGTCTGATATCTGTATGGTAGATCCATATGCTGCCCAGCCACTTCCGATATCGCGCATTGCTTCTACACTTCTGCTTCAGCCTCTGCATTACTACCTTCGCCAGTCGGCGTAGAGTTTGCCGCCCCACTCTTCCCAGCAGCCGCCATCTGCCATGCTGGAATGGCAGCTCTCCTGTCTCCTCTTTCAAGACTATTAGACGGGGCTGGGCTATCTTGCTTTGGCGACGTGATCCCTGGTGCAGGCGCTGAGGGAACGCCCGGAGACCCCTTGTTCGGAGATGTTGTACCGTTACTCGTCGAAGGCAGCGTTGAGAAGCTATCGCTGGAATTTTCATTTCCATTTGCTGTAGGTGGAGCATAGCCCCTTCCCGTCGGGCCTGAAGAACCAGCGGATCTTCCAACCCTGTTCTCCAGCAATCTTTTCAAACTTTGCACTTCCAGACTTAGCTCCTCCATCTTAGCATCTCCACTAGCCTTCCATCCCTGCAAGGCTTTTGGCACTAGCTCTTTTAGACCCTGTACTTGATCCGCTATGACCTTGCTTTCTGCTTCTCGCCTCATGTTCGCAGCTTTCAGATCCTCCACTATGCTGTCGATGCCTTCAAATGAAGTGTCCAATTTCTCTGTCCTCTCGGCCTCCGATATTTGTAGTTTGGTAGTGTCTGCGGTTAATTGTTCAATAAGTGCAAATGCGCGGTTGAAGGAGGCGTCAATGGAAGCCTTGTCTGCTTCAAGTTGAGGAGGTGTGGGGGGCGAGATAAGGGGCATCACATAGCGCTAGACTGATGTCAGCACGTTCGATGAAAGTGACGGAGGCTCTCAAGTACCTTTGCGACAGCATAGAGGCCGTAGCCAACACCACTGGTCACTGTTGCCATGATGAACCAATCCCTCCAATCACGGCGTGGTGGTCTAGTAGTGGTCAGTAAGAGAGACGCTGCAGGATCCGAACAAGCCAATTACTCTAGCGTTGCTTGAGCCCATGGACCACCTTGGTAAGGTCCAAGCCCGTAGCCATATCCCACTGGTTGTCTCATCTGTTGGCCATGAGAGCCAAAATGTGCCTGTGGGGGAGCTACATCGCCGGGAGTCTGAGAAGCATCACTCGCCCTAGCTAGAGCAGTGTTGATTTCTTCTTGAGAGAGATTTTTCGACTGCAGAAAGGCTATTCGTTTGTCGAGAGCAGCTGCAGCGACGGTAGGATCTTGGAGGAAGCTCACAGCTGACGCCACCAAGTCTTCTCGCACCATTGTGAGCTCTTACTTATGGTCTCATGATTATGTAGCTTTGGTTAAGCCCATGAATGCACTGATGATGAGACGAGGGACTCGGCTCGTCACGAAGCCTCATCAAGTACCATCGTTGCGGTGGCTGAACCTCGGCCCACGCGCGCTGCCTTAAAGGGCTGGTAGACAGCCTTGGCGCGCTAAGCCGACCCGCCTTTGTTTACTTTCCGCCAGATTTGATCAAGATGCACCTCACATAGCTACATTCGCATGCGCGCACCCTTACGAATCCCGCTACAACCCAGAAACTACGTTTTGCGCATCTGATTGCCAAAGTCTACTATTCGAATTCAAAATGTCGCAAGATACTGGACTTTTTAGCGTTCGGCGACCCAGAGAAGTACGATTTCATATTCTGGTCGATTGAGACTACTAATTCCTCTCTCAGACTCTCGGCGGCATCAATTTCAACTCAGGAATTCCACAGCCTCAATCTGCATTGAAACGTTCTAATTCCATCTCTCACATAAAAGAGCCCCAGGCTCCTCTTACATCACACCATGGCCGTTCGGCCTCCTCGTCGGGCAAGTCTCTTGCTCCAAACCGACCCCAACAGCCAAATTTCCAGCGGTCGTCCTCAGGCACCAATCTGGCTGATCTTGGCCGGCCTTCGACTGTCCAACGCAGCTTATCTTCTAACCTGTTTGCTAATGCGGCCTCGGGTGGTAGAATGAGCTACGCACCAGGCACGATGACACCGGCGCATCACCAGTCCCTGAATGGCTCCCAAAGCTTGCAAAGGAGGAGCAGTGTATTTTCGCGACCGTCGTCAACAGGTCCAATGGGCCATCAATCATTCTTCACACAGGCACCAGCACCTGCCAGCGCGCGTCCAGATCCTCGACCGTGGCGGGACCCCAATTACAGGAACAAGGTCGGTCAAGAATTGCTTGATTATCTCACCCGCAACAACTTTGAGTTAGAGATGAAGCGATCCCTGAACCAGAAAAGCATGACCTCACCTACGCAGAAAGACTTTGAAGCGATCTTCCAATGGCTATATCACCGGATCGATCCCGCTTACCGTTTTCTGAAGAGCATTGATTTTGAGGGACCGGCGATCTTGAAGCAACTGCGATATCCCTTTGAGAACAAAGTTTCGAAATCCCAGTGGGCTGCCGTGGGGGGACAAAATTGGTCATCCTTTTTGGGGATGTTACAATGGATGATGCAATTGGCACAAATGATGGACAAGTACGACGCTGGAGAGTACGACGATGCTTGTGCGGAAGCTGGCGTGGACGTGAGCGGCGACAGAATTATCTTTCGATTTCTGAGTGGAGCTTACCACGACTGGTTGCAAGTTGATGACCAGGTTGAGGAGGAGGAGGACCGAATGCTTGTACCCCATATTGAAGCCATGGCCGCTGAATTTGAGAAAGGAAATAGAAAATATGCCGAAGAAATGAAGATCCTGGAGGCCGAGAATGCTGTACTCAAGCAGCAGATCGCAGAAGCTGAGGCTGGCGCTCCAGACCTCGCTAAATTAGAGAAGCACTTCAAAATTCTTGAAGATGACAAACGAAAGTTCGAAGAGTATAACAACAACGTGGAAGGCAAGGTCGAGAAGTATGAGCAGCGAAACAAATTCCTTGTTGAAGAGATCGACCGAACCGAAAATGAGCTGCGAGAGGCCGAACAGGAGAAGAATAGCCTGCAAAACTCAGTCGACAGCCAAGGTATCACAATTCAAGACATTGACCGTATGAATAGTGAGCGTGAACGTTTACAGAAGGGGCTGGAATCTACTTCTTCGAAACTAGAGGAAGTAAAGAAGAAAGAAGCTGAGAAGGAGGCGGACGTAAACCGCGCCTTTGAGGAGCTTGAGCGGGTAGTGGACAAGTACAACTCTTTGTGCTATCAAATCGCGTTGATACCGTCCGATGCTGCAAACGCCAAGGGCCAGGACTTTGAGCTTCGTCTCAATATCGACTCTACCCCAAACTTCTCTTCTTCGCAGCTCGGTTCATCACAACGCGGTGGTACTAACGACCGTCTGCTTGCCGATGCAGCAACAGGCTACCACCCGCCTAACGTCCTCAATCTTGATCTCCGAGGCTACGTTAAGAGCCAGTTCATCCGTTTGCGGAAGGAAATCAATGAGCGCAGAACGCTGGCCATCGATGCTGACATGAAAAACCATGAGCTCCTCGACTCAATCAAAGAGGCTATTGACGATAAGAGAAGCGAGGTTGAGGCGCTGGAACATCGTGTTAGGGCAGCTGAGGAGGAGTATGACAAGACGAAGGAGGCATGCGCTGCCGTAATTTTCAATTTTAATGAACTCTATGCTGACAATTGCTCAGGTCACCTCAACCCAGAAAGTTGCCTCGGATAGTCAGATTGAAAAGATGGAGAAAGAGCTTGCTAAGATGCGGGCTAGTCTGGATGAGAGCGTGCAGCTGATGGAACAACGTGAAATGAACACTAATATCGAGTCAGTTTTCACCCAAAGTATTTCATTTGTGTTCCCCCTTGCTAATACCGTTATCAAGATTCGAACAGTTGACTCTTCGCGCCAATACGCTGCGTGAAGAGTTGCACACTGAAATCGAGAAGATTCTAAATGATGTCATCAAGTTCAAAGTACATATCCAACAAAGTCTCGAGAATTATGAGGGGTTCGTCGATCAAGAAGTCAAGGCCGAGCTCGATGAAGGTGGTACGGAAGACGATGTGATGGCAGTGGATGGGCCAGGAGAGTAGGATCGCAAGTACGGTGCTTGTTGGAGGCGTTTGGGTAATTTCTGCGACGACGACTGATGCCTCTGATGGATATCTGTACACGCGTTGGTTAAGCTCTGATGGATGTAGTATGTATAGTGAGCGTGGAGTTTTTGATAACATACCAATGATTTGGTTTTCTTGAGAGAGTATTCTTCCGTAGCAAGCCAAGGTAACGCGGAAAATAGATGCAACTAGATCTGCATGTCTGCATGACGTTGTTATCCCGGTGATTGTGTCTATGCCGTTTCCTCAGCTCCAACAGCTCCGTTCAGTTCGTAGTCACGATTGGGGCAAATTGAAGTATCGTTTATTGCTTCGACGTATCATTTACCATGTTCACCTCCGGCTCCACGTACTAGTCCCCTTACATATGCCTCGTCTGTCTTCACTAAATCTTGCGTATAAACATAGGTACTCTTTTTTCCCTCCATAGGTGCCTTCCGTAGAAGGACGTGGTCGTGCAAGTAAAGAATCATGGTCCAGCAAGTCGCTAAGCACACCTGCTGATCACTGTTGGGAGAGGATATATTCTCGTCGCTTCCGTAATCATAAGATGAGGCGGCATGCTGGTAGAAATGCTCTTCCTATGCAATGGAAGATTCGTCGAGAATTGGGGTGCCATCTGATGGGACTTTCTATACGAAAACTTCAACAAGTGAGATATAGAATGCATGTCCTTATCTGAACGATCATGTGGTAAGACATCATCAGTGAGGGTTGTTTCATGTGCCTCTCTACCATCAGCCGCTCCTTTGCGGAGACTTTCCGATGACGGTCTTGATCTATCATCGTGATATATGACTTTTGGTATTTAGACTAGAGATATTCATATGTCTGCATAGTTGTAAAATTTCACTTCGTATCTTCTAGACTCAGCTCCCGAGACTCACTCGATTTTGAAAGAGGTTAGAACCCCCAAGATGTCGCCTCATCAAGCTAGCGGTCTTCACGTTCCGCTGCTATTGTTGAAGCGCCAACATTATACGTAACAAGTCTCGTTGCTCGTTAGGTCTCTGTATAGGTATAAGCAACGATTCCCTTGTACTAAAATGTGAGAACAAAGACTTGAATGTTACCTAACCATCCTCTTGAACTATTAATACTAGACTACAAGTATACAAAGACAAGTAAAGATCCAAAGTAAATAATAATTACTCAGGCTCTAATATTGGAAGTACTTATCTTTATAGAGAATATCAATACTTAAGATTTATAATGAATTGATAACATACTATCAAAGTACCTAAGGTATATAATTATTTCTGAGGTCTTAGATTCATAGCGGCCCGTCTTTGAGAATATATACGCGCCTCGATAAGCTCTTAGTCAACAATATACTGCACAAGCATGACATTGTCTACATCTATTCTAGGAAGTTTTCTATCTATGTAGACTTGCAAACACGGGTGAGGCAAGCAACCTGAAACTTAACAAGGTCATTGTTCTCGGTCGAAGGAATGATGCAACATTGTGTATGAGATGTGCCTGCATGACTGGGTCCCATTCATCAAGAATGCTGTCAACTGGATGCATCTAGTCATTAAGTGCAAACAACCGTCCGCCATTGAAACGCCTTCCGTAGACTTGGAGTCGACATGAACCCTGCTTCGACTAGCCCCCAACGGTCTCATTGCCACGGAGGCTATCAGGGTGGTTTGGGGTGTTAACGCATCTCAAATTGAAGGATGAAGGACACCGCTCGATCAGGCGGATGGTCCACCGGACGAAGGCCCTACCTTCGTCAATGCAAACTTGTCATCACGCCTACGCCAACGGCGTTGACGGTGCCGACGCCCATGAGTTCCGTCGCGTGCACGTGTTCTGACGGCAGGAGGATCACTGGGCGCCGAGGCGCGGCGAGGCTGGCCATGGGTGGTAGATGGTCTATCGCTGGGTCCGTCGACTGGGCGACTGGGTTCACTTCTGTTGTTGAGACGTCGTTGAAAGAAGGGATTACCGCCTTTCTTCTGGGCTTCGATTTGATCTTTACTCTCGTCCAACTGATCAGCTTGCTGATGACCCGGTATTTCTTGATTCCTGGGTGACTGACCGTCTTCAACAACCGTTTCTTGCTGGCCATGAGGCGTTGCTTCATTACGAGGCAAAAATTCGGGGGCCGTAGCTCTAAGGCTCCTACCCGTAGAGGTGGCAGAAGCTTCCATTGATCGACTCTCATCTTGAGTCTGACATCTCGCCAGATGATCGCCAGGCTTGCTTGATTCCGACGGCTCATCTGGAGTAATGGCTGTGATACTAACTTGTTTCGTCCACAAATCAAAGTATTTCCCCTTAGCTTTTAGTAGTATGTGCGGCGGTCCTTGTTCAACAATAGCTCCTTCTTTGATCACCAATATGTTATCAGCATCGGATACGGTACTCAGCCTGTGGGCCACCGTGAATGTAGTTCGTCCAAGCGTCAATTTTCGAAGAGCTTCTTGAATGTGGCTCTCTGTCTCTGTGTCAACTGCACTTGTGGCTTCGTCTAGGAGAATGATCTTAGGCTCTTTCAGGATGACCCTGGCAATTGCGATCCTTTGCAGTTCGCCGCCGGAAAGCTTCACACCTTTCTCACCAACTTTCGATAAGTAACCCCTTGGAAACTGAAGGATTTTATCATGAATAGCAGCAGCTTTACATGCTTCCTTGACTTGATCGTCCGTTGCATCAAGCTTTGAATACCGCACATTTTCCATGATTGTAGTATTGAACAGCGATGGATCCTGAGGCACTATCCCGATGCAATTGCGCAAGCTTTGAAGCGTCACGCTCTTCGTATCCTGGTCGTCGATCGTAATGCAACCTTTCTGAGGATCGTAGAAGCGAAACAGCAGCTTTAGAACCGTCGATTTGCCACCACCTGTTTCTCCTACCAAAGCGACGCGTTGGCCTGATTCTACACGGAGGTTGAAATTGCTAATGCTGTCCTTCTCCCCGTCATAAGCAAAACTCACACCACGGAATTCTACCGAGCCGCGTTTGAATTCGAGAGCCACAGAGCCATCCTCCACGGTAGGGGTTTTCTCGAATAATTCACGCAACGCTTCAGCGTCTACCAATTCTGCCAGAAACTCGCGCCGCGTGCTAATTAACTGATCAAGGCGTCCAGAAAAGTTAGACCAATAGTAGATCAACATCGCGAAGCTCCCTACGGGTACGCTTCCATGTGCGATTCGATGCACAGCAAGGAATGCGGCGCCAATGAGTCCAAGCTCTAGGATAGAGTTTTCTCCAGACCATGCCATATAGAGCAAGTAGATTTCTTGTAGGCGCGCTGTGAGATATAAACCTAAACACTAATCTTCAGCTACAGGTCCTAACCACGGGGAAAGAGATAGCACAACGAACCCACGGCATGAGAGTAGCGTCCTTTCTCATAACTTGCAGAATTGAAATGAGAGACTGTATCCCAACTGCCAACACTGTCATACATGATTTGAGCTTGCTTCCTGGCGAGCTTCGTTGAAGTGCGATGGATCTCAGTCTGTTTAGATAGGAACCAAGTCGATGACCAAAGGTAGATTACCGATGTAGATGCAAGTATGAGGGCCATATAGGGGCCAAAGACATAATATCTGGACAATAGTTAGCTGGTACTTTCCCAACTCTAGATTGACTTGAGTCCAGATGGAGATCGTACAAATAGATTGCGGCTAATGCTAAGTCTGCGAAAACCGGTAACATTCGAAAGATGACAGTTTTGAGTATATTGATAATTGAAGAGCCTTGGCTGATGGAGGTATACAGCTCACCGGACTGCTTCTCCGTATGAAAGTCACGAGACAGATCCATGATGTGATTGTACGCAGCCGTCTGGAGCGACCTGTCTGCGTTCTGTTCGATAGGCTGCCAAAAGAGTCTCTTGGCGGGACCCATCAGAACACCCTCTATCCAGCGATAGAACACGAACAGAGCTATCTCTGACATGATGGATCCAGGATGTCCATCACTCGCCACTGTACTCATACGGTCAAGTACGATTCCGAACTGGCGCGGCTCGAGTACGTTCAGTGCTCGCCCACATGCGAGGCAGACAAAGACCCCGAAGAAGTTGAGCAGTAGGATACGATCTTTGGTGGGTAAGAGGAGGGGAACGAACATCGAGAAAGAACGTGCGTAGCTGATATCTCATTAGCCAGATCCGATACAGGCAACAAATCATGGGCTTTGATAAATATAATGAGGCTGTCTGAGTACATATGATCTTTGCTTTACTTGTCGCGGCCAGCAGGACTTGGAAGATATGACCTACTTGACCCAATTTCCATTAGCCAGGAGTCGCTCCTGCACTTTCTTCTTCTTTTGATCTTTCTTAATGAGGTAATCATCTTCATCTTCGTCATCTGTGCTATCGGAGGGCTTGGAAATTGAACCATAGGGCGGGCTATCCTCCGGATCTTGGCCCGTGATGGGTGACGTTTTGCTCTGGTCAAGAAGCGGCGAAGATTCTGGATCCGTAACGGTCTGGAAAGCGAATCTCGTGAAAGTTATAGTTGGGAGTAAGGCTAGTATTAGTATACGGGAAGCTTGGATGACCATCTGAGTATATACGAAGGCTTTTGTTGTAGAGCCATAGCTGAGACCGAGTATAAGGAGAGTCGCTTCAGCAATGAGAGTCATAAGCCAGGCGCCGCAGTGTGGGTACCAGACAGGGTTTTTGGAGTCTAGGCCACCAACGAGAATTATCCACACAAGCACGTTCGATAGAGCGTAGACCTTTGGATGTAGTTAGTGACACGATGACCGCTTAAGATGGCCTGCATGACGTGAGAAGAGTCTTTACATTACTGGCTGTTGATGAATAGCGGGCTCCATTGTCAATAGTGTCAACTACAAGCATCAAAGCCTCAACCACAAAAGACATCCAAACAAGGATCATAAGCCACAACAGTACTTTAAAAGGCGTCTTGCCGGCGTGAACTTTCAAATTCTGCAAAGTACAAGTGCTGATCGTCGATGCAAGGATGTAATAGGTGAGTACCGTAGCCGGCACAAGGTAATAAAGCACATTACGCACGTGGTGCAGCCCGGTGCTAGTTGCCATGTTCGTTGTATCCATAGGTGACTGCGAGGACGCCATTTTGCGATTCTTTAGCAGATTTTAAAAACTCAGAGGTTGAACAAACAAAGCAAGAAGGGTTCGAGAGCTTTTCAGGTTTTTAAAGGTTGGGGACACAAGTCTCGAGTGGCGGGAGGTAGCGAGACAGTGAATGGATTGTGTGACACCGACAATTCCCCGATTCACACATTACGCGCTTTATCTTGGACGCTGCTCATCCAAGATCTGGCAGGCGCATTCTGAGCTGACGAATAGCTCGCTATGAGTAAGGCGCAACACGTCAGCTTTGTTGCCTCAGCACATCCTAGGTGGGAGGCCTAAATGCCCGGGACTCAAATTTCAGCTTGAATGTTTAAGCTCAACAGTAGTCTAAGATACGCGGGCTGACACCGTGCTGATGTAAGTTGAGTACGGCGCTCGCTGTTCACGATGTATGAGCGTATCTTTCTGAATGAATCTCAAGTAGAAAGAAGGCCCCAATACGCCAACCGTCGCGCCTCTGGCGGGCCGAAAAGAACCGCTCATGGGTTAGAGTGTCTCGTATCTTCTGCAGCCGCTCTGGTCCAGCCAATATAACGATGTCTTGAGCCTCATTGATAGCTTGAGGCTGAAAATGATGGATCTGTGCCGAAGCCTTACGGGAAACGGGAGAATGTGGAATACAACGACCTCTAACCCCCCCACCCCTCGGACTTTGGTACTTGAGAGCCTGAAGCTGACTCTTGGTGTTTTCTACGCTGCGATGGTATCTCCAGGCGCTCGAGCTTGGAGACGGCTGAATCCCGTCATGGCTACATAACTTCAGCGCCTGTGGAAACGCCAGCGGCTGTCCAATTCGCATCCAGCGGTTCATGCAACAATTTGATATGCAATGCAGCAGTTCCGTCGCCATTGGCGCAGGCCGGCTTTTGCTATGACCCTGAATCGAAGCAGGTATTGATGCTTAGATAAAGAATCAGGCGAAGAAGTTGGCCGCTTGTCGCAAGTGGCTGCCAGCGGCCCCACGGCAAAGCTCCGTAAAAACTCTTTTAACACATGTGGTACCAATGTTCTAGTACCAGACATTGGCTGAGCTGCGCACGGTCGAAGGCATCTGCTCATGAACGCAGAGAAGGCTCTCGCGAACGAACTCTGTCCGCGGTTTTAGAAGAGATTTCGTCCTCTTTGTCGCTTGGAAGCTCATCTACCACGGCTCCTGACTCACTCCCTTTCGGAGGCAGCGCGAATATAACAGCACGACATGGGGAATGCGATTCTTGATGCGGACCCGTTATGATTGATGTCGGGAGGTATACTCTAAAAGTCAAGGATGGGGGCTCCTAAGATGCTTCAAGATGGCGAGTTGCACCAATCATTCCACTTTCCCATCCTTCCCAAGCCCATTCCTAGGACAGAATGCCAGCTTCAATGCTGCCGGCCCACAAAGCATTACGAACATGACCCACTCCTCCCACCTCCACATCATAAGGTTGACTGATATTGAAAAAATCGTAGGATACACCTAGATGTAGTATGTCTTGTAAGGACATGCCAAAGAGCAAGGCTTTTCGGGGTTTGACATCCGGGGTTGATCGCAATAAAAACGCATTGAGGCGAGCGAAGACGCGAAAGTGAGCGGTGAGCTGACGCCAAAGAGGTTGATGGAGGGTAGAATAGGTCGCTGCTGTAGCCTGTGGAAAGATAAGGTACTTTTGACAAAGGTGGCCGGGGCAAAGACATCGCCAGGCAATGTGCCTAAAGGCTCCATATACCGACTTTGTAAACCCTACGGCATGGTGGCTAAATGAATCATATAACGATGGTCCATGTATGTTCAATTCCCAAGGAGTATTCATCAATTATATATAAAGAAGCGTCCTTCAGCTTCCAAAGCCCAGGTTCGCAAATTGGAGGAAACAAATATATAATATATGGTTACAATTAGCTCAATATGCACGATGATGATCAAAGCACCTAGGTGCCCAAATGTTCTCTAGCCTAATTTCGTTGGCGGGACCTGATGCCTGACCTACACCAGGAGGATAGTGTAATATGTTGCCGGGACTATTTGGAGGAAATCTGGGACTTTAATTGTGATTGGTACAACATTTAGATTGTAAAGGTGCAAGTGACCTGTGTCTCAAGTATCAACCTGAGAGATCATTAGCATGTAGACGGACTCATACTTTATTCATCCCAAAAGCCTCGATCAAAATTTTGGCGCAATTAGTGACAATGGCCATCCCTGAGGGAGTAAACATGGAATGCAGGAGCCTATGCCAAGACCTAGAGCTGTCTACTTTCCACCAAGACCACCAAACACAACTCCACCACAATCCATTAGAACATGGATTTTGCACCATACCAAGACACTGCCCCGGAATCAGTGCGCGCCCTTTCCCCTCCACCTCAAAATCGGCCAACATCGCCCCCTATACGCAACAACGCCCGCTCTCCGCCCCCCCTCCGCCCCAACACAGATCCCTTCGGCGCATCGTCCCTCCCAGCGCCAAACCACTTCAGCAATGAGCCCCGAGGTTTTGGAGGAGGAGACAGCGAGGGTGGAAGATTAGATGTGAATCTGTTCGAGACGAGTCTGCCGCTGAGACTGGATTATGAAGCATGTTTGGCTTATTTGGCATTGCCACCTGCTGGGGGGGTATTCCTGCTCGTAATGGAACATAAGAGCGACTACGTGCGGTATGTTCTGCAAGCAGCCTGAGTGGTTTGTCCACACGGAGCTGAGGTGTCAGGTTCCTTGGGTGCACTTAGGCTGACGGGCTGTGAACAGATTTCATGCGTGGCAATCGAGTTTAGTGTTCTCCGCAGTTTTCGTCCTTCACCTTATATTCTCGTGGTCGAGCATTTTGTCGTGGATGCTGTTCGTGTTCGATCTCGGTCTGATAGCACTTTTAACGATGCACGCTTATCGTGACGGTATGAAGCTTGCTCCGTGGCCCACTCAGATATGCTAACATGCTTTAGCCGATGGGTTGGATCGGTATGAACTACCGTTTTTCGGAGGGCTGGCAAGTTCGATCGTGGATTCGGAGTGAGCTATACTCAGGGTTAATTGGTGCACTGAAAGGCGCGATACTGTTGTAAGATACCCATGTTCAAATGTGCTAAGTGGATTGGAATGTGAACTTGTTGCTATGCTATGGGTATATGTCTAATTTTAAGCGCCACGTCCCCGATCGCCTATTAATGCCTTCCTCCTCCGCTGGACATTAGTGACTCTGTCCTCATCTAGCCCAGTTCCAAGCCCGGAGTCACGCCATCCACTGGTTCCTTCGGTCACATCCTCGTCCTCGTCATCGGCCTCAGCGATAAATGACTGAACACCCGTGGGATGCACTGTTTCCTCCTCTTCCTCTTCCTTCTTGACGACAGCCGGTGGTCTAGTAAACTGCAAGGGCATCTGTCGACCAAGCGTGGGAAAGGCGCGAGGCGTGTCGGAGATATCATCAAGTGAAGTTGGGTCGAAAGTCTCTGAATCCTCCCGCTCGCTTTTCAGTCTGGTGCTGCCGTCTGAGAGGGACTCGGGTTTGGTAGTTATATGAGTGACAAGATATGAGGAGAATAGGAACCAGGCGAAAAGCATGGATAGAATGGAGCTGCTCCAGAAAGTTGTCGTAAAGAAGAGAAAGGAAAGGATACGGTGGTGGTACAGGATCCACCTCAGTCCTCCAAACCTGGCAATAATTCGGATGTTCACCTCGTAGAACTGCATGTTCCGATCCGCCTCCACAACCACGTTGACACTCTGTGGCACGTTCGCCCAACCTTTCGCGAACTCCACACCCTCAAACATGCCAACCTCTAGAACCTCGCTCTCTCTCTTCCAACCCAACAAATGCAATGGCAATCCACTTAGCGTATTTGCCGTGTCAACGATTGGTGATGCATACGTCAATATTGCCGGTCGTCTAGATCGAGCGAGGACAGATGTAGAACTATTACCAAGGAAGGATGTCCCGACATCGGAATTGGCTTTGTTACTAGGCGCAAGCAATGAAAGGTCGAGCATGAAATTGCCGGCCGCGATGTTATTGGGAGTCCGGGGGAGGTGGAGGTAGAGCGTTACATCGTAAGCTTGGGACGATGTCAGGATGGAGGAGAGAGCAGCTGTGCCATAGGGGTTGCTGCCTCTATTAATGCAGTTGTGAGCTTCTTACAGTCCAGGCGGTCAAAGGGGCTTAACGTACCCGAACTGCAGATGGATAACCCGCTCAACGCTGTTTTGTGGTACATAGTTGTAGTAAAACAGCGCATACGCTAAGCTTGCGACGCCGAAGAGAATAAAGCTTGTGGCTATGAATAAGGAGGTTCCTAGGTACGCCTTTTGGGCGGGCTTCGATATGGCGGCATTGAATGGTAACAAAGCTGTTTCCTAACGGTCTTAGCTATTATATACTGTCATCATCCACGTCCTACTCTTACCATATATCTTTCGATCAAGGTCTGGCCTCTGCTAGGAGTTTCCATGGAGTCATTACTGCAGGCACCAGGAGGGTGGTTAAGAAGCGCGCTTAGGACTCCTGTGTCTGTCGCCTAAAGTTTCCTCGTAGAAGAGGTCACCTATCAACCGTGCAACCGTACAGCCCTGTAGGGCTGGACCTAAAGCTGGCGAGACTGCCCCCAAGGATGGCCTAAAACTAAGACCCCTGGGGACCATCCCGGGGACCACTCCAAGGGGATATTTGGGGGCTCTTTTAGGGGCCGCTTCAGTAGCTTTAGCTCCAGCCCTACAGGGCTGTACGATTGACAGGTGCGTACAGTTGATAGGTGATTCCTTCTATATACCTAGTTTTAACGGGCTTATAGCTTAGCTAGGGTAGAAAAAAGGTCTAGTAGAGTAGAAAATTAAGCTAAATATAATAGGGAGGTTTAACTCTAGTTATTAGTAAGTAACTAAGGGAAGTATAAGTATATAATTATTAGAGTTAACTATTTATTAACTATAAACTACTCTTAATTATATAAGTTAAATATAAGGAAACTAAACTAAAGGGAGGAAGCTTTTTTTCTTATATTTAACCTTAGGGACTTCTACTCTTAAGTATTCTAAGGTAATCCTAAGAGAAATATCTAATAATATAATAATAATCTTTAGTAATTCTAACTAAATTATTTAAGATTACTTTTATTCTATACTTAAGTTCTACCTAGACTTAAGTCCTTTTTTTAATATCTTTTATAAGGTTACTTATAATACTATCTTCTTATTAAGGAATCTTTATCCTAAAGAAACTTTACTTCTTTAATATTTTATATTCTTATACTAAAAGTGAAGTAGTAGAACTCTTATTAATAATACTTAAGGCTTTTAATAAAAATAGTAGTAGCTACCCTTTCTAAGCGCTTCTATAAATAGTATATAATAAAGTATTTACCTTATAAAATTAATAACTACTTAAATTAGTACTTTAAGTATATTTAAGTAGGGATAGATTATAATCTTACTCCTACTAATATTCCTAAATAGAAATAATTAAAGGAGTGTTAGAAGTAACTCTATTAAGAACTAAGTAAGGCTTATATAAAATCTATTTATATACTTATAAAGCTTAATTCTATTAAGGCCGACTAAGAATAGATAATTAAGTAAGAGATAAAGAATATAAAGTAGTAGAAGAAGAAGGAAGTAGAGGATAGAAAATAGCTAGTACCTTTTATAACCTATCTTACTAGGTCCTCTTTACCTATTAATACTAACTTTAAGTAGCCCTTAGAGTAGGAGTATCTACCTATAGATTTTATACTTAAAACTCTATAACCTTTTTAGAGTAGTTAAGCGCTAAAGGTAGTTCCTATATATTTTCTAGATTATTATAGTCTAACTACTTAACTAAATACCTTATTTTTCTATTAATTCTTTAATAATCTAGGATTCTCTTAATATTATATTCCTTATTATCTTAATTAAAGAGTAATAAGGCTATTTATAGAGGTATCTTAGAGCTTACTTTTTCTAGTAAAGATATATAAAATATATTATACTTCTTTATTAGTTTTAGTAGATCTAAGATATAATTTATATCCCCTCTATACTCTTTAATTAAGAATAAACTAAGCTTTATATAATTAAACTTATTACTAGGCTTATTAATTTTAAAATTCCTATAAAGAAGATATACCCTATCCCCTTTAAAAATATTTAGGCCTTTTAAGTATTTTTAATTATAATATATTATTAAGTAGATACTTAAGAATTATAAGTTTTTCTATAACTCTTAATAAATTTTACTTATATTTTAGGTTATAATAGTAGCTCTTTATACTTTTAGTTTAATCCCCTTTAGTAATAATATTATTTAAGGCTTAAAACTATAATTTACTTAAAATAGTGTTATTTTAATAGGATTTAATAGAAACCTATTATATACTAATTATATTAAAGATAAATAGCTTACTTAATTATTTTATTTCTAGTTAATATAGTACTAGAAATACTATTCTAGAACCTAGTTTATTTTTTTCTATTTAATTATCTATCTATAAGTAGAATGCTATATTTATTTTTAACTTTATTTCTATTATATCTATTAATAATCTTTAAAATTTAGAGGTAAAGAGTTTATCCCTATTTAAAACTATCTTTTCTAGGATCCTATAGTTAGCTACTATAATCCTTAAAAATATATAGATAAAGTCTTCTACTTTAGAAGCCTTCTTATATAGTATAAAGTATACTTACTTTATTAATTAGTTATTAATTACTAATATAGTATTATATATTACGCCTATTAATTATTCCTTTAACTTTAGGAGTTTAATAATAAAATTCTATACTATGCTTTTTTATAATTCTTTAGGGAATGCTAGTAATTTTATTTCTCTATAAGGCTTATATTATATATATTTTATCCTAATATAAATATTATATTAAGTAATATAGTCCTTAATATATTTTTATATCCTTAAGAAATAAAAGTTCCTAAATATCTTTTTTAGAGTCTTTTTTATTTTTTAATAACTACCTAAGGACTTATTCTTATAGTATATCTTAAAGATTTCTTCTTAAGCTTTTATAAAGATATAAATCTATTCTTAAAAAATTAGTAGGCTTAATTCTATTTTCTTAAATAAATTATAGCTATTAATATCTTTATAGATTTCCAATACTACTTTATTCTTTAATAAGTATTTTAATATAGTCTTAGTTAAATCTTTAGTTTTAATAATTATTATAACTACTATCTATAGTCTCTTTATATTAGGCTTAAATAATCTATCCTTATTTTATACTAGTAATGCTTTAGAACTCTACTAAATATTTATTATATAATTAGCCCTCTTACTAAGTATATCTATAGTATTATTTTTACTACCCTTAATATAGTTAATTCTAAAATTAAATATTAATAACTCTTTATATTACTAAGCTAGATATTTATTTAGCTCCTTTATAATTAAAAAATATATTAAGTTCTTATAGTTTAATAAGACTTAAATTTAGTACTTAGTTCCTTCTAGATACTACTTCTATATATAAAATATATCTATTATAGTAAGTAATTCCTTATTATATATTAGATATTTAGTTTTAATATCTAGTAATTTCTTACTATAGAAAGCTATAAGGTACTAGTATTACCTCCTTCTTTTTATAATACTATTATTAGTAGTCTTATTCTAACTTATTACTACTCTAAGTACTTTATTAGAGGTATTAGTATATACTTTAATTAGTAGCTCTAAATTAAACTAATATAATATAGAACTAGTTATAAATTACTTTTATAACTTCCTAAATAAGGCCTTTATATTATTTGTCTATATAAATAGTACTTTATTATAAGTTAAGCTTATAAGAGGCGCTATAGTTTTTAAATAATCCTAAATAAACCTTTAGTAGAAGTTTATAAAACTAAGAAATAACTATACCTTTTTTTTATTAGTAGGTATAAACTATTTAACTATACTTTTTATCTTTTTAAGATTTATCTTAATCCCTTTATTAAATATAATAAATCTAAGAAACTTAACTTATTTCTAGTAAAAATTATATTTAGATATTTTTAATTATAAACTTATTTAGTTAAGTTTTTTTAGTACCTTTTATATATACTTAATATATTCCTTAAATATATTTAAGTATATAAGTATATTATTAATATATACTAAGATAAATTTATCTAGATATTTCTTTAGAATATTATTAATAAATGCCTAAAATATAGCTAGGGCATTAGTTAACCTAAATAGTATTATTAAGTATTTATATAAGCCCTACTTAATATAGAATACTATTTTCTATTTATCCCCTTTTTTTATTCTTATTTAGTTAAAGGTACTAGGAATATTAAACTTAGTAAATTACTTTTTTCCCTAAAGTTTATCCTAAAGCTTCTTAATTAAGGGTAGAGGATAGCTATTTTTAATAGTAATATTATTAAGTACTCTATAATCTATATATAATCTTAACTTATTATTTAACTTAAGTATAAATAAGATAGGATATCCTACTAGAAATTAAGATTTTTAAATAAATACCTTTTATTTATTCTTCTTAATATATTTTATTAAGGCAACTGCCTTATCTTATAATAGTGGATATATAGGCTTCTTTATAGGCTATTTATTAAGAATTAACTTTATTTTATAGTCCTATAATTAGTACTTAGGAAGAGTCTTATTAAGATCCTCTTTCTTAAATAAGGTACTATATTCTATATATTTACTAGGTAGTTTAATAATTATAGGCTTATTTATAAGTCCTACCTAACTCTATAGTACTATAATATTTCTTTTTTTAAAATTATCTTTTATTTCCTCCTTTATCTAAGTAATAATATAGAGAGGTTTAGATTTCTTAATTAGAGTAACTTTATTTATATAACTATTTATAAATATTAATATTAATAAATTCTATCCTATTTAGGGATCTACTTTTTAAATTTAATAGATTTTAAAGATAATATTATTTACTTCTTCTAATACTAAGTTAAAGGAATATTTCTTACTTCTTTATTTTATTCTTAAGTTAACTATCTTAGTATAACTATTAACTACTCTAATTTAAATATAGTTAAAGTTTATAAGTATATATAGCTTATACTTTATTATAGGTAACTCTAAGTATTCTACTATACTAGATTTAATTAAGTCTCTACTTAATTTATTATTAATTATAATCCTAACTAGATTTCTATTAATCTTAGCCTAAAACCTAAACTAGGGATCTTTCCTTAATCTAGTAGTAGTAACTTATTTAGCCTTAAGATAGGTCCTACTATATAGCCTTCTTACTAGGGGACCTTTTAGTTTTTTAAAGGTTCCTCTTCTCTAAGCTTAGCTAGCTCTAGTAGGTTCTAGAATATAGATATTAGAATTAGCTCTTTATATATAGATATCTTTAATATCTTCTTTACTATAAGTTATATCTTTTTTCTTAGTTTCTATAAGATTAACTAACTATCTAAGAGTAAGGCCCTACTATTCTAAAGAAACTTTATTTCCTTTAGAACTTTAATATAGACTATTAATAAAGTATTATATAGTTTTCCTTATAAGGTCTCTTTAATTCTTCTTATTATTAAGCTCTTAACTACTCTAAGTCTATTAGTATCCCTCTTTAATAAGTCTTTTACTATAGTTTTAAAAACTTCCTTAAAATTATATAGGAGGGTAAGAGTCTTAATCTTATTTACTAATATTATCTTTTCTATAGGGTTTAAGGATTTAACTATTATATTTATTAATATTTCTTATAAGATAGCTTAAATATACTCTTTTACCTTAAATAAAAGATTACTAAGATTAGTTACTTATTCTTCTATATATATTAAGTATTAGTAATAGGTTGCTATTAATTCTTCTCTAACTTTTATATTAGCTTAGTATAGATCTCTTAGATTACTTAGGGACCCCTTATTAAAAGATTTCTTCTTATAGATAATCTCTTTATTACTAGAGTTAAGGTAATTATATTTAGGGTTTAGTAACCTTAGGGACTTACTATTAACTATAGTTATTTATTAATAGAGGATCTTAAGATACTACTTCTATCTTTACTTCTTACTTAAATAAGTAGTATACTAGTTATTATAGTAAGCTATCTATAATATATTATTATAGTCTACCTCCTTTTTTTCTACTAAGACTATCTCTTTATTAAACTTATTAAGTTAATCCTCTATAGCTATAGCTTAGTATTCTAATATAAAGTACTTATTCTTATAATATTCCTTCTTATAATACTTATAGTACTTAATCTTAAATAAGTCTTTTTCTTTTTTCTTTCTCTTTCTTAATTTACTTAGGTGTTTAATAGCTACTACTAAGATATTTTCCCTTATAAGTTTTTTTATAGGGAGAGAAGTTTTCTCCTCTTATCTCTATTTATATAAATAGTTATTAATTATATAAGCTTAAAAAAAGAGTATAGCTAAGCTTAGTAGATTATTAGACTATATTAACTTATTCTTAACTTCTTATTTAAGACCTTTCTAATAGTGTGTTATATAGGTAGAGTTAGATTACTTTAACTAGTAGAAGATTCCTTAGAACTTAGTAATATACTCTATAGCTAGTCCCTTTTATTTTAAGTTTATTAATTATCTTTCTAACCTCTTTATCTTAGTTATATCCTTAAAATAGAACCTTAATAGTCCCTAAATATAACTCTTATTTAATAGGAACTTTAATAATTTATCTTCTATTATATTAATATCTTAAAGCTATATATATTTCTCTAACTAAGGTTTAAAGGTATCTATTATATTTCCCTTTAAGTATAATAGTAGAAAAATATTTCTTACCTTTAATATAATAAAGGAGCTAGTATAGAATACTATATAAAGATTAGCTTCTCTTAAAAAGATATTTAATATTTCCTTTTTTCTAAAGAACCTTTATAATATTAATATCTTTATTCTACTTTTACTTACTACTATTCCTTCCTTAGAAATAAGGGTAATATTATTAGCTTAATACTTTCCTTTAAAGCTTAATAGTTAGTTACTAGCTATAAAGCTTAAAGTACTTATACTATAAAATTAGGTATTTAAAATATAATAAAAAGGTTTAACTCTAGTTATTAGTAAGTAACTAAAGGAAGTATAAGTATATAATTATTAGAATTAACTATTTATTAACTATAAACTACTCTTAATTATATAAGTTAAATATAAGGAAATTAAACTAAAGGGAGGAAGCTATTTTTTTTATATTTAACCTTAGGGACCTCTATCTTTAAGTATTTTAAAGTAATCCTAAGAAGAGTACTTAGAAATATAATAATAATCTTTAGTATCTTAACTAGATTACTTAAGATTACTCTTATCCTATATTTAAGTCCTACTTAGACTTAAGTCCTTTTTCTAATATCTCTTATAAGGTTACCTATAATACTAAAGTCCTACTAGTTAAATCTTACTCTATATAAGCTTTTACCTAATACTATTCTAAGGAGCCTTAAAAGCTTATACCCTTAATATCTACCCTTAATATACTCCCTTAATACACCCCTTTAATATATCCCTTAATATATCCTTTTAATACCCTCTTAAAATATTTCTTTATAATATACTTTTAATATATATACTTTTAATATTTTATATATATCCTTAAAATAGTATTAGTATATACTTAGCTTATTTAAAAGCTATATCCCTAAAAATATCTTTAATAAATCTATATAAAGTATATACTTAGTATATATTAAGTATATATTAAGTATATACTAAGTATATACTAAGTATATACTAAGTATATACTCTATATAAGTTCATTAAGAGTATCTTTAAAGGCGAAGCTCTAAAATTTAAAGATATAGCTCTTAAATATACTAAGTATATACTAAGTATATACTCTATTAAATAATATTCTACCCTACCTAATATTTACCTACTCTACCCTACCAGATCTTTTTTCTACCCTAGCTGAGCTATAACCTAAGTTTTAACTCCTTAGAACTAGTACTAACGTACAATTTAATTTGCTTGGTAATTAAGCCATTGCTACAAGTTTAAGAACTACAATATTTGTCAGGTGCAAAAGCAAATCACCATTAAAATGCCATAGCGAGTCGACATCGGGACTTGGTCTTCAGAGGCCACGGACTTCAGCATCTTCGGTATTAGCAACATCGACCAAGGCCGTCCTACAAAGATTGACGAGAAGATCAAAGCCTAAAATAAGATAATAGAAGCAATAAGAATATACAAAAGCTCTTTCTTTCTATAGTACACCCCTTCGAGACTCGCCACTCGGACTTTGATCATAGCAAAAATTTCTGCTCGTCCACATTGATATCTAGCAAGTGAGTCAAGCAATATCATGAAGCCAGCAAATCATCCGTGCTTTTGCGACCCCCATACATACGGGTAGCTGAATGGAGGCGTAACAATGCACCAATCCGTTCCCGCCATTGTTCGCCGTCGCTAGACTTCTCAGACCCAGCGTAAGAACCAACTCCTCAAAAGAGAACCAATATCCGTCGGCTATGTCATAACATGTCGCGCCCTGCAATGCCAGTGTCGCAGTCATTTTTATATGGAGAATTATTCCCCCCAGCGCTCACGCTCTTGCGCTGTCTGTAGTAGGTCTTCACATACTACTCGTATCTGTATCATGGATGAGCAGAGCACTTCGCCATAATGGAAGATCACGAACCCCTGGTGAAGCCAAGATGAAGGGCAACTGAAAGAAAGAATACTCCGGATTCTTGATTAATTCCAGCATCGTGATGACAAGCCCCCAGGGATGGGGTTTGATAACATGAAGACGCTCCAACAAAACCCGCGTGATTTGCTCGCGCACTTCTAGATCCTGTTGGTCTGCTAAACCAGTTCCAAAGAGATCGAGGATGGCGTAGCTGAAGTAATGGGTATGACTATTAGGATAGCGGAGTTGGTGAGCCATTGCACTAAGGAAATAGTAGCGAGGTTCTGGATCGAGCTCTTTTGCTAGCTTCGCCAGCAGCGAGGCATGAGGCGAATTGCTTGAGAATGCCTGGCCTCCAGTTTCTCCAGCGGACGCTATGGCGCTTTGTCCGATGTACAGAACGAGAGCGTGTATGAGCGAAGTATTGACGGCGGATCCGCCAGGGGTCGAGATGTACGCCGCATTGGCGAGATACGTAATGCGCTCACCCGAAATATCACCACCCCTTAAGCATGCATCTAAAGCTTCCTTGATGTTTTCTCGAATCAGGGACTTTATAGGGTCGCCGGCGACAACAGGAGCTTTTCGTATGCCGTCCACACGATCCACTTTTAGCCCAGCGTAGAAAGGATTAGGAAGCTCAGGAAAAGAAGAAGGGTAAGCGCTGAGTACGAGGTTATGGAGCTGTGTACAGTGCCGCGGAATGGCATTACATAGACGAAAATGATTTTCTGCAAGGAATTCAGGGAAGTCGTGGTGTAGGATGAGTATGATGCGAAGTATGCCTCGATAAAGATCTATAGCCAGGGGTGTGATCACAGATGGTTTCAGGAATTGACAGATATAGGACAGGGCGGCTTCAATGAGAGTTGCAAATGGTTCCCATCCCTTACAACAGTCAGTACAGTAAGTCTGAAACGATGTACCAGAACTCACCTTCGAATATGGGAGCCGCAACAGAGTCGGCATGAAGACACGGTGTGAAATAAGCATGAGCCAGCTATAGGTGAATTCCGGGAAAAGCCGCGGTGCCATCATCAGGAAGTTTTCGGCAAAGACTATCGGCATATCTCGATCGTGTTCGTAACTTTCTCGGGCAATGTCATGCCAGTCACATAAGATGCTGGAGAGAAGACGGAAAAAAAGCCGTTGAGTTAAGTGTTCTGCATTGTCGACGTGGTAGCGGTTCATGATCAAGGTAATGACGGAAAGGATCGATTTCATATATGCAGCTTTGTCAAGTTTGACAGCGCCATTAGTTTCCCCTTGGTGTCTCACGAGAAGGACGATGAGTCGCGACAGCCAATCGACCTTGGAGAAAGCTTCATTTGAAGTACCGTCAATGTCTGGATTGGCGTCCTCAAAGGCCTTCAAAGCTTCACTTATACAGACTCTTAGAAAAATGGCCATGTCTTCCGTTGAATTTATCAGTTGCTTTTGATGCAATTGAAAAATGAAAGCCGCGAACACGTTTCCGCTCGGATCAGTCGGATAGGCATTGCAGATGGCAGTCCACTCGGAGAATATATACAACAGCTGGTGCTCTTGAATAACACCTTTTTCGTCCGGTCTATCATTAGCCTCGCTGACACCCCAGTCCTTCAGCTTCTGAAGCAGAAATAGGATTCGGGGTTGGTTCGGGGCTTGAGCAGCAAGATGTCCCAGAGCGTCCAAGCTCTGAGTGAAATCGGCTCGTAAAGCAATGGGATTATCGTTGAGCAGTATTTCGTCCATGATTTGAGACGTGAAGTCAATGGCACCATCTTCGCCGTCGCAAAGGATTTGCGCAAGTAGCACATCGAGCTGTTTCAACTGGATAATACCAGCTTTGACCAACGGCACTGTGACATCTATATTCAGTAGACTGTGCTCATCCAAGCTCGTTGTCCACACGGCCACATCTTTCCTTATGCTTGGGTGCCCGTCGTATAGTTTCTTAAGCAGCGATACAAATACCTCAACCTCTATAGGCGCAAGACGACTGGCATAAATGAAAGCGCAAATTTTCCGTACACACTCTGACGCCATAATGTCTGGCGAGGAGCTTAGAGTTTCCAAAGTTTGGTGCAGCTGATTTGAAATAGCAGGCTCCTGCGATAGACTTGCCCAAGTCCTATCACCTTCACCTCTAATTGCTCGAATAAGGTCAGTTAACAGTGTGTCCACTTGTTCCTCGACTAGTCCAAGGTCTAGATAGCCATTTGCTTGAGCCTGTGGAATAGAATTCGAAACTGGGGGAGGTAACATGCGGCCAAGCTGCTGCTGCTGCTGCGGAGGTCTGTGTGGCACGGCAAGCGTCTCTGCAGGAGTATGGATGCTCGGCAGAGACGTAAAAGCTTCCTGTAGTACGTCCGGTATTTGTGTCCGACCACTATCTGCTGAGCCGGTTTGACCGTGGCTTGTAGGTCCTCGAGATTGCCGCGCGAAATCTAGATAGATCGCCTCCTGCTCTGGAGTCAAGCCACCCAAGGACATCTTGAAAGGGTCAGGGATATATCCAGCCCAGTGACTGTAATTGGGGTCCATGTATGGCTCATTGGGGTACTCAGCTCGATGTTTTACTCGCTTTTGGACCTCGAGGAAGATTTGAGAATCAATCTCTGCTATCGATCGTTCTTCCGCCTGCTTCTCTACAATACCACAAGCTGCGTCGAGATTATCATTGACACACATCAATATTGCTCCTTCGGCGACGGGTTCTTGGAACTCTGACTGTGCCATACGAATATAATTGGTCATGCTCATCTTCAAAGGCTCTTTGCACGTGACAAGAGCAAGACTTCCAGAAAGTTTGCGGACCATCTGGTGGGCTGACCTACGAACACGATCTTCGTCTCCTTCTCTGGCAAAGTCCTTTTGAACGAGAGAACACGATGCAATTGTTGCAATTGTGATAGAGCGTTCCACAACTGGACCTATGATCTCCGAGATAGCCCGCCTCACTGCATCATGGACGACCTCCCGAAGACGAGCTTGGGTAGTGGCAGTTCCCGAAGATGGGGGAAATACCAAGGTATTCTCTAAGTCTGGAAGGGATGCAGCAATGGCCTCCGGATCGAATCTGGAATTGCGGACAGTCCTATTGATATTTCCTAGGCTCATATCTTCAAAGCTCTCGAGTCCATCTGGAAGCAAAGCATTAGAAAGATCGTCGTTTTGGAGAGGCCTATTTCGAATGTATTTGGATTCTTCAAAGGATGTCGTGACCAGGCCGAATTCCTTAAACAAAACTTCGATGTCGAATTTCTGATTCGTTTTAATCTCGAAATTATTGTACAGCTCCAGAAGCCCGGCAAGTATCTCGACCACCCAAGGGTTAGGAGGTTTGAACACGGTCGACCTTGCTCCTTGTGCGAGAACGTTGCAAGTAAAGGGAATGACAAGGAGAAGTCTCTGGGTGTCAAGCCCCTCAACCAATAGATCCAGGAATGATATGCTCTTATGCTTTATCGGTTTGTCGCGTGCAATCGTCAGTGAACCCAGCCAAGTAGCTAGATTTTTGAGATTCTTTCGCTCTTGAGAAGACTGCAATGTTGACTCCGCGTTCAATAACTTTTGGACACCAACGTAAGTCTCCCGTAAGACTTCATGCCACAAGGATTTATTGCCTAGGAGACCAAGAATGTCAAGGTATAGCCGTTGATAGTTAGGCTCGACTTTGGCACGTTCATCGACCAGAAAGGACGCAAACCACTGGTGGTGCTTCTCTTGAAGTGCGTCTTGGAGCTGGGAGAGCCTAGTCTTGAGGTTTTGCTCGGAAACGTTGTTGAAAAAGAATACAACCTTATCTTGAGTCTCGTCGTCCGGTTTGTCGTAGTCCAAAACAGGCTGTGCGTTGATTGACTTAAAATGAATAGTGGTATCAGGGGTGACAAAGTCGTCTATATCACCATTTGGAAGCTCCATCCCATCTAGAGAACCATTGATCTGTTCATCTAGACCGCCGCCGCGAACACTGCCATGTTCGGAAACCACTTCCGCCGCCCTTTTGTGGGGCTCCGTGCCACGAAGACCCGGGATATGTACGAGACGGGAGCAATAGTCCCACCATTCCGGTTCCCGTAGCCTTTCAAGTGCCTGAAGGAGAGCCTGGAGTCCAAACTTATACATGGACGCTTCGGGCGGGTAATCACGCACGGCGTCCAGGATCATTTCTTGGCCAACACGCAGTGTTAGATCCGAAATCAAACCATAGGATATGATACCCCCAAACAGCACGGCGGTCGTTGCGAGAGGCCCTAGCGGATATTCTCCAAAGCAGGAAAACTCATCGAAGAGGCCATGTATCATACAAGCATAAAGATCGACCTTCGCTGGATCGTTAGAGCCTTTGCATTCCCGCAGGTATTCCAAGATCTGCTTGACCTCAAGATCGGCGCTATACATCCTCTTATACAGCTCTTGCATTTCCTGATCTGCAGCTCTTGGTAGTCTGTTGCTCTGCTTACAGTCCACATCAACGTTTTCTTCGATGCCCTCACAGAAGATGATCAGCCTTGGGTATGCTTGTAGGCATTGCCGCTGTTGTGCTTTCAGCTCAGATCTATCTGCCATGTGCCGGTCCAGTATCGCCAGCATATCATACACGGTCTTCATCGAAAGACTCACAGTCCGAGGGACTGGCTGTTCATCCCGTGCAGTCCGAAGCTCATCAGCTGTCTTCAGCACCAGAAACCTTGAGATTAGATCTACAAGCCCATCAGGGTCTTGTGTGAGCCTCTCTTCTGCCCACTGGTCAAGATCCAGAAGGCTTTTACGGTGCGCCAGTGCGGCTAAATCGAGAGCAAATCCATTAGTCAGAGAACAAAGGTCATCTAGCCAGTTGTATTGTTGGGCGCGTTCCAAAATCAAGACCAAGTCCAAGGGATCGTGGGAATGAGTGTCCATCAGCCTTATAGCGACCCAACGCTTGTCCTTTTTCCATATGGTATGGAGGACGTAGCCACTCTCAGGGCGATCGCTACGAAGGAAATTCGCAAACAAATTTTTCATGATATAAGCATGTCCGCCACTCCATTGCTTTAGACCAAGGCTCGAGCACAGGAACAATGCGTCTTTTGCACCAATGATTTCGGCCAGAAGAACTTCTTCTTGCGGTGATGGCGGCTCATCAGGCCGAATTAGTAGGTCAACTACGGCAGAAATCGCATCTAATGATATCATAGGGTCTCTGAGCGCCGTTTCAATAAGCTGTGTAACGCCTTCAGGTCCATCGGAGGACTCCCGGGGATCGTATGCTTGACGAAGGCCTGGAATACTCTGTGCATCAAGTTCGGATGGACTCAGAGACAGGAATGATCTGACGAAGGAAAGCTGTGTTTGGGGATGACGCCATCGACCTCCCCAAAGTCCTTGAATGTCGAACTGAGAGTTCTGTTTGGCAATCGGAAGGAAGGCGTCGAAAAGGCTGAGGAATTGCTCCCGCGATATCTCGAACGGCATAAAATCTAGCTCTTGAATTACGCTTTGCCAGTCAAAAGAATGTCCAACATGGTCTTGAATAACTTGCACAAAGATTGCAGGCGAGTATTGCCGCCGGTCCGGAGTCAACACCAGGAACAGAAGGGCCCCAGCTACTTGTCTCTCATCCAAGCTTCCCCTGGCGTGCTGGGATAACCATTCCTTGGCCGCAGCAAGTTTGTTGGTAGACTGAGATCCGCGAAGCTGAAGCTCCTTTACTAATGGTATATCCATTTCCAACAGCTCAAAGACGACAATGACTGATTGAATCTCTGGAGGCACAGCCAGATTCTGCTTGGAGTAACGATGTCTCAACGCATAGACAACCTTCTTTATGTCAAGGTCGGTCCGAGAAGTTTCCGGAAGGTTTTCCAAGAATCGGTAAGCACATGTGGCAAGTAAGGAGGGCGATACATCCGATGCGTCATTGTGAGCGTTTGCAAGAATTGAAATAAGGTCATCACGAGTGCTAGCAAGTATATTCCCGCCTTGGAGCAGTCAGCAATCCGAATGGGGGAAGAGAAGGAAAATTACCTTTCAATTTCAGGTCTGATTTTGAGACATGTGTGAATGCAGAAGCGAGCAATGTCTTTGCTAATGCATCCAGTTTGAAGTGATCCATGAAAGTCGCCAAATCGAAATCACGGAACACGTCACCCTCAGAGGTATCTATGGTCTCGGCGATCTTCCAAGCTTGGGTGGGCTCATCCAATCTCGGCTCGTATTCCTTCGTTATCTTCTCCATCTCTTGTACTAAAACCCCATAGTTACTTGGGTTCTCAGTAACTCGGGTAACGCCGGGAAAAATTTGAGGAGAATGGCCCAAAACAAGGCGCCGAAAATATTTTACAAAGACATCCATGCCGTTCGAGTCAACCAGCTGTGAATACAAATATCAGCAATCACAGCCCATCAATACATTGTGCTTAAGAAAGCCATACTTTATGGATAGCTTCTGCCTGAGAGTCCCACTTTTGTTTGCCTTCTTTATCGGTGATTGAGCCCAGCAGAAGGAAGACTTGGGTAATGACAATCTTCGACACAGAAGATTGACCGGATGTGGCAGAAGAGGAAGTCGATCCGGAAAACGGTGATCGATCAAAGGTGTTACTTGTAGGTGAGGTCAGATTGTTCTGTGGTAAAGGTGGAGAGGTCTGGCTCCTTAAGCTCGTCCCTCCGCCGCCACCACCCCCACCTCCTCCTCCTTGAGACGCGGTGGCCGAAGCCGCGGCGGAGGACGCGGAATATGGGTTCGATGATGGCGTAATGGCTCTCGACCTTGGCGACAAGAGCAGCTGGCCAGCTTGAGCGTGCTGAGAGCCAGATTGTAGGGTGGGGAAATTCGATGCCGGGGAAGGGTGCGTGGCTCTTATATTATCGTTGTAGTTAGAGGAGTTGAGGATGGAAGAGAAAGATGATGTGAACGGTGAAGGAGAGGTGTTATTTGGACGCCCCGATGTATCTAGTGAGGACGAAGGGAGATCAGTAGATAACGGTGTGAGCCCCCGGCGAGCACTTGTTCCTGGGGCGGGCAAGCCCCAGGCAGACTGTTGTCCCCTCACTGACTGTGCGACGGAGCTCTTGTTCGAATTGGAAGCGATCGACTTCTGAGCTGCAGGGTGAGGGGGGAATGGGGTCATCTAGGAAGTGCAAACATTCGTGTCAAGCCGTAGTGTGATCGTGAGGCAGTGTAAAAGGGACCTAAGTAGTCCGTGTGGGTCAAGAAGGAGGAAATTATTGGGGATTCGTAGTGACAAAACGTAGAGGTCTTGAGGCTCTCGACAGAACTAGCACAGATTTAGCAGGGCTCAATGTTCTTGGCGCGCTAAGTAACCGACCCGCCTTTGTTTACTTTTCGCCGCTTTCTTGTGTAGAAAACACCGATCTCGAGAAATACAATTGAACCGATTCTACTCGCACCTTTTCGTAGCGGACATCATATAATCTACAGTCAAAACTACCTAGACCTGTACAAACTGCCGGGGCCATCTCTTTGTTGTGGAATTCTGGCAGGATGCCTGGAACCATCACAGATGGACCAACGGTCTCCTTGTCATGTGAGTGTATATCGCTCTAGGTGGAAAGAGAGCCACGCTTATACCTCATACCAATAGTCGCGAACAACTTTTGGGGCAAAGATGACGCTGGCGTTCAGCCACTGCTCGAGCGGATGCACAATGCCAAAGTCACTTGCGACGAGCTGAAGTCTTTCTACAATGGTAAGGCCAGCCGAAGCGCAATATCGAGAGCTCGAGCTGACCGAGTTTAGCTCGCGCAGCCATTGAAGACGAATATGCTCGAAAATTGACCGCACTCTGTCGCAAACCGCTCGGCTCCCAAGAGTCAGGTACCCTACGAGCATCCCTCGACGTAATGCGTGGGGAGGTCGAGTCTATGGGAAAAGCGCATCAGGCGATTGCGGCGCAAATGAAAAGCGAATTGGAAGAACCGTTGGGTGCATTCGCCGGGGGCATGAAAGAGCGTAGAAAGATTGTACAGAATGGGATAGAGAAGCTCTTCAAGCTGAAGCAGCAGCAGACTCATGTAGTCAACAAAGTGCGCTTGTTATTCAGAGCATGGTCATGTCTCCCAGCTAATAACATCCAGTCGCGCGATCGATATGAACAAGACTGCCTCAAGATTAAGGGATATCTGGCGCAAGGGCATATGGTCATGGGTCAAGAGGAGCGTAAGAATAAGGCCAAAATGGAGAAAACCCAAATCCAGCTAGCGACCACAAGCAATGACTATGAAGCAGCCGTTAAAGCTCTTGAGGAGACAACAGGACGGTGGAATCGCGATTGGAAGGCCGCTTGTGATGTAGGGCTGCCATTGTTAACTTGGGCGATGCATGGGCTCGACTGACAATGAGGTAGAAATTCCAAGACCTCGAAGAGGAAAGACTTGACTTCATGAAGAGCAGCTTATGGACTTTCGCTAATGTTGCCTCAACGGTTTGTGTTAGCGATGATGCTGTGAGTGTTGCCTGCAATGTGTGACGACGTGCTAATCTTGCCTAAGTCATGTGAGAAAATACGCCTTTCCCTCGAAGGCTGCGAAGTCGAAAAGGACATTTCCACCTTCATTCAGGAGCGAGGCACTGGGCAAGAAATCCCTGATCCACCGAAATACATCAATTTCCGCAGGGGTGATGTCAACGATACAGCGTCGGAGGCTTCAGAGGATGACAACTACTCAGTGGCTCAATTCCAGAGAACCATTAACCCTGCATTCCGCAGTTCATCCCCACAGCCATCAACTTTCGAGTCGCACCATGATCCGCAATCAGACCTTGCCGCACGCATGGGCCACTTGGAAATGAACACTCCACCAAGCCGCGAGACAACTCTGACACCTCAGAAAGCGATGCAGCAACCCCCGCCTGTGATTGATTACCGGAAACAGCCACATGTCCAAGCTTCGTACCAAATGAAAGCAGATGAGCTTGCCACAGTACCTCACAATGAGTACCCGGCCGATGGTATGACAATGTTCTGCCGGACAGCGCCACATTCAGACCGTAGTTCTGCTGCGAGCCCGATGAGACCTTCAAGCAGAGATTCTCAGAGCGATTATTCAAACCCTACGTCTCTCTCAAGCCAGGGGCCTGGCAGTGCAACCCAATCGCCTACTAAGCAAGACCCCGTGCAGGTGTTACCCACGATGAGTCCCACAAAGGAGCTCCAGAAGAAGAGGAGTGGCTTTTTCAGTAATAGTCCATTCCGTAGGAAGAGCAAACATGAAAAGGAAGCTCCTGCAATAGCGACCCCTAAGGCCAGGAATACCTGGGGTTCTTCTAACGACCGTTATGCTGGGGGCAGCAGTCAGGTTTCCTCTCGTCAAGATGTTCGAAGCCAGAATGCTCGTGATAGGTATTCGGGAAGTCCAGAGCCAGTCGATCCGCGAGCAAAATTCCAGCTAAATGTTGGTCCTAATGTTTTCGATGTTGCCTCACCAGACTCTAATCGCAACAAGTCTGCTCATAAGAATATGAATCTACCCAGCAAGGAGCTTGATCCCATCGCTGCAGCTCTCGCCGAGCTCAAAGGTGTCAACAAACAGTCTTCACAGCGAGTCTCGGCAGATCGATATGCCGGCGTTGCTACGCCTGGCCCTCCCAGCACGTCAAGCACGCAAAGCGGCGATGTTCAAGCCGCCCAACGGGGAACACCACCACCTTCGTACCATGATCAGCCTATGAGGAGACTTGATGCACCCCAGCCAGCCTTCACATCCGCCCAAATGCAATCAACCACACGCAAATACGTTGGCCAAAACCAAGACATGTACGGCTCTTCTCGCCCAGGTACTCGAGGCAGCGGGTCCGAGATGCCTCGCGCGACATCGCCTCGTCCTATGAGAAGCACGAGCCCAAAGCCTGGGTATCAAAACCCAGTATTGCAAGGTCATGCCCCGGCTGCAAGTCCCAATTCGTACAACACCGGCAGCCGACCACGGCAGACGCCGAATAGCAGCCCTACAAAACAGACCTATTCTCGACAAAATTCTCCGCACGATGTCGGACGAGCGCCATCTCCACGACCGCAGTACGCAAGGCAGGAGCGCCCGAATAGTAGTGCAGGCATGGCAATGCAACTTTCCAATGGTGATATGAACAGTGTTGGTCGTAGGGACCGAAGCGGCAATGCCAGGCCTGTGAGCTACTATGGCGGCCAACAGCCACAGCTGGATCACAGCTTAGGAAGATCAAGGAGTAAGAGCGTTGCAGATAGTCGAAAATATACTCAAGATGGAAGATCAATATTGCATTTTGGTAAGTCTCTTTCCATGAACCCAGCTCATATCAGCTCCCGTATCGCTGACAATATTGAAGCAAGAGCACTGTATGTATACCGCGCTGCCATCCCCGAGGAGTTGAGCTTCGCCAAGGGAGATATTCTTGCGGTCTTGCGACTGCAGGATGACGGGTGGTGGGAAGCTGAAGTAACGGGGAAGAATGGTAGACCGGGCTTAGTCCCTAGTAACTATTTGCAGCCTTGTTGAAGCATCTCTGGTGGTTGAAAAGTGGGACGCTTGTATATGCATAGTGTTGATCTCGGTACAGTTGAAAATTTCGCTGGGAAAATCCCTAAGGACGGCAGATATAGCGGTGCTGGAAAGTTCTCACCACGCATGTCATCTCTCATCATAGCGCTGCTGTTACATAGGATTAGCGGCATAGTCATGTAACCAGGCTTGTCAGTGAGTCTCTTCTGTAACCTGCAAAGTCGGTTCCATTCACCTTGCGGAGCGTCGCCTACAATATCCATGCATAAGATGATGTCCTTTGAGCGTCCATCCAAAGTCATAGGTGTGTCCTTCACGTCGAGTACATGCACCTATGGCTGGGAGGTGTATACATACTGCACTGGGATTGTGCGTCCTTCATCAGGACGCGACCTGTCCATGCCAACCTTCCTCTTCAAGCCTCAGCTCACCTCTACGGCCCCTTTTTCAATTTCCTTCTCCCCAGCACCACCGACAAAGCACATATCCCACCGGCCGCCCTCCCTCGCAAAGGTCAAGCTCTCCACAAACGCCCCAATCGCACACCTTCCCAATTCATCTCCTCCGCACATTCCCAACGGAATCACCCGTCCATTCACCAGTACCCTTATCATCTCCTCCTCTGCTCCCTCACAATTCATTCTCTCGATGAAAGCGCGCGCAGCAAATGGTACAGTCCACGCTGCTGAGTAGCCCTTCATGTCCTGCACTGTCATCATATGTGATGTTGAAAGCTTGGGGGTGTTATCATATAACCCTAGTGCAGCAAACACGGCTGTCATGTCGTTATCATGACTAAAGTCGGCGTAGAGGGTTTTATCTAAGGGGAACGTAGTAGGATTGCTATCGAGCGTCTGATTCACGGAAGTGTGATCGCGCACAGCTTTGCTTGTAAGCCGCGCCACCAATTCGTTTACAAAACCAGTGCCCTGTGTAGGGCCGAGAGGATTGCCAGGTCCGTAGCCGTAATATTTTCCCAGTGTCTGGTAGTAATCGTACTTCTTCCATTCTGCCTGCGAAAACAAATTGCAGAAACGGGAGGGTTTGCCCGTCATTGATGCTATGGTTTCAAATGGGCAAAGGTCCATGAGGACGATGGAGTCTTGGTCCGTGAGATTGGCGCCAGCGAGAGCGGCGTTTAGGCGGTCTGTAATGGAGGGTACGAAAGTTGAGGCAAAGGTCACTTGAGCTGTACGGCTGACGTTGTGGTTGGTCTCTTCAAAGGCGGTACAGAGACCGTGATCGAGGGTATTGTTAGAGCCCGGCTCTTCGGGGATGATAATGATGTCATATGGGTACTGTTCATCTTCGGAGCCCCCGGTGAGTATTTTCGCCTGGTGAAAACCATAGTCGAAGCGTTCTGCTGACTCAATGACTCTTTCCTGTCCAGATGCTCTAACGAAGGGGACGGATTGTAAGCCCAAGTCCTTGTATCTGGTGAAGAATGCGGTTCCAGAGTTGACCATCTGTTGCGCTCCGAATGCAGTGAGCTTGTCTGAGCCTAAGGTATAAGTATAACCGGCTAGAAACGCGAAATCTCCACGAAAGTCTTGTACATGAGTTTTGATTTTGTCAATAATTCCAGCGTACAAGGTAGATTTCCCTTGAGTAGGATCCCTCCCGCCATGCCGGGAAAGAATTTGAGCGAATGTGACTTGACATCCAGGTGGGACATCGGATGAATAATTAGTTGGCACGTTGAAATAAGCTGAGTATTGTCCCCACGAATGTGATATATCTGGATCGCACTGATAGCCCTGGTGTATGGTATCACAGCTCTCAGGTTTCGTGACAGATCCTCCGGTACTTCTACCAAATCTGGACACTATATTAACTTTGACTTTGTCCCAAAAGAAAATATTATACACACATTATCCATGAAAGGATGGGGATTGCAGCTATGGCAGCTAAACCCATGGCCATCTTCCAATTGATTCGACTTTGGAGACATAAACGATCAAAGCACCAGGCTTTAAGACTTTCCCACCCTCGTCGAGGTTTAGGAGACACTTGAGAGGCAGCTGCCAGAAAGGGTATCTCTTCGTCCGACATCCTAAGACTTCTAGAGTGGCGGCTAACGAGCCTCAAGCGCCTGGCCATTGGATCTTGGAAGATGCTCTCGTTGGCGAAATTGCGATCAAATTGCCACACGACATCATTGAGTACGAAACCCCCGTATCTTGAAAAGAAAACTTCAGTACAGAAGGAGGTAGTCGCCGGCGACAAGTTCCCACCTCACTTACACCTTCCTTCTCTAAAGTTGATTTGGTCGCAACACCGTGTGTTTGTTGAAAGGAAGGATTTCGAATGCTTGGCCCGCGGATAGACCTAAAGCTGGCGAACTGGGCCCTAAAAGAGCCCCCAAAGACCCCTTCGGAATGGTCCCCGAGCGTCTTAGCTTTAGGGCATCCTTGGGGGCAGTTTCGCCAGCTTTAAGTCCAGCCCAATAGGGCTGTCCACTTGATAGGTGTCTCCACTTGATAGGTGAACTCTTCTACCTAGTCTTAAACGAGTTTTCATTGGCTGCGGCAAACTTGCACCCATAGCAATCACACGAGTCACGGCAGAATGAGAATGCTGAACTGGAGATAGAGAAGGGTTTATGCTATTCAAGTCTAACGCTTCCCCAAAGTTGGGACTGTCCAACTAGTCTGGGTTCACACCAAGTCAAACTGCCTCCGTCATTTCATGCCATGCGGTCATTGAGTTCCTTCGACGCCCATGCGTATGCTAGATAAGTCAATATCAAGATCTGATAGACTAAGATACCTTCCGTTTATCGCCTTTGTAATCTACCACCCTTCGCTTCTTATGATCCTGCGCCAGCCTATACTTTGAATACAGTAGGATGGTGTCTCTCAGAGCAATGAAAAGACAACCTCCGGCTATACTTCTCCCGAAACGCGATTGCAGGAAACCCGCAGGGTACCTCTCCCAACGACTTGGCGGTGTGGTCCAGGTCCTGGGCAAGACTGCCTTGAGAAGTACACCCATGGCCGCCGAGATCGACGGGAAGATCAGAGCACCAATAATAGACTGGGTCGCCTTGCGGGCTTCGATCTGCAAGACACCTACACCACGCGGCGCCGGGCCATGATTGTGATTGTGATGGTGCGGCATGGGACCCTCAAATCTCAGGTCACCTTCCAATGGCCGATCGGCGTTGCCCTGATTGCCAGCCGGCGGGTTCACTGCGGGGAAATCCTGTGGTCGCTGAGGTTCTTCCACTTCTTCTTCCCTATCTTCGATAACCTCTAATTGAAAATCGACTTCAAATTCCACTCCATCGCCACCACCACCATTCCGAACTTCTTCTTGTTCCTGTCCTTGCGCTGCATTTTCACCGTCTTCCCCGGCTCGCGGTTGCACTTCCTTTGTCCATGCCTTCTCCTTCGGCGCAACCACTCTTTTGAAAAATTCTCGATATGCCGCCCTTAGGTATGGCAAAGTTGCCATAGTCATGGCTGCGCTGGGTGGCCATAAAGGGCCGTCTCGACGGGGGCTGTTGGACGCAAAATAGAAGATTGGCAAGATCGGTAAAAGGTTGTCGGCCGCCGTTGTCCTAGCTGCACAAAGCGTCAGAGGTATCAGGGGAAGACCCATACCCCAACTGCTGTTCATAGACATTTGGCTATCAATTCCAAGAAGACGCTCTGCATCCTGCGGGCCAAAAATAAGATACACTGTGCTGAACCCATGCATCCAGCAACCCGTGATAACAGTCCCAAGCACGGTAACCATCGCAAACGGCAGAAGCAGACGTCCTGTCGCACGCTCTACTGCGTTCACTCCCTCGACGATCAGACTCCTCGGTCGAGCTATCGTGATTGGGGCTTTGCATTGCGGACACTGTATCTTCTTTCGTTCTGGGCCTGTACTATTGGCGTTTTCCTCGGCAGCGACCCAATCGAGTATGCACGCCTCATGGGCTGTAAGCGCGCAAGGGCAGGGCGACCGCCATTCCGACGATGTAGGACTATCCTCTGTCTCATCTGAAAAACAAATCCAGCATTTCCGGGGCTCTTTGCTCGTTGAAACTCTTATGGGCTTTGGCCGTGGCGAAGCCTGTCTTTGCTTGTTCCCCGGCTTGGGGGAAGACTCTGATGAAGAAGGGTGGTTGAGGAATACAGTCTGTGAGTCTTCAGAGGTGGCGGACTGTGGTATGCTTGACCTTCGGTTTTGCTGCGACGATGTAGCTTCAACTGCACGTGGTGACGAGGCTCGCTGGTGAGAGGACTGCTGCCGTTGAAGCGGAGTGGATATAGCAGGCCGGGACGCCATAACGGATCGTTTTCAACAATGTAGATGCTCTTCAGGATCCGGACAGGATAGCAGCAGGTCTTAAAGTTTCAAATGACTTGCAATCTGATCAGAATGTGGAGTGAACCAGTCAAGGCAAGCGGCGCAACAACGGTGATGAGCAACGAGAGCAAAATAGGGCTAGTCCTAAGCGGCGGCTAATTCCGCAGCAACGCTTGGCGCCATGTACTCCGTACGCCAAACACCATATGGCATGTTGACTGCGGTATACATACCAGGTTGCCTTGGTCACCAAGACTTGAGTATGAAGTTAATCGAGCAGCCAAGTGTAGCGTCTTGTGTCAATTCTTGACGTAAATGAAAAGGAATCCTTTCTCCAGGACCGAGGACTGTCCTTAAATGATTGCGACAAAACGTGCTTTGCAGCCACTTCGCTGTCCTATCCCTTTCGTATTTTCTAAGGAGATCCTGTCTCCAGGGTGAAAGGCGGGCTACTAATGCTATTATGACTGGAGCTTTGCCTAGCAGGAGGTCTGGTAGGCAGCGAGTTCCAAACCGAAAGTACACAACCGATGCTTTCGAGGGCCTAGAAATCTTCAGTTCCGAGTCTGACGAAGAGTTGGAAGTCTTGGAGCAGCTACAGGATGCCGAGGATGATGAAGATTTCCCTGAAGATCAAGTAGCCGATGAAGAAGAAGATGATGATTCTCTTGTGGAAGAGGCTTCGGATGGTTCAGCAATTCTAACGCCAGCCGAAGAATACGAAGATGCTCACTCGTATGCAAGCACGGATGGAGATGAGCCGCTTTGCCCTGGATCGGCCAAACGTAAGGCTAGAAACCACGGCACGTATCGAGATCCAAATGTCCATAGTCGTGGTTTGCCGGATAATCCTTTCCGCCAAGATGGCCAACGGAGCCGACTCAAGCTATTCGCTGGAGAAGGGGAGGAAGACATTTTGCACCTCATTAGGTCAAGAGAACAGTGGGCTACTGACCCAACGTTACCCCACAGGAGTACCTTATGCCAGTCATTTTCAAACACGGAGACAAATAGTCGGATGGAGGCTACCGTAGGTTGGGACTGGTATTATGACCTTGGGGGTCGAGAATACTTTGCCGAACAGCAGAAATTTGATTCACTGATCGAGGACGAGGCTACCGACTATATACCCAAGTCCAATAGAAGGAATCACACATTCCTTTTGGGCGCTTATGGGAAGCAAAGGCCATTCACTCTCTCGTGTTCGCAATCTATAGGACTTGAAGCAGCATGGTCTGCAGCCTCTGTCGGCCAGGAAGCTGAGCAGGAGAGCCGCCAGCGAACGCGAGATGGATGGATGTTGAACATTGGTGCACGCGTTAGATGTTTGGAATGGGCTCCAAACCATGATGGCAAAACACAATACCTAGCAATAGCAATAGCTCCACTCAACGGCTCGATTTCTAAAGAGCCTTTCAAAGAATCTCCATCATACACGTCCTCCTCATCAAGTCCTTCAGCTATCCAAATATGGGCATTTGCAGCTAATGAAAGTTTGCACACCGGAAGCTCGCTGACTCCAGACCAAGATCCAGAACTCCGACTGGTGATCGTCAGTGACTGGGGCGATGTCAAGCATATGAAATGGTGTCCTGTACCCAGGGTAGCAAGAAAGGAGGACCACAAAGACAGCACTTCACTGAACATCGGCTTACTTGCAGCCGTTTGGGGCGATGGTTTTGCCAGAGTAAATTCCTCTCCACATGATGGTTACTTCATCTAGCATCAATTGTAAATTTGACACACCGGCAGGTACTTGACGTGGATCTCGACGAAAACGAGACGAATAAAATTAGAAAGTACGAGAGCGCAGCATTTGCAGCTTGTCCAGCTGATACCCTGAGCACCTGCCTGACCTGGCTATCACCGACCGACCTGGCCGTAGGCCATGCCAACGGTCTTCTCGCCATCTACGATATCTACCCCCAACCCAATAGAAATCCCCAATCCGACCACAAGCAAGCCAACCGGGAACCAACTAGCCTACCAAACTCAGCAATGACGACCAAACCGGTACCCTGGATGGCTGTTCTCTTACACAACACTTACATTCTTTCTTTGACAAGCGCATACCCTACACACCCTACCCTTTTGGCCTCCTCCTCCCTCTCCGGTCATGTACGCTTAACCTCCCTTGTAGCTCCAACCACGGACTTCGTTTATTCAGTGCGGACACGCACTCCACCAGCCTCTCTTGCCTACTATGACCCACTCCTCTCCGTGGTAGGAATCGAGGAGTGCAGTGAGACTATGAGAGCATGGGGACTAAGGTGTTTCTACGCCAGCTTAGGATTTGGAAGAATGGCTAGTCCGCCTGGTCCAGGTCCAGGAATGATTGATGTGGGCCGATGTCATGCTAGTATAGCAGTAGGCGGAGCGGATGGTGGTATCATCGTTACGAATCCCTTGCGGAAGACTCTTGGCAGGAAGGAAAAGGGATATCAACAATGTGTTTTCAAGCATGAGTGGGTGAGGCAGCCAACGCCAGCAGGAAATACAGAAGCTGGGGAGAGAAATGGTATGAGTCGGATAACTGAAGGCTATAAGGGAGAGGAAGCAGATGTCAATATGCATAAGCAGAAGGACCATCCCAGATTTAGAGGAACAGTTATGATGACGACGATTTACGAAGAAGAGACAGCCGTTACAGCATTGGCCTGGAATCCCAACCTGAAATGTGGTGCCTGGCTGGCTGTGGGGTGGGGCAGCGGATTGCTCAGGGTGCAGGACGTGGCACTCTGAGCTTGATTGGCGCTGAAAAGCCGGGTTTCACCAAAATTATTTTGCTGGCGGCAATGGTGGTGTGAGAGTAGAGGTTGGGTCATTATTGTTGCCTGCATCAAAAAGATTAGATCCAAGCACATAAAGCTTGGCCGATTCCTCGTATAACCACCTTCGGAAGCTCTGCAATAATGTCGATGGCCGGGATCGATAGCTTTCCCGCGCTGTTCTTGATAGAAGGACATGGTCGGCTCCAGATATCTCAGCGACGACGTTGGGTCTGGAAAAAAAGCAAAAACTTGGGAATGCTACGTAGTACTCTGTAGATGGTCGATAATGATGTCAAAAGGTATGTGAATGTGCCAAGACAGACTAGCGTGATGTGGAGAACCCGAGTGAAATCATTCGACAAGAGAGATAATTATTGAGCTTTGATACTGTTCACTTGCGAATATGAGGGAGTAAAGGTACTTTCAGCTTACTGTATACTGTGAATCTCATACCCTGGTCATTTACTGGGTCATTCGCACAATCATTGCGTACGTAAAGAGGAGCAAAGTACGCCGGGGACTTCCCGTGTCACTGTCCGGCCCACCGACATCTCGGAAAAGGACAGCAAAGATCCGTCCATGCCTGGCACTCCGGTTATAAGAATGTACTCATATCGTTGATGCGTTCTCTGCCCATTCAGGAGTCTTTATTAGCCAATACCAATAGCATCACGATTTTGGGTACACTATCAGCACTCAACGAGAAGATGCCTGACACCATGAACGACGCAGTCCCTGTCATGAGAGACATTGATGATCTCTATCCCAAAGATGCTTTGGAGGCTCAGATGAAGCGTGTCGAAAACCTCAGAAATCGGTTTGCTGACCTGTATGGCGGGAAAGCCCCCGAATTCATTGCTCGTAGCCCTGGCAGGGTGAATTTGATAGGGGAACATATCGACTATTCATTGTACGAGGTCATACCTATGGCAATTATTGCGGATGTTCTAGTCGCAGTTTCAGCCGTACCACGCGATCCAAGCTCGGGCAAGGTAAGAGTCTGCGTCGCCAACCTGAATCGTGACAGGTTCAGATCAGGCGAATTCATGGTTCCAGCGCATGGAAATATTGAAATAGATGCGTCGACCTTGCAGTGGACAAACTACTTCAAAGCTGGATTTAGAGGTGCTGTCGAGCTGCTTCAAAAAGGATCGGAAGGCTTCTCCCCGTGTGGAATGGACGTTCTCGTTGACGGCACAGTACCAGCAGGTGGCGGACTCTCGAGCAGTGCTGCTTTTGTCTGTGCCAGCGCGCTTGCAACTTTACGAGCGAATGGTATTAATCAAGTTCCCAAAAAGGAGCTCGTGGAACGTGCCATTGTGTCAGAACGATCGGTTGGGGTTAATTCTGGAGGTATGGACCAAGCCGCATCTGTCTTTTCTATTCGAGGTGACGCGATTAGCATATCGTTCTCGCCAGAGCTACGCGCAGAGGCATTACCATTTCCAAATACAGATCCTCCGATTACTTTCATGATCGCTCAAAGCTTTGTGGCTGCCGATAAGCACGTTGCAGCTCCTGAAAATTACAATCTCCGAGTCGTCGAATGCACTCTTGCAGCAGAATTCCTTGCAGCAGAGCTAGGGCTTAAACTCAAGAACGATTCTGGGCCCCTGGGAACCAGTCTTCGTGGCCTTCAGTATGCCTACTTCGAGTCCAAGGATGGCATTAGCCAGGCTAACCCCCAAGACCAAGCCGAAGCCATGCTGTCACTCACTGAAAAACATCTCAAGCCGGAGGGCTACACCCGTGAAGAAATAGGTTCGTCACTGAAGCTCTCAGTGCCGGACCTCGAGAAGAAATTCATGACCAAATTCCCGGTGCGAGCTGAGCGCTTCTACCTTCGCCAACGAGCCCAGCACGTTTTTACTGAGGCACTGCGTGTCCAACGCTTCAAAGAACTATTACAGTCACCCCCTCATGATGCCAATACCACCCTACTTCCCAAGCTTGGTGCCATATTAAACGAGAGTCATGCTTCCAGTCGAGATGTCTACGTGCACAGCTGTCCCGAGATAGATCAGATGTGTGAAATTGCGATTAAGGCGGGATCTTATGGGAGTCGGGTGACGGGCGCAGGTTGGGGAGGATGTTCGGTGCACCTAGTATCGAAGGAAAAGATTGATGCGGTAAGGGCTGCATGGGAAGAGAAATACTATCGGATCAGAGAACCCGATATCTCGAAAGAGAAGTTGACGGAGGCCGTGGTGGTCAGCGAGCCTGGGCACGGGTCCGTGGTGTAAGTGCTTCGTGGAATTTTCGTCAGCATGGTCCTATGCCCTTGCTGTACTTGCTAACCATTCGATAGCATTGATTTATCGTGACGACCTCTTGGATGCTGTGGGAAGCTTGGACTGCCTTTAAGCTGCCAAGTTGGCGACGGCTAGCTTATATGCTAGCGTCATGCATGTGTGTCACGTGTAGTATTAGACCTACCTTGTTGATTTACAGGACCAGGAATAAATCTACGAACGCGGGTTGAAAGCACATCAATGTGTCCACTTTACAGAAGAGGTAGCGTTGATCCCGTCCCAATGCGCTTAAGATCTTGTTCTGTGCCAACTCTGCTGCTCTGGCAATAATTCGAAATCTCTCTGTGCTTAAATTTCCCATTAAAAGATGCAGCATAGTTGATGCATTGAGTCAACGCACAACTAGCCTACAATGTTCTATCATTCACATGCGTTTGTTTTGACCGAGGATAGAGAAGATTGAACACGTGTTGATGTCTACGCTATCACGGCCGCGATCTGATCACGACTGAACTCCCCATCTTTCAAGCTTTATCTTTCCGCTCTTGTTCACATTCGTTAGTGACGAGGTCAGACAGCGACTTGAGAATCTTACCTCTTTGGTTTCCTGCTTGTCCCTTTGCTGGTGAGGCGAATTTCCCGTAAGAAGAAAGCGGCGATAGGGATCGTCTTCCTCCCTGAAGCGCTTCATTGTTTGTTTCTCCTCGTTTGCAGTCGTCTGGCTTTTGCTATGGCTTTCATTGTGGCGAGAAAGGTTTGCCTCTGTCAGACGATGGAAGGTTTGTCTGTATGTCATGGTCATTATCTTGAACAAGGCTGGAAAATACGAAGGAGCATACGACATGATGGTTAACTTTCAGTTGGAAAAGCAAAGTAATGACCGTTCTATAATCTGCCATTGGGACGCGCTGACCAGTATTTGTACGGCGCAGACACTTGGAGGGCCTCATCACGCCTCGTAGGGCTTGCTGTCCCCAATAAACGTGGCAGGCACACATCTGGTTGAGCGGAAAGGGAAAATCCATAGACTGGCTATTTACGGTGAATGGCAGAGGGGCATGGACCATCTCTGCCAGTTTGTCAGTTACGATAGCCGGATAGCCAATAAGACTCCATGTTAGGGTATGACTAAGCTGTCAAACTGGGAGGCCTCCGGAGGCCTCCTATGGTCCAACGCGCTAACCGATCTGCTCGTTTATCACTTAAGCCGCGAGACCCCTCGTCTTTCCTCCTTTTCCTTCATCTCATTGCTCTCTTCTCAATACTATTTTCTCGAGACTCGTCCACTTCATAGCTAGGTCTCCTCCTACGATTTGCCAAGCCTTTCTGGCGACTGGGGTGAAGAATTACGCAGCGGACGTGTCCCTCAGCCTTGTCGCTACCGCTCAGCTGGCCAACTTCTTCATCTTACCTTTGCAAAAGGCCTTTTGTGTCGCGGAGACGGCTAGTCTCCGCTGTGCGCAATCTTCGGCCATGACTCTAACAATGCCTATATACGGGTGGCAGAACCATCATCAAAGCGTCAGCTTTGCGTAAATCCTCGACACCTTGTATTAGAGCCATCGGCTCCAATTTCTCTTCGGAAATCACCAATCCCCACCTCGACTGCTTCCTTCATTCCTTCGGGGGTTCAGAAGAGCGTAGATTACATACGGGTAGGATGTACCCTAACTTTTTGAGGTTTCAGAGTGCAACTAATGCTGTTAGTGTCCTGACGAAGAACAGGAAAAGGAAAGCGGAGACTGTCTACCAACCAAGAGCTGGGAAGTAGGCCCCGAACTTTCATACCCTGGAGAATCTGCCGCGAATTTCTCTATCTCAAACTCACCATTTCACTCTCAATCTGCCAATCTTCTTGGTGTCGAGCAGTCGTTGAATGTACCATTGTCAACATACTTCCCCGAAGTGGCAAATACCCCGAGTAGGCAATCGTCTTGGACAGCATCGGTGTTACCATCCGTAGAAGAAGTTGACGACCTCTCGGGTACTCGACCGTCATCGTATTCTCCTACTCTCGACGACTGTTTTGATATCCAGTCGCCTTCAAGAGAATCATTGAAAGTAGGCCACGACTATCACGGTCTGGTGCCATCTCTGGAGGCGTCGAAACCACAATCGATTCCTGGACCTAGCCACTGCCTGTCATTGGAGCCGACCGATCGAGCAACTCACTCAAATCATTCACCGTATTACCCTTCGGGTTTGCTCTGTAGTGGTCCGAATTACTGTTTGTCAGCTGGAACGCCAATTTCACTTCAAGGTCCATCCTCATCACAAAATACACGGCCCAGTGATATCGTGGATAGTGGAGACGCCTCTAGCCGAGAGTTTTCAGCGGCTTCTAGCCGTGAACAAAAGGACAGTCCCAGTAGCGCCGTGTTGCCATACGACGCCCATGGTACAGACTCCACTGATAGCCCTATAGCTCAATCCTCACAGCCATCGGGATCCCAGTTGCGTAACAACAACAACGATCATACGGGAGTCGTGGGAGCCGAGAACCTTGATTTGGGTTTCAAAGAACCGACCAGTCCTACTCTACCCGTCAGTAAACAGGATCCATCATCGTGCCCCGACTGTGGCAAGAGCTTTGTTCGTCGGCATGAGCTCAAGTAGGCATGATAAGGCAGACAATGCTTCATTTTTCCGTTCTCGACATCAGGAATACATTAAAGCTGACTTTTATTATAGTAAACACATCAAAACGCACAAGCGAGATGTCAAATGCACGTTCCCTGGTTGCACATCCGACGGCTTTTACCGAATCCAAGACCTTAGACGTCACGTCTCTAGCTGTCACCCGGATGCCACAACGGAACGTGTACAGTATTTTTGTAAATTCACAGGATGCAAATGCGCCAATAAAGGATTCCCAAGAAAAGACAATTATCGAAGACACATGCGAAAATATCATAACATAGGCAAGTAACCACCAAGAGGACTTTAATGAGCCCGCTGTACTAAGGGATGAACTGCATTACGCAACCAAGCCTTCTCGTGTGATCTATAGTGATGCTCTACGTGTAGAGAGTCCTGTACAGCGCTTTTGGTTTGCTCCGCCACTCACACCTTCGGCAGAGATTACAAGGATACTAAACTGGTTGTTGTCAAGTAAGAAGATTCGCGCGACAAACTGGCCCGATAGATGTTTTTTGAAGTGGCGTTCATACAATAGAGAACATCCTCATGGCGGCTGCCGCTTTTCCGAAGCTTCGATGTTGCTCTCCATCACCGGTGTCCAGCCACGGAAGTTGAGGGTTAAAGACTGGCAGAACGCCCATGGCAAAGTCAGCATCGTTGGCTGTCTATTTCACTCTGGGCTCAAGGAAAGGACGAAGGCACCATTTCCAGCACTGCCACCTCTGTTCATTAAGACGGACGAATGGCTGTTGGGCGAGCTTGAATTGTCGAGTGATACTACCTAATCCACCGATCCTACTCACCCGCTCCTACCTACTACTCCTGCTGAGGAATGATGTTGATTAAGGATGATATGGTGAGCTCAGAATCTGCCCATTTCATTTCCACTAACCCGAATCTAACCGTGTTCTCCTGCTTAGAATTTCATGTACCAAACTTTACCGCCACCAAGGTCTGCGAACCCGAGAAGATATAGTAATAATTTTCTTGTTTGCAGAGAAGGAGAGATCATTATGAACGCTTGACATAGAACTCACCATGAGATTGTAAGCCGAGCCTTGCCATATATACACTTGATCAAGTCTGCCGAGTGAGTAGCGCAGCCTCATCGAATTGAATATCTCGAGCTGACTCTCATTGGAACATCAGAACCAAACACGAATCAAAAAAAATCAGTAACGACTCTCAACGCCAATTCCTTTCTGAAGCGCAAACGTACACCTTGATAACGATTTCATTCTCTGAGGTTTTTTCCTTCAATTTCCCACACGACAATGCTCGCCAACCTAATGTGACGCAATCAGCAGATGGCTAGGCACGTTGCTTTTTGGGCAGCGACGAATTCGTGCAGCTCCTAGCACCGTATTCAACATACTGGTGATCATATGCAGGAGCAAGGAAAGGAAGGACTGTCTCAGCTCTAGCACACAGAACTTATGTAGTTCGTTGCAAACAACGCATCTGAATTCATTATTCGCAACAATAACCCAAGATCTAGAACTTCTGTGTCTCAACCAGTCTTTGTAGTGGCCCTAAGTAAACAATGGCGCAAGGCGTTAGGGTGACGTCGTCGGCCAGCACCGTTCGCAAAGCAAATCGTGTCAAAGGCTGGGAGACTACACAGTCAGTATCTTTGCACGAACAGTTCCAATTGCGCCTCAAATGTCTCGTTCAGAAAAGTTGCTGCGTTAGGTATATCAAAAAGCACCCTTGCAGCGGTGCGGTATCTGCGGAGCGCGAAGGCTGATCAAACAACCTCTAATCCATCATCGTCATCAAAATTATCGCCACCATGAACAGCGATATCTCCCCCCAAGCTTTCCCTGCCTGCCTCTTTGATGCCTCTATCCGTGACAAACCTGGTCTTCTTCCGCGATCCTTCTATGTCCAATGTACTGCCTTTTCTCTTCTTTATTGGACTCAAATGAACACCCGTGGCTTTATTACCAAGCAAACCCAAAGACGCTGCATCCACAGGATCAGCCGCTTGTGGCTCAGCTTGATCCCTCGCTGACGCCTCGCTACCCTGTCGCATGCGTAGATACCCGCTCCCCGCGCCATTGCCTCCCTCTCCCAACTTTCTGGCGATCTCGTTCTCCTTTTCCCGCTCAGCTAGGCGCTTTCGCACCCTCTCTTCTTTACTGCCTCTCTCTACTGTACCTTCGGCATCTAACAGCTGCGCAGCACTCCTGCCGCCAGGTATTGAGGGTCCAATGAAGTACCTAAATGCTGTGCCACGGTCATACTGAGCTCCTTCTCTTGCAAAGCCATCATTCGGCAGATGATTTTGCCCTCGCCTTTTGTCACCGAAGTAACCGGTCCGCCCTCCCCTTCGGCCCCCAGGCGCAAAGGGAGCGCTCATGCCTTGGACCTCCATTCTACCTCGCCTTGTGCGCTCCACCACAACATCGACGTGGAATTCGCAGAACTCAGTGTGTCGCTTATCGATCCAGGAGCCGCATTGCTTGCCATCCTTCCTAACGCTCTTGCACCATCCTAAATCCCTGCTGGTGCCAATCTCAAGTACGGTATCGTCGCTGGAAGTGAGCTTGAGGCTGAAGCGACCAGTATCCGCTCTTCCAGGCGGCGGAGGCATAACATCGGGATTTAGCAGAGCCACCACAGTTCCAGGCGTAAGCTTTCGAAAACGCGTGTACGCGGTGGTGAAGAGGAACAGATCCACTGTCCATTTCAAGTCGGTGAGGGTGAAGACCATATATTTGCCATTCACATTCTGTTCACTTTCAACAGCTTCAGATACTGTGGTTTTATCAGCGCTTGTATATTTTTGAGCGCCTTTGTGGGATATTGGGTCGGACTTGGATGCAAGGATAGCAAGCACTACATGATCTGGTTCTGCGATGTCCGGTAGTTGATAGTCCGGAGATTTGACTGCCCCAAGAAGATCCGGCAGTAAGAAGATGTGCTTCCCAGAGAGGTTTTGAGTCAGAAAACCGTGTGGGAGATCACGCTTTGACAGATGTAGAGATGAGAAGGGTTCGAAGAAAGACGCGGTTTCCGGATTTGGAGCTGGTGTAGGAGGCTCTGTGGCCTTTGGCTGCGGTGATTGTGATGGAGCATTCTGCTTTGAAGCACTTGAGACGGTTTTCGACGGTTTCGAGAGTCCGGGTGGGGCGTTAGGATTCAGCCAGATGTCGTCCACTGGACTACCTTGCTTTCGAGGACGGCGGATACTTGCGCTGGTGTTGCTTCGATGAATTGAACCTCCATTTGGCTGGCTTGCGGCTTTCAAGATCTCTTCTCTTGTGAATTCAACCATGCCCACTCGAGAGCCCTGACGTTGTCGATTCTCAGTCGTTCCTGATTCAGTCTCAGCAGCCTGCTGAAATGCATTGATATCTTTTTGGTCGACTCCAAACCCCGTACTTCTCTGTCTTCGAAGCAGATTTGCTCTGTCCTTCTGCGTTCTGTCTTGCTGGCGTGTCTCCGCGATCCTCTCACTAAAGGACTTTGGTCTAGCTGAGTCAGTCGGTTGTTGAGTTCTAGGTCTAACTAAAGAGCCGAGAGTCCTAGCTGCAGTACTAGGAGTCTCAGCGAAAGGGTCATCGTCCTTTTGGGCACCCTCACCAACGGGCCTACGTAGCGAGATGTTTTTCCCCTTCAGGCCTTTATCGATGCCCAACAACACTCGACCAGGTGATCGGGCTTCTTCGGCGACAACGCGTTTTCGTTGCGGCGAGACTGGTATTTGAACGTCTGCCGCGGACTTTGATCGAACCAATTTTGGCTTTTCTAAGGTGTCCTCGGTGTTAGAGGGTCTGGTATTTTCTTTCCCTACCGGTCGATCAATTGCGCCATCTTCATCCTCTACTTTTGCAGCAAGCCCAGTGGCTTTGTGCTTTTTCGCCTGGAGCTTCTTTAGCTTGATCTTCGCCGTGAGAGCCGCCAATTGCAATTGTAGCGTTTCTTCATCTTCTTCATCATCGCCATCGACGTTTAGCTGCTCTTCTGGCCGTTTCCAAAACTTGCGAAGGTTGGGCGTCGCTGAGGATCTCTTCAAAGGGGATGGCGATGGTGACGTTCGGTCTTGGTACTGGCGCATCTTCTGCCGTCCTTTCGGGGAACTTGACAAAGCTTCGTAGGGCGATCGCGGTGGCCATTTGGGCTCAAGGTGCCCTATAGATGGTCAACTGGCAGCCCGGTCATCCTAGATCATGTATTCTTACCAGTAGCCATAATTTGATGTTGAAGCTCGATTCCCTTCTACTTTGACATTTTATCCGCAGAAGCGGCCAATTTGCCAGCAATTGGCCACGCTGTACTCCTCGGGGGCGCTGGGTGGGAGCCTTAGCAATCCCAAGAAATATTTCTCCTAGAGCATAGTAGTCTTTGGGCGAGGTGTTATCATATCAACAGCTCTCAAAAAGCCCACTATGATAGGCTGCGGCTAGAGCCTTAGTTCTAGCGCGTCGCGTCACGCGTTCCGAGTGCCAAGAAGTTCAGCACTTCTGCTTTTTGTACACATTCAGAGCAGAAATTGAAAGCTCGATCTACACTTATGCACGTGATATTGCCCGAGATAAAATGGCCACCCAGCCTCCCAAGCTTCTCATCCTCCCAGATGGCCAATCGCGACAGGCTAGAATCTGTACTCTAGCCCATCCTCGAACGTCAAATCCGAGTCGATACCTTTTTGACCCAGAGAAGGGCATCTACGAATTTACCAGAGTCGCAGCGCCAAAGTCAGCATCCCGAAGCTGGCTCATTGGCAGAGCCGGGCTTACACGACAAACAATCGGGATTGAGAATACGGAAGAGGTCAGCTCGACGGAGACAATTCATATCGCAAATGAAGAAACTCCTCTTGACATTGAGCCAGCGACCGGCAGGCCGATCTCAGATGGCTACGTGCTCAAGAATGCCGAGCTCCTGATTGCCACGCCAATTGACTATCTCTTTCTTGTACTCCCCTGCTTCGCGATTCCATCGGCAGCAGGCTCGCCGTCCAAGAAGCCCTTGTTCCTTTCGGCAGACGACCTTCTTGAGAAGCTATCTGAGAAGTCAAAACACTTTAACCACATATCAAGCCATGCGAATACTCGCCAGGCAATGGAGGAAAGAATTCAAGCTGTATGTGACACTGTCGACGCAGGAGACGAAAAGATGTACAGGCTTAGCGAGGAAAAGCTCTTGAGAGAATTGATTCTGAAGGCAGAGAGTATGGTTGCAAAGGGACTACCTAGTACCATTGAGGAGACGTTCATCCGCAAAGCGCTAGAGACACCCGTCTTAGTATTGACACCAGAAGAAAGCACCATCTCGGAGGCCAATGCATCGCAAAATGATACTCCAGTGTCAGAATCAACAATATCAGAGAGCGCAGACTCACAAATCAGTACCACAACCTCTGATTCAAAAGTATCGGCTATTTCAGCCGCCACAGGCATGACCATCCCTGACGAACCCATTTCCACATCTAACACCTCACTATATCATCTCCTCCGCCTGCGCACCGCAATTTCATACATGATCTCCTCCTACATCCCCCCTTCACTATCAACAACTCTCGAAACCCTGCTCTCGAGCGCCGAAAGTCCTATAGACTTCGCCCCACTCAACAGACATTTAGCTGATATAGCGAAACTACGCGCTGAAGCGTTTGCTTCAAGATCACTAGGAGACTTTAGTAGGAAGAGAAGCATGTACGAAGAAGACGACGCGGTAGAAACTCGCGCGGAGAAGAAGCGGAGGGAAGAGGAAGAAGTAAAGAGGAAGAAAGCCGGAGAGTCGAGAGGTATAAGGGATCTGAAGAAAGTGGATACCAAGGGGATGAAGAAGATGAGCGATTTCTTTGGGAAAGCGGCTGCGAAAAAGAAATGAATGGTCTATCCGATGCGGTCCAGGATATAGAGATTTATACCACTCTCAGGATACCACTCGTGGATTTACCGCCTCCCCAAATCCACATCGAGAACCTTCCTCAACCTCCCCTCCTCCCTCTTCATTTCCCCACCAAAGAAACCCCCAACTGCAACGCCTACAACCTCCTCCCAGAACCCCTTCACGACCTCCTCTCCCACGCTCCCACTCTGCCTGAAATCCGGAAACGCATTAACCTCCAACAACCACGCCCTCCCTTCCGCGTCGACCATCCAGTCAACTCCGAAGACCTCAAACGCGTTTTCCAGCGTCTGGAAATGTATCATTTGCTCCCGTGCTGCGGCTTCGAAAAGCGTCCCAGTCGCGGCGCAGATTTGGTTGAAGACTGATTCTTTCCAGTCCTGGGCAAGAGTAGGGGAGGTACTAGATTTGTTGGAGAGGTCCCAAAAGGGAAGAACAGTACCTTCGCGGGAGCCGTCTTGGAGACAGGTATTTGTGAGGTGGATGCGTGGGTCCAGGGCATCGATAGTAGGAGGAGTGTATGCGTCCGGGGCGAAAAGGGCGAGCATGTCTTTGTAGACGTATGTGCGAAGAGCGCCCACAGCGAGGACGTAACAGCGGATATGGAACTTACGATTCCCATGATCCTTCAGTAGCAGAGGCGGATGTATGTACCGCTGAGCAATGAAATGCCGAAGCTGAGACGTCATCGTGCCTGCTCCTATGACATCCTGCCCATTAATATTCGGTGGAGTCTCGGCCTCATCTTCGTCACCACTGCTCTCATCCCCTTCCCACTCTTCAAAAATAGCCTGCAATTCATTCTCGCTGCTGAAAAGTCTAATACCCTGTCCCTGATCACTCATTCCCGGCTTTAAAACCCACCATTCCGGTTTTTCTTTCGCGAAGCTCTCATGCAGTTCCCAGCATTCTGCTAGTGCTTCATCCAGGAATTCCGCATAGTCGACTTCGAAAGCGACAGTTAGCGGGACGTGGCCTTTGAGATCAGTGTCGTTTGGGTGCTTGCTCCACCAGCTTGTGACTGTGTTGTGGAGGTAGTGTTTGCGTATTAAGGCTTTGCGGATGATGTAGCTGTTCGCGAGGGAGGTTGTGGGATGCTCGAGAACGTGGCTGAAGTCTATGGATTCGTAGGGCGTGATTTGCAGAAGGCGGTCAGTGGGGTACGGTAGTTGGGTTGTAGAGGTGATGTTTTTGTAGAAATGCTTGGGGAAGTTCTTCGAGAGCGCCGAGTGGATCAGTGGGAGGACGTAGGGGTCTGCGTCAACGATGGCGTAGCAGCTTGTATCGGAAGCTTGAGGGGTCGTGGGGGTCCTATATACATGATGATCAGAAACCTTGGACAGTGACGGACGCAGGTGATCCTTTGGATTGAACCCATAAATTCAGATTTCTGAAAAACGATGGCGGTATATGGTTACAAGTATCGAATAGAGAAGGTTCCGGCTGTGCTGAAACTTGAAGGTACTCATACGACCCAATTTTTGAGCGAATGGAAAAGGATACTAGATAAAGTGCTTGGAAATCGATGTATACGTCTATATATGCAGAATTATGTACATTCCAACTTACTCACAGCTTAAGCTCTCCTGGGGAAATGCTCGACGCATGCGAATAATTAGCCTTCAGAGGCGTGACACTGCGATGCTTGTCAGTATAGCTAACGATCGTCGAGAACAACATAAATTACCTTGTGAACCCTTGATGTATGGCCCAGCCATCGTTGCCGGGAGGGCTGGCATCGATAGATTTCTGAACATCTGCAAACTTCGGTGCCCACTTGAAATGGCGATGCTTGTGTCTTGTGGGCTTTTCGTTCGAAGTGGCACATTCGCCAGTTTCTCGTATCTCTTTCTCTCGAGCTTCTGGGTCCTCATCATTCTCTGCTTCAATCTCTTCAAAGGAACTACCAGACGTCCAATAATTCTGCAGGGTTTTCGTGTACATGACTTTGTTCTTCTCGATACCTGCAATGACGGGCACATTACAAGAGTAGAGATCAACGTCTGAGCCCCAATTATTATAGAGATGTTCAATAAGCTTGACGGAATGACGACATGCACCAACAATCAGGTCTGGATCATGTTCTCTACTATAGAAGGCAAAAGAGAGGGCAATGGCTTTCTTCTGACAGACAGCAGCCTCCATTGCCCCGCCTATCGTACCACTCGATAGACTAAAAAGAGATGTGGAATTCCTGCCGTAATTCGGGCCTGAGACAACCAGATCAACCGGGGGCTCATCCTGGAAGAAATGAAAGAGGCCCAGTTGAGTGCAGGTTGCGGGGCTCCCATTTACGAGGATCCATTCTTCACCACCTTCATCATGGGGTAATGGTCTGTCGTGTGTAGTACCGTCATCTTTGTGAACAGTGCCTGGCCGAAAATACGTTGGTTTTGTTATTTGGCCTACAAAATGGGCTTTGCCTATCCATGAACGCTGCTCGTGTGGCAAGACCACAGAGACTTGATGGCCTGCGTTTTGGAGAGTTTTCACGAACGGATGGATGTAAGGCGAAGATTGGTTGCTGAGGCCGATTAATGACAGGATTTCCGAGTTCGCAGGAAGGACCTACGATGGCGGGCCGTCGTCGTTGACAACGAGAATATGCATGGCCGTGAGGGGTGGTGGTAGTGGTGAAATATCAGACAGACGGATTGACGTAGGTAGGTTTTGTTTTAGTGTTAAGGTCAAGACTCGGCCACCAAACCAAATGGGGTATTAGTTGCCGGCCCTGCCAAGACTCCTCTCAGCTGCCCTACCAGAGCACCTGAGCTGCTTTTTGTTTCTTATTAGCAATGGTGGGCATCAATCAACAAGCCACGTATGTGGCAAGAAGTAGCTTTTACTCAAAGTCGTCAATATCTTATCCATCCCCTCGTCTTGCGCAAATTCAGGTTCAACAATTGCACGTCCGCCGCTGGCCAACGTAGTCAGTGTCACTGCTACATTTTCTGAAAATGAAAGGCTTCCGGTAACTCGCAACGATCCTCTTCAACTCTCCTAGGTTACATCGAACTTGTAGCGAAACATGGCGGGAGGCCTTGGGAGCGTGTTTGCTCGAGGCTCAGGCTCTTCACTACACTTTCGAAACTTGCGGCTTCGTGCTTTTATAGGGACTGTGCATGACCGCCAGGCTCTGTTACTAGCTTATACTCATTCTGTGTTCGATCTGCCACTGATCCGAATGACTTGTCCACAAGACTCTCTGAAATGAGTGCGGACTGAAATAGAAATGTAGGGTAAGCGTGGCTCTCCGGGAAGGATTCAGACGTGTTGGTTCCCGTCAGGCTGCAGCCACTATAATTTAAAACATCAACAAGGGCAATGCGTGTTATCGGTGCTTCGGAATTGGTGAACGTGATGAGATGCTTATTTGACTCAGCCTCGTCAGGCCGGTCATCAGCCGCCATGCCGAATTTCCTCTTGCGATCGCCATCGCCACTTCTTCATTCACTACCGACTTTTCCGTGTCACCTACAACACCTACAACTCTTCCTATGCCCATCTACTATCGTTTTGTCTTCAAATGTTCTAGTGATTTACTAATTATGTTGTGAACCCTTTCATCCCCCACTAATTTTGGCAAACATGACTGGCACCGGTCCCCAATCTGCTGCCGGCTCCCAGTTGTTCGCCGAGACGCTCCAGGCAAGTGAACCCAAAGGGCCGTTCTTCGTTGATACTGGAGCATGCAGATGTGCGTTACAGGAGGAACTCTCAGGGGAGGCGTGGCGATGCATCGGAAATGCAACAGAAGATCTGTATTCTGGGGAAGCCGGGAAATGGTTCTGGGCTCTGGAAAACAACACCTCTTCACTCAAAGACCCGGTCTACTCTGATAACAACCCCCCTAATACTACTACAGCTTACATTGATCTGAACGGTCACTTTGTGCCTCTTACTGCCAACACCACGTCTAATGAGGATTCTACTACTGGCTCTAACAATCTTCCTGTCGACGACAGTGATGTGCCCTCTAACATAACCACTTTTGCGCAGGACCAGCAATGCACTGGCAAGAATGACACACAGGCTTCTATGCAGTTTTACCAAGAATTGAGAGCGATCGAATCGGGAAAATACCTCCCGTGTTGGATGCCAGGCACGGTACCCGTGGTGATCCAGAATTATACGTCATGGAAAAGCTCGGGCTGTAACCTTGGCTTCTTGTGTGAGCGCTATCTTATCACGGTGTGTACATTCGAACTGAAGCTGACATAAATTCTATGACAGGCGCGAACAATACCGAGACACTACTGCCAACTTACTGTCCTCCCTTCCCGCAAGCCCAGATAGCCAGATTAGCTGGGGCTGCAACGCCCCCAATGGGTCCCTACGAGCCTGCTGTTTGCGCTCAAGGGTCCTATTGTCCGCTTCCTGGAAATCGACAAATTCTTTGCCCTGCTGGTTCTTATTGCCCTAAAGGCGCATACCAGCCACTCAAATGTAGCTTCAGCGCTGTCTGCCCAGCTGGTTCTTCCGTTGACCGACCAATCTTCCCTCTCGTTGCCCTTGTTCTACTTGATCTTTGGATTGTTATGGCAACATCTGCTACCAAATTCATCTGGGGGAGACGTAAAAGTGACACAGGAACGCGGCACAAGGTCAAACGCCTAGGTCATGGTCTCCCCTTCTCCACCAGAGATTCTCGGAGCAAGCATTATACTAATCTAAGCGAAAGCAATAGCAACGAGAATGTTCATCTAGAATCTAGGATATCCGGAGTCAGAAGGGCCAACACTGGCTTTTTGGCAGCTATGGATAACGAGTATTCTTTCTTCGAAGAGGAGGATGGGGGCCTTATTCTGGATGAGAGGACAGATCCCGACATTGAGCAATTCGTGCAGTCCTTATCGAGATCTACAGTTGCCTCAAGCTTTGGGCTTTCCTTCGGATTCGAAAACCTTGTCTTTCAACCAAAGCGATCCAAACAGCCCATTCTATCCGGAGTAAGTGGCGAGATCAAAAGCGGAACTCTAGTGGGGGTGATGGGTGCATCTGGAGCTGGAAAATCTACTTTCATCAATGTTCTGATGGGTTCCCAAGCCCATACTAGTGGGTTTACCAGAGTTAATGGCAGCCCTAGTACGATTGCGAAATACAAGATGATCATCGGCTACGTACCTCAGGACGATATCGTTTTACCCGATCTAACGGTTCGGGAGAACATCTTACACTCTGCTCGTGTTCGGCTGCCTGCAGACTGGGAAGAAAATCACATACAGATGCATGTGGACATCTTACTTAGATGTCTGAACTTGTTCCACGTCAAAGATTCCCTAGTCGGCGATACCGGAGCACCAGTAATAAGCGGAGGGCAACGCAAGCGTGTCAGTATCGGGATTGAGTTAGCGGCTGCCCCTATGGCGCTTTTCCTTGACGAGCCTACCTCTGGCCTTGATTCCACCTCTGCATCATCGATTATCATGACACTTAAAGCCCTGTCCCATCTAGGTATTACCGTCGTTACGATAATTCATCAGCCACGCCATGAAATATTCGACGCGCTCGATAGTCTCTTGCTTCTTGGCGAGGGAAGACTACTCTATTCTGGTCAACAAACCGATGTGCGAGGATACTTCGAGCAATGTGGTTTCAAGTTTCCTAAAGAGGGAAATATTGCTGACCAGATCATGGACATTATAGGAGGGCAGGGAAAGCTATACAAGAGGTCAGGGGAGACAAGCGTCTCCTCCTTAACGGAGCAATGGAGTTATCGACAAGCCAATCTCGAACCCATTCAATCCATGGTTGGCCCCTCTCCATCCGAAGTAGCTGCCTTGAGGAAGACAGTCGTTATGCGTGGGGCCCCCTGGTACCGTCAAATATACTTCTGCCTCATCCGCTCCCTCCTCCAACAATACCGCCGTCGCTCAAGTCTCTACTTCGAGATTGGCGTCGCAGCTCTTGCTGGCCTCCTTCTCGGCCTTGCGCAAGTCAATGCCAAGGGCAATGACTTTCGAGGAATTTATCTCCATCCTTACGAGCTATTGTCTTCTTCCACCGACTTCGCTTCTGTCCCTGAACTCTCCCTCCTCGTTGCCCTTGCCATCGGCCTCACCGCTTCCTCTCCTGGCGTGAAAGTCTTCGGAGAGGAAAAGCTTGTTTACCTACGCGAAGCATCCTCAGGGCACAACCGCTTCGCATATTACTTCGGCAAAGTCCTCTCAACCCTTCCTCGAATGTTCCTTGCCAATCTCCATTTCACCGTCTTCTTCATTATCCTCGCAACGCCGAAAATCGCCTGGAGTGCCTCCTTCATAGCCAATTTCCTGTATTTCTACTGCATCTATGGCCTCGCGTCTTGTGTCTCCATGATAACTCGTCGTGAAGACGGCCCTTTGGTAGCAACGATGGCGAGCTTGGTTGTAGGTATCATCAGTGGTGTGAGTCCTACCCTGCGGGTCGCAACCAATTGGCATATGCAGTGGCTGTGGAGGATATCCCCTGGAACTTGGCTTGCTGAAGGGTACTTCACCCAGAATATTACACCTTACGCATATCTCTATCAAATTGGTATGGCTGCGAAAAGTGCTGGATACACCTTGGATCGGTTTGGATTAGATATGGCGATGTTGTTTTTACTGGGATCGCTGTACCGCGGTTTTGCATTTTTGGGATTAAGAGTGTTTAATCGGAGGAGGGGGAGATGATGGTGATGCTTGTTTTGCTTGTTTTTCTTGCATGTATGTGTGATTTAGCGTTGGTGTTTGCATTGGAATAACAAAGGGAGAGATAATTAATCCATAGATATATCAAGCATTTGGGTTTACACTGGATACCAAAGAAGAGATAGAGCTCATGTACAATTGTATCTTCTGATCTCGCCGTCTTCGGCGCAAAGAGACCGGGCAGAATTACGATATGAGAATGGGCACCTGCTCACTCGCTGCTTGAAGCCTTATCCAATACCCTTGTGAGAACGCTTCACCAACACTCAATCACCGCTTGAAAAGTCCTGGCCATAACTCATATTGTCCAAATTCCAAAACTCCTTTTTATCAGAACCCGATTCTCTGGTTCCGCAATGTTTGAAAAGCAGTTGAGAAATATGTTTTGGACAGTTAATACTTGTGAACAAAGGAAAAACTCCCGCTATCTCATATAATCCTCGATAAGTACTGAGATCCTTTCCCAAAAGCTGAAAATTATAGCAACTCGCTGATTCAGAAATCTTCTGATAAGGTCTGCCATGAAGAGTTCCCGCCACTGATAAACGTTGCTAGGAAGGCAAGAAGCATTAAACACTAACACACCTAATATATGTTGCCACATTCACAGAAGATAGTCTGCTATTATTGCTGGCCTCGCATCGCAGAAACTCCCCACCATAGAAAAATAAACTATCATAGCAGTAAGGACTCTGCATTCGCTGTATTTACATCTTTGGGAACACACCTTGCACATGCCAATATCACATCCCGAAACAGGAGATGCAGAATTACACCATTTTATAGCTGGGATTATGGGCAAGGGATTTGAGAGATCGAGCAACGGACCAATATTGGGGGGGGCGGGGGGGGAAACTAGCTGTTGGGTATATAAAATTGGCATGTGGGATGGACTGAACAAGGGATGGTGATGAAGGAATGCGAGATTTGGAGGTTAATTTTCATAAGGCGAAGCTGAAGTTTCTTTTTAATGCGGGTCGTAAGAAAGATTTCTTTGATTTCTATTTCAGAGATTGAGATAGATTGGCACAGGGCAAGTGAGATTGTAAGACCTGACAGCGTTGGCTGGAATATCTCAGTGGATAATACTAGATGGAGATAATACTGAACGAAAGAATGGCATTAAAATATATACAATAACTACATCAATACATATAATAAACGCGTTGACATATACAAAACCCTATCCAAACAAGGTAGTATGAAGAGATATCAGAAAGTCATGATGCTCGACATTCACCCGGAAACCTAACCCACATTCGCCCTCGTATTCTCACAAATCCCACTACTCCTTCACATGCCCAGCACCTCCCCTTACGTTCGTCACGCCAAAAACCTCTTCCACATACGCCCTTGTGTTCTCACAAATCCCATCTACGCCTTCCCAAGCCCAAAATTTCCCTTCAAGTTCACACGCCACCCAAAGGATCTCTCTCCAATGGCTCTTTTGCACATCGAATCCGAAACTATCCAACACCTCCTTTTTCGCCGTCCACGGGCGACGGAAAGCCCCTGTGGTGGGATCTGTGATGATGTGGGCATGTTCAGTCCAGAGAAGGCGCGGGTTAAATTTAGGAAAATTGTTGTGGATGAACATTGGCTTTGGGCTGGGGTTGGGGTTTGCTTGGGAATCTGCTGGAGAGGAAGTGAAGAGATAGTCTTCTACGGGATCGTATTGAATCATGGCTGAGCCATCCATATGGTCATTTACCATGTGCCCTAGGCTCTTCACGCCTGTGCGAACTTGGTAGTAGGATTCATTATAGAAAGATGCAGCGGCGAGGAAGGTGTCTTTGTCGCCTTCTCCCGCGGCGCCTTGGCTGAGAAGAGGGTAGTAGAACTTCTTTCCGAAATGGTTGTAGTAAAGAGCTAGTAAGAGGGATTGTTCGTGTTGCGGTTTCGAGATGAACAATTGGCCGGATTCGGTGGTTTGATGCTTGTCTAAGGCGGGGAAGGGAGTTTGGGTTATGGAGTAGTAGATTGGTGAGGCAGTAGTGGCCCAGTAATCTGGGAAAGTGACGAGGCCTGTCGTTGTGAAGGGGGCTGTGGTGAAGACCTTTGTTGGGTCGATGACGGGGAAGCAGTCCGCGTCGAGGAAGAGGACTTCGGAAAAAGTGGAAGTGAGGATAGAGACGACTTTGGATTGATAGCGCGATGGCGGTTCATTGTTGGCTGTTGTACGGAGGTAGGGAGATTGCACGATGCAGCGAGCGTTTAAGGAGGGGAGGACAGAGTTGCAGATATAGGGTTCCCAGTCGCGTTGAGTAGAGAGGAACACTTCCATCGGAAGTTGACAGCCAATCTTACGGAGCATTGGAAGGGATATTATTACATGAGGGAGATATTCTGTTCCCGCTGTTGTGACTAAGCCTCTCGTCTCTGGCACATAGCTCATGTTGGGTCGGGAGATAGCGATTCCTTGCACGTATGTTTGATGACTCTCCCGCATGGCCTGTATAGAAGTTTCCGGCATGGATAGGCAATTTTGGGGAGTTGTATCAGTGGTAGTGTGAACATCGTCCCACCAAATGGGCTTTGCGGTACATATCTTCTTTGGAGGACGGCATCGAGGTGTTGCGGCAGCCAACAAAGCAGAAATTGACTTCCAAAACTCACCATCGGTCTGCTCTGCCGGCGGTGCAGGCCTCGAAGATGACCATACAGGATACTGTTGCCAAAAAAGCGTGAGACCAACAAGAAAGACTACTAGAGCTATAAACAAAGATCGAGTAGGTCTAGCTCGGGGCAGATACATGTTGCCTTAAAAGTCCCAAAAGTCACGGATACAAAGACATTCAAAATCGAACATAACCTACGAAAGCCCCTTGATTATTGTAAAAGATTTTGTTTGTGATTGAGGGAACGGAGGACGACATAGTGTCCTCGAAGAAAACAATGGGATTGAAAAGCATGCATTGCTTTTGCCAATGTGGCCATAATCTTACCTGAGCCACCTCAATCTCCCGTGCGCCACAGCGCCACAGCGCAAGCTGCCAAAGACTTTGCACGGGGGATACTGCTGTACCTGGATCAGTTGCTATCCTGTAATCATGGTGCGATACTTCTGTATGAATAATGTCGCTGGTACTGGTGCTGGTTCTGATTAAAGTCCGGAACTAGAAGAATTCGCCCCCCAGCCGCACAGCCCTGTAGTGCTGATGTGAAACACCCCCTAGAGATGCCCTAGAGGTGGTCGCTTAGGCGCGAGGATTACTGCCCACAGCAGGGCTTCTGCACCCCCGAGCCAAAACCAACTTTGGGGTGCTTTTAGAGGTCTTTCGCTCCCTCTGGACATCAGTTCTAGAATATGTGGCTATACGGTTGGTAGATAAACTCTTCTATGTCCTAGGCCCTACATTTATTTGGAAAGCTACAAGGCCCCCCTGTTGCTTCGGTGTAGAATGAAACACCATCAATTACTGCCCAGACGATTAGATATATCCGTAAAGGCTTTCAAACTCCTCAACGCAGTACCGCTCTCCACCGCCCACGTTGCCCTCCTCACACCCTCCTTCCACCTGCCCCTCCCCGGTCCCCTTTCCTCAATCACAATTCCATCATCACCGTCACCCATACTGCTAGCCTCAGCATCGCAGATCCCGCTAATAACCAGCATCGCCGCCGCATTCATGAGCACAACCTGGAGAATCGGATCATCTTCGTTCAATTTCCCCTCGAGCAGCTGCATTAAGATGACCGCATTATCCTTGGGTGAATCACCGCCCCGTATAGCGCTCAAAGGGTGTGAGGGGAACCCAAAATCTCTCGGATGTAGTTGAAAATGTTCGATGCCCATCTGCTGATACCTGCCTGTATCACTTCGCACTTCGTGCAACATCCAGCAATCTGTCAAGCCAGCACACGAGATCTCATCAAGGCCTTCCCGTCCAGAAACGACCATCGCCTTTCTCATTCCCGGAGCTTTCTCCGTCCCCGATATTCGCAATGCTTCCGCAAAAACAGGCCCTAATGCCCCCTCAGTTACGCCAACGACTCTCGCTTCTACTAGCTCCTCAATCGGATGTGCAAGTGGTCCCATTAGATTGAAAATAGTACGAATGCCCATCTCCCTACGTAACGGACCGGCGAAGCGCATTCCAGGGTGGAAATTTGGCGCGAAGAGCAAAGCATAGGATGTATTTTCGTAGATCTTTGGGATGTTCTCGGCATTTGAGGCTAGAAGATTTGGGGGTTTAGGCGTTATAGAAGATAGAATATCCGCAGCTCCGGAGACTGATGTCTGTGCTTTATTGCCGTGTTTTGACATTAGTAGTAAAGAAGAGGCTAGTAGCGATGCAGTGGTGCTGATATTGTAGGTCTGGTGCGAGGAACCGCCTGTGCCTACAATGTCACATAAGCCACCATGATAGTTTCCTCCGGCTCTTCCTCCATTCTTAATAAGAGTCCGGAGAGGCTCTAAGTCGACCTGGTACGCAGCTTCACGCATTCGAGCTGCACATGCCGCAATGACATCGGCATCTTTGTCTCGGGCTGTGGTGGCTAGAAGCGTTAAGAACGTAGCGGCTTGGATCTGGGAGAGTCGGTTATCTTCGAAAATCAGGGCGAAGGCTGCGGATATCTCTTCTGCGGTTGCATGGCCATGGGCTAGAGGTTTGTGAAGTTTTTTGAGTAAAGGCGCTATGTTGATAGTAGAAGAGTGTGGTGTTGTATTGGCCATTTGTGTTCCAAGCCACACTGGGCGTAAATCCGGTGCTCAATAATGTAGAGGGACTAATGAATATTCTGTGCTGTCTCTGCGCTCAAACGTTTACAAATATGAGGCTTGCAATTTGCTCGAGGGCGAGTATCGATATTGTACTTAAGCAAGTCCGAGGCAGTCTATTGCTCAAAGGAAGCACGTGAATCACAGGAGACAACCCAGAATGACCAACCCAAAATTCAGTAGGAGATCAGGTCAAGATCTTGTACCCTTTTTGGGAAATCTGATGCCGGACATGTCTTTTCAATTAGCTAGGCATAGGACAGTTCACTGCGTCTAAGGTATGGATTTCAAAGTGTTACACAAATTGAAAATGCAGTCTTAATATTCCGCAAGCTTAGCGTGCCGAGAGCCCGGCGGCCCGCCCCTAGAGGGGTTCATATATCAGCCGAATAGCCCTACAGGGCTGGTCCTGAAACTGTCGAAACTAACCCCAGAGAGACCCTAAAGCTGAGACGCTTGGGGACCAGTTTAAGAGGATCTTCAAGGGCTCTCCCAGGGCCCGTTTCAGCAGCTTTAGGTCCATTTCGGACATACAGCTTGTCCCCAAGGAAACTAATTAAGCTTAAAACTACTTTCCTTGGGGCTATGCTTCTCGCACAGGCGACCCAACTTAAGGCTGTTTCTAGGGGGTACCATTTCAAGCGACATGATTGCGCTATGTACCCCTGAAAGGTGGACGTCGGCTACTTAAGGGATAGTCATCCAGCTCTACTCGTATATACCTAGTGGCGTATACGTTCTATCGTAGGACCCTATACAATATACTCTTATCTACTCTGTATAAGATAAAGATCTAGGTAATTTAGTCTTGTATACCTAGATACTTTAGCTATGGTTATCTAACTTTACTTCTATGCAAGTAGTTTGACTTAATCTTATCTATCATATTAAGACGTTAGCAATAATGTATAGGTATGAGTAACTTCCTCAACGATATTGTCCTACAGGATCTCTCAAGTAATGTACTAAGATAGGCGCTAGATATAACGGCGATCCCTATTATACTCTCATGAACGTTTTTTGCCTTCCGAGTCATACATAGGTGGAAAATTCTTGGGCGACTTCGCTGACTCAAGCGTTGGCGCATGCTGCCACGCTTTAAAGTCTTTAGGCTCGATGACCGTCTTGGTCTTCCAGGCTTCGTAGATTTCGTCCACAGACTCATTCAGCGACAGCAGACACTGCTGCAAGCCTTTCTCGTGAACTTTGTCGAGGAGCTTTGTGTCCCCGAAAGCTTTCCACTCGGTATAATTCGCGCCTGGTGTGCTCGAGACGTAGAGACCATTCTTGTTGTCTTCATCATGCATAGCCTGGTCTTGATTAGCGGCCGATCGCAAGGATCAGACAGGAAAGATAATTGACCTTCGCTTGTAATGACCATACACCAGCAAGTTTTCTCCGGGGCGTCCGCAAGTGTCCGGACGCGAAAGAATCTTGAAGGAAATGGTCGGCAAATGCGTTCATTGTGTAGGCTCTGCGCAGGTTGTCGATCTCGCCACGAGCTGCTTCTTCAAGAGCTCGTAAGTGTCCTGCATTATACGCAGTACGTGCGTCCAGCCCGAAATGATCGACGTTGAGGGAGGCGAGTTTGAGATAGCCTGGTCCGGACCGTAATGCGGTGATTAACGTAAATTTGGTGGTCGTGATCAATGGCCAAAGTTTCGCATATGCAGTCGATGGATCTTCTCCTTTTCGGATAGCTTCGTCTACGGCTTTCGCCTCCGTTTGCAACACCTCAAGCAGCTCATGGGCCTTGGTGTCCTTGATTTTCCACTCGGCCAAGGTCTTGTATGCTTCGTAGAATCGTCGCTTCTGTTCTTCAACATCGCCACCGTCGCTGATCGGCTGTTCTGTGCCGAAGAAGTCACCGGCAAGTCCATTGATTTCGCCGTAGGTAAGCTCAAGGCCATTATCCAGCTTCAATGCATTGAATTTCGCACTCGGACCAAAAGGATGGGTGTCGTGGCCCTTGAGGTGGAGCGCATTCCCAAGTGAGCAATGCTCTTAATATTCGAATGGAAGAATCGGGTTGCCCTCAGAATCATGCTCGTATTCGCGCTCACGAGGTGGATAGTCGAGCGATCTCTCCTGGGCGATCTCCTTGATTTCATACGGGAATCGTACGATTGCGGGCTCACCACAGTGCAGAACATCTTCAGTTGAGTCTTTCATGCTTGCAGCTGAACCGTCGAAATGCTTGGCCAATTTCACGCAGCTTGAGCAGTATGTCAAAGCTTAGAATTCAACAGGAAGGCAAAGTGGTTTTCGACTGACAAACGACATAAGACTTATATACGAAGCTGCTGATCCTAACGGCTTGAAGACAATAGCCTGACTCTCTAGCTATTTGTTGGATGGGGGCGAGCCACTGGGCCTAGACTATTCTCAACGCTAGTATTGGATTTGAGCCAGATATCGCATGCTGCGAGAGGTAGCAACCAAGCACGGTGGCGAAACAGTCTGCATGACTTGACCGTGTGGCGTGTTGTCGCCTGCTGCTACACGCACAGAAGCCGAACAGTGTGGGTTCGCACCGTGCCAACAAGAACACTGCATTTGAGCGCCCCTTTTCTTGGCTTGAGTGATAAGGCGATTGTTGATCGAATGAGACGACTATTTCACTGATGCGCTTGTGGTTGCCTCTGGTAAGGATGACCCTAGAAGTCCAGAACGCATAGCCTCGAGTCCAGCGTGTGACAGCTCTGCGTTAGTCTTTCACCGCTGGCTCATCAATATCCACCGTTCGTAGCCCGATGTATGTCGGTTCACATCTTCCGTGTTTGGTCGTTCGTTTAACAACCTACGCGTGGTAAACGAAGATGTTACTGAACCAGCGTGACATAGTCTGCCGCGGTCAAAATTACCGCCATTGAACCCTAACCCTAAGTAGAAGGTAGTACCACATTAGCCCCAATCTTGCCGATTTTCTCAGCTAGCTTGAACCAGCCACTCCGAAGCCCATACGTCTAGACCCCATGCTCAGCTCGAGGTCGTCAGCCATTGTATCTGTAAGAGGTCTGATCACGGCTGCCAACTCACTTCATGCAAAAGCTGGCTCGACTGCCGGTACAGACGTCACACTGTTCTAGGGACCCTCTGATCACGACGTAAGCCACGGACGCTCATTCGGTGCTATTGCCCAGGCCCCCAATCATTGCCCCAGAGCAGCCCAAGGCTGTTGCTCGGGATTCCTGGCATACCATCTTTCGGCTTCCTGACATTGGTAGTCAACATGGCCCTGAACTCGTACCTGACTACAGTCTCTCTGTTTCAGATGTCTACTGTCGGACCCTCAGGTTGTGATCAGCTGTGTAGAGGGTCTGCGTATTAGCTGTATTTGCTGCGTGTATGGTATCACAATAGCAGCAGTAATATTGGATAACCTCGAAATTTTTTTTTGCTAGATTTTGCGCACGTCTGTCGGCTCAGTCTTTGAAAAGAACGGTAGTTCAATCCTCATGTTCGCTCATGTCAAGAGGAACCAATGTGAGTATTTTCAATCAATGCAAAATGCAAACCCAACTTTATCAGCTGTATATTGAGTAGTGTCTACATGAATTTGAATGTCTGCCTAGAACGATTGCTGTCGTGCTCGAGTTTCTTGGGGCTTGGTAACTTTTGAATGAGCAACAGATAGCAGACCGGAGTGTGCGTACCACTGAGAGCAATATATCATCAGCTATGATACCCGTGAGGATTTAGCTGTATGCTATTGCCTATAGAAATAGTATATGGAAGGGTGTGCAACTTGCTCCGGCCTATCAGGGCCTCAGCCAATCGAAATTGCAGAAATTGCATGACCGACCAGGTCATCAGCGGGAAGGGCGAACTTCATGCATGCCCCGCCAATTCTGTTCCAACCTCACCTCCCATCGCTTGTTATACTCTACACAATAGGATTGTCATATTCATTATTTACTCCGATAACTTGAGGAATTTGTTTATTGGCAGGTTGATGTTGATTTTGAACGAGTCGCACCCTGAGCACGAGCAAGTCTCATCCCTCCCGCAAGGCTGCGACGAAATGTCACCTCTAGTTGAAGAGTATACTTCCCTTCCTTCTCAAACACTCTCACTCACTGACATAACCTTCAGCATCTACACATCAGCGCCCTTAAGGTTCATCGTTGATGGCAAATCCCTCTACATCCACGGCCAACTCGTGTCTCGTCACTCGAAGCCGTTGAGTGCCAAAATCAAAGCCAGAAATGATTTCACAATCATTGATAGCATTGACAAAGACACTTTCGCCCGCTTCATCGAGTGGGCTTATAAGGGTTACTATACTGCGGCTGAATACTGGATTGACGCCGGCTCTCCCAGCCTCTCCAAATTTGAGGATAGTGACACATGTACCCCAGAGGTGGAACCACCTCTTCCATGTGTTGAAGAGGCTCCAGCACCGCTAGAAGAGCCAGAACCAGAACTCCAAGTCGACGACGGCTGGGGGAGTTTTCGCCCTGAAAAGTCCAAGAAAACTGGAAAGAAAACAAAGATGTTGTGGGATGAACCCCCTCCGAATCCATATGCTTTGGAAGAACCTGCTCCGGAAGCACCTGCTCCAGAACCAGAACTCGAACTCGGCGATAGCTGGGGGGCATTTGGCTCGAAAAAGTGCAAGAAAACTGGAAAGAAAACAAAGGTGGTGTGGACCTCCAAAGAATTCCTCAAAGAATCATTCCGCGCCCGCAAATACGGCACCGGTCAAGACACCATCACCATCCCCACCCCTCGTCCAAACCAAGACCCCAACGAGAACTACACCCCCATCTTCCTCTCCCACGCGCATCTCTACGTCTTCGCCCACAAATACGACATCCCCCCCCTCCAAACCCTCGCTCTCTCAAACCTCCACATGACGCTTGAGAAATTCACGCTTCATCCCGAGCGCACTGGTGATATCATTGAGCTCTTAGATTATATCTATGGCAGCAAGGAGCTCAAAGAGGGGGGATTTGGGGAAATGAGGGAGATGTTGAAGGGGTATATTGGGTTTGAGATGGATGTTTTGATGAAGGATGGGGGTTTTCGGGGATTGTTGAAGGAGGAGGGGGGGTTGTTGGATGATTTTGTGGAGATGGTGGGGAAGAGGATTTAGAGGGAGGATCAGTTAGGGATTTGGCAAGATGGAATAATGGTGTGGGTCTCGATTGAAATATTGTCACGAAAAGTCTTGTGGTGCTGGATTTCTTTCTATTGTCTAACCCTTTCTTTATTATGATGTGGAATGACGAATACGAAATTTATAGAATGAATCAGATAGCTTCTAATTTGTCTTCAAGGTGTTCTCGGGAGTGTTGAAACTTGCAACTTTCTATGCGAATCGTATCGCATAGCTAGAGACCCAGGAGTGGAATTTGGAGCTGGAGAACGTCCTTGTGTCTTAGCGACCACTAGATAAGTCTCCACGTGCTTCTTGTCTAGTCGTTCCATCCATTGGTACAGATGCATAGTACATACTTGCAGGCTCCACTTGCTCGTAATAGCCTTATCTTACTTTTCATCGAAGTTATAGTAATATATACCGTTTTTATCTACGAAAAGCATCCCAGATTATCACCTAAACAGCTTCCACCTGCTCAGCAGCCTTCTCAACGAAATCACCCCGATTCGCCCTTTCAATCGCGGCAAGTCTGTGCTTGTTCGCCTCCGGGTTGGCACTGATAATGGAGCTATTACGCCTCACCTGAAAAACCCCAAGTCAGCAGATGCTTTTTTTCAATGACACGAGCAAAGCCAATGAATTTCAAACTTTCGTATAGTTACTTGTGTTGAAAAGTTTGGTCGCTTACCTCAGCTTGTTCACGCTCGATGTAAGCAAGAGGACGCTTGGTCGAGATGGCATCTTTATCCCTGAAGATCAAGATGTCCTGGTTGTCTCGGAAGAGACGGTCAATATCTTCCAAAGTGCGGTCCGCTGTTTCGGGGTAGAAGAGGTAGACGATTGGGACGAAAGAGGCGTTGAAGACGGTCCAAATGATGTAGAATTTCCAGTGAAGGCTTTGAATGCCGATAGGGGTGATTTCAACGACTATCAGAACCGATTTAGTAGGACTGCGGTAACAATAGGCGTGCTCTTACCCATATAGTTGAATGCCCAATTGGATGCAGTACCCAGAGCCGCACCCTTAGTACGCATGGAGAGAGAGTTGATCTCCGTAGGATAGAGCCACGGGACGCCTTGGAAGCCTATACCAAAACAAATGTAATAGCTGCGCATGTATCAGTGATTGGAACTCAGTATTGAGACAGTATTCAAGTCTTACGTGAAGAAAAAGGCCACAGATGCCGAAGCGACTTGCTTGCTACCACTGTAGCCGGGAAGCTCATTGTACCGTAAAAGAATGGTGATCATAAGGTAGCTGAGACACTGGCCAGTAGCTGCGTACATCATCATCTTACGCCTACCCCATCTCTATTTCCTTTGCTGAGTCATTGCATTACTGATTAGATATTTGGTAGCTTACCTCAACATTAGGAATACCGATCATTGAGAAGCTGGACGCAGATAAGCTTGGTCACGCTCGAAACCCGTTCAAGTAGGCAAAATACTCACGCAAGATAGCTCACGGAATTACACGCTGCCAGTAAACGCGCCATCTTCTCGCCCAAGCCCACAGATTCAATGAGGACGGTTGGGAGATAGTAAGAAGTCACATTGATCCCAGCAAGTTGTTGCATCGCTTGCGCTCCAGCCCCTAGAATCAGTCTCCGTATTGTAGAAGTTCCTTTGCCGCTTCTGCCTCTTAAGAGGTCCATCCAGCCGACTCCATTTTCGCGCTCATATTGAACGGCCCATTGGATCTCTTTGGACTCAGTGATGACATACGCATCATCGATTGAAGTAGCCTCTAGATCAGCTATGATCTGTTCAGCTTCATCAATTTGATTGTGCGCTATCAGCCACCGAGGACTTTCAGGAAGCCACGGAACTGTTCCGTACAAGATGAAGATGAAGATGAACTGGAAAGCCAGAGGGAACCTCCACGCGACGGGACCATTAACATAGGAGAAACCATAGGTTATCCAATTGCTGAGGGAGAAGCCAGCAATGTTCAAGATTAGTTCGATCACCACAAGTTTTCCTCTCCATGCTGCCTTAGACGTTTCGGCTTGCCAAACTGGTGCAGTTGCAGTATTCAATCCGTTCCCGAGACCAGCCACAATTCTGCCAACGATCATTTGCGGAACACTGAAGGCCGAGATTTGAAGTATGGCTCCAATGGACATCACGGTAGTCCCTAAAAGAACGGCCTTCTTCCTTCCCAAACGTTCGCCAATCGAGAAAGCGGCAATGGCGCCAAAGAAGCACCCAACATCGTAGAGCGCGGTGACAGTACCAAGGAGCGACGTATGCTCAGGTCCTACAGGTCTTATTACCTCCACCACAACTGCCTTCAAGAGATGAGACCTTACCATTCAGATCTAGAGTGTTGAGAAAATCCTGTGTGACAATGACGCCGCCTGGTCCGTTAGCAAAGACTTGACATTGCGGTTGGGCACTGAGACGGCACCAAAAACACCCTGATCATAGCCAAACAAAGTCATATCAGTAGCACACGCGACTGAAACCCAGAAGGTAAGCCACCCTCCTGTCAAACCAAAATAAGGCGCGCGTCCTCCATTGGGACTTCGCTTGAATATAGCCATTGCCAAGAAGCCAATCTTTTAAGACGAAAAAGTAAGAGCTCCAACTTTGCTGACAAGCGGAGAAGGAAAAACAGCACAATAACATTCAATCAATAAATAATGAGATCCCATAGTTAATGAGGCACAAGGCGCGGCGGACGTCATAGGCTTTGACGCGGGGTGAGATTTGTTTCTGGGATTGATGGTCTTTACCCCACAAAGCCAAGCGCTAATCTGACCCGTCCTGTGCAAGTGTCTCATTCAATCCGCTTAACTTCCTTCCATCCCTTGTAAAACCTAACCTCACTTCTTTGCCCAACGATTTCCCAGACATTCATCCCGTCAAATTTTCTATCTTTCCTGCGTAATCCGTATGTGCATGAAGCTGCGCGAAGAAAAGACGCATAAGACGGAGGAAGGACATTTGCAGGACGTACCATCCGGTCCGATTGGAGGACAGAAACGACTTCTGGGGCTGCAAATTATCTAATTGGATTTTTAGATGTTCGTTGGATGCACTTGCCAAATTCGCGATTGCGGTGTAGAAACGGACGCAGAGATCCACAAGCCTCCGAGCTCTAGTGAACATTAGTAAAGAAATGTTGTTCTAAGAGGGATGTTCTAAGAGGGAACAGTGCCAGTGTTTCAAGCGACCCGCTTAGGCGACCCGTCATTGGGGGCTGATCCGGAGGTTTTACACATCTTTGGAAAGTTCGCTCCGACTCATGTGCACTAATGGTAGTACAGCGTTGCAAATCAACCTGGTGCGCCTTGACTTAATATGGTGCCCACTGAATTCCATTTGGCCCTCCAGAAGCCGTCCAAGGTTTCGCTCCGCGCTATTTGGCTAGAAAGGACTTCTTGAACCTTAGTATTCTCAGGTAGACCACCGCATCGAGCTAGGTTCTGTGTTGGACATTTGCCCAAGACTTTTCGGTGACCTTTCCGCGATTGAAGGAATCAATGTGGGGACGATGTATCTCAATCGAGCTTGTTCGCAAGGCAGACAATGGATGAAAAGGAACAAAGCTAGTGGAGGAACGAGTGACATCTGTATAGCTTTCCATAGCTAGTAGACCAGTATCACATAGTCCAACAGAGTATGCTGGCCGTGGAGCTCCCGTCCTAAATCACAAAGTCATACTCACTAAGACACCTATGATGCGATACGTAGGAATCGTAAAAGGATACTTGGACCAGGGACAGCGCCTGACTGTAGATTTTGTGATGTGCTAGATGGACCCCGAGCGAGAAAGCACAGGATCCTGCTAAGTGACACACTGTAGGCCGCAACGATCCGGAAGTCGCAAACGTACAGCAAAAGACAAGTTCATATAAACCAGTAGAAAACCCGTATCGAGCAAGAGAGCATGAAGACTATCCCATGGACTTCCGATAAAGGGTGCTGTGGTCCAACTGAGGGAGTGTCTTCTCATAGAACCTTGCTGTTCTATGAGCGTGACTCCTGGGAACACGAGGTTGTTGTAGAAGCCATGAAGAAGATCTTTGAGCTGAGTATGGAGGTAGACACGTAGATTTCTCCCCAATCCAGAGTGGAATCCCATCATGATTCGGTTGTTTGTTGGGTGTTGATAACAAGTTCCGAGTGGTTGTCACTGAGGTTGGCGCGTTGCATTGAATGTGCACATCATTATGCAAAGGACTAAAGCAAACCTCAACCTCGAACTTTCACCACCCCCATTTCTTTGCAATTCTTGACCAACAACGCTCCACAATGAAGCTCTCTCCTGCCCTGCAATCCCTCGCAACAGCTCTCCGCATCCCCATTCACGCTCCAAGCAGACCCGTCTCCTGTCTGGCAACATGCACCCGCCACTACCAGCCCTCCCACACCACAACATCTCCATTCTCTACAACGACACCCACTCAAGCTCGTAAAGCCGACAAAGGGCCCGCCAAAGACCGCAGAATAAGTCCGCTACCCCCTAATCCATCCTATTCCTCCTCGGAAAAAAACCCCCTAATGCTCCCCTCTCAACAGAACTAATCCGCTACTTCCTCCACCACCCCCTCACCCCCCGCCCCCTCCGCCTCTCCCGCAACCGCACCCTCCGGCACTGGACCATCCACCGTGCCGCACAACTCCTCCTGCACAATGAGCGAGCACAGCGAGAATTGGAATTAGAAAGACAATATAATGCGATGCGCGCAGCTATGGAGGAATTGAGATTAGGGGTTGGAGATGGGGGAAGGTTGTATAGGCAGGCTGTGTCAAGGAAGGGGATCTATGGGGGATTGAAGGTGGGGCAGAGTGGGGGGTTGGTGGGGAATGGGGGGATTCCAGCGGAGTATGCTAGGGCGCAGACGGAGGGGCCGCCGAGGGCGGGGTGGGACCATGGGTGGACTAGGGGGTGAATAGAGGAAGGAGGAGTGTATATGTAATGGGGGGAATGGGGTGGGCACTGCAATTGCAATTGGTTAGATGCTTCTTGCATGGCGGTTGGTGCCTGGCGTTACGAGCATAGCATCCAGCATAATGTAAAGGGTTTGCAAAAATTATAGTGGCATATATCTGGAAAATTTGGGCCGTAGTCTCCGCAATGAAAGGCATCCATATGCTTGGTTGATCTAATGCTTTTACTGGCTGCTCTCTGCTGGCTGCACGCCACAGTAAGCATCCTCCATTAAACAATAGCGCCTCAGCCAAAACGCCAGAAATGCTAAGCAGGCATGATCGGGTCCAGGCAAGGCCCCGGTGAGTACGTAGTATGAACAAGCAGTGCGCATGGTAGTGTCCCTCCAAAGCCTCATAAAATCACGCAACATCCTCCCCTCTCACTCTTTTCGAAGGTAAGCAGGGCAGCTCGAGTAGCTGCTTCAAAAACATCGTCCACGCCTTCCCCAGTAAGAGACGAACACTCCAAGTATTTCCTAGCGCCTATCTCACGGGCAGTATTTGTACCCTCATTTTCCGTCGTAAAGTGTAATGATTTCTTGCGCATTTCCTCTTGAGCCATCGGATCCTCTCGTAGATCCTTTTTCAGTCCGACAAGTATAATGGGAACTCCAGGGCAACGCTCATTGGCTTCCTCCACCCACTAAACCAACAAGTCAGTACTAAGCGAAGCTTGATATATATTTCTGCATTGAATGTACCTTGTGTTTCACGTTATCTAAGGAGTCTGGTGTGTCGACCGAGAAGCCAATTAAGATGACGTGCGCTTTTGAATATGCCAAAGGCCTCAATCTTTCGTAGTCTTCCTGACCTGCGGTATCCCATAAGGCTAATTGTACAGACTTGCCATCTACTCTGCAGTCTGTAACGTAATTCTCAAACACGGTAGGTACCTGCGTGGGGAATGACATCGATGTTCAGTAACCTTCTCAATTGCCGTTCGTGGACTGTTTCCTCAAGTAAATCGAACCAATTCCTTTGACTTACATAATGCTGCCTATCATTAGCAAGGCATTATATTCAATTACAGATGTACATACTGTTGGGAAATACCCAAGAGTGAAGACGCTGAGTAGACTTGTCTTGCCGCATGCACCGTCACCTATTATAACAAGTTTTCTAAGTGTTCATGATGGTCAGTAGCTTTCATTTAATAGTCTAACGCGTCTGCAGGTGCACCGGTGGACAAGTAGGTTGTTAGGTAAGCGAAGGTCGCTTGTTGATCTAGATGGCTCAGTGAAGGGGCTTCCTAGGATGTGGACGTGAAGGACATGATATTTTGCCTCCACGCACCTCGGCATCATAAGTGGTGGAGCAGGAGACGGCCAAAGATTTGGATTGTGTTCTTCATATTCAATATAACATACCGTCGCATAACATTTTGCGCCTGTTGTTGGGCCATGGTAGGACTTTGTAGGTCTTATCCGGAAGGACAAGCAATAGGCACGCAAACCCCTCGTTCGGCGAACGTAAAGAGGTGGAGTGTCTCTTATGCTCAGGATGGTATGTAGGTCCGTATTCTCCCAGTGCTGATTCCTTAGTATGTGCCAATAATAGCTCTTCCTCGTTTGGGGGACCGGGAAGGTCGTTCAAGCACCAGGCAGATGATCAGATGCCGAAAGTTCCCTGTGCACGTAGATCCTGCTTGTGGTAGCACTCAACGACAGACCCGCCGTCGTTAATATAATACGATACGGCAAATGGGATTAGAAGCTGATCGTCAACATAAACAATTCATAGGAAAACAGTAAGCTGTGAGAGGAAGAGGCTAACGTAGCTGCTCGTTGGTCAACCTTGAATGCCCCCTCGTACCTTGCGGAACTATTTACGGTACGGCTAGAACTAGCGGTATTTTATCGATATGAGTGGGATCTCGAACCTCGAACAAAGCAGTCCAATTCAATTGACTTCTGACATCTTTGCTCCTCAAACACTGACTGAGGTGTTTGGGCCCTGATCTCTCTAATACATAACTTTTCATACCCGCCTCCTTCCAAATCCGGTGTGTTTGCCCTCATACATTCCGACATCCACGGTTACCCTCTTGTCACCTGATGGTTGACATATGACGCAGCGAACCTGGCTATCAAGATACTACGGACGCGTTCAATAACTTCTGTGTAACCTGTCCGGATATACACGTCAGGATCTTCTAGTTAGTGGCAAAGATGCCCTCCAATACTAAGGCATCTGGGTCAAAGAATCAACCTGGAGCACCAACCCTCAAGAGCACAGTAAAGCCTACTGTTGCTAAGGATGTCGGGCCTGCTATCACTCCAGCTTATGCTATGAACCCTCCGGAAACAACGAACCTCGGCAAGCTAACAGGAAATATGCCCCCCGGACCACAAACAGCGGGGCAGGCACCACTTACCGCCAAAGCCTCACATCAGGACACTGTTGACGACGCCAATAGTAGCACTGGTGTTAATAAGAAGAAGCAGAAAAGGCGTCAAAAGGAAGCTGCACGGAAAGCTGCAGAGCAACCACCAAATATGACCTCTGAGCGAACACAGGAAATTCCTAACGGTGCCGACGGTGCATATCAGAATAATGTAAAGGAAATGGCTTCTGCGCAGGCTCAGGGGCAAGCTAATGGGTATGGGGATGGTGGTTCGGACTACGACGATCCAGAGCATTATGAGCCTGATGACGGGGAAGAATACTATACAGACGATATAAATCGGCCCCACCAGAATAGCTATGACCCCATCCAGATTAATGGACATGGTCCCCACAGTTACGCACCTTTGGAGCCTCCTGGTGGCAAGGCTAAGAAGAAAAAGAAATCCAAGTCGGGCACAACATCCCAGGATGTCCGACCAGCAGCAAATTCAATGCCTTTCTCTTCCACTCAAGGGTCACAACCACCTCCTCCACCACCCCCACCGCCTTCGGGAAACCACCGTTCAGCACACCACAGCTCTAAAGACCGCATATGGAATACTTCGACCGCACAAGAGCGTGAGAGGATCAAGGAGTTCTGGCTGTCACTTGGCGAAGAAGATCGGAGATCCTTAGTCAAAGTAGAGAAAGAAGCTGTTCTGAAAAAGATGAAGGAGCAGCAGAAGCACTCATGTAGTTGCACCGTGTGCGGTAGGAAGCGTACCGCCATTGAAGAGGAACTCGAGGTGCTTTACGACGCTTATTATGAGGAATTGGAACAGTACGCAAATACAGACGGCGGGAGGCAAGGTACCAACGCAGATGGAACGCCAATGCTAGCCTCGTCTCGAATGTATCCCCATCCAATGACTCGCGTTCCTCCCAATCGACATAGTCAAAATCTCAGTAGCCGTTCTTCCAGAGGCCGAATACATGAAGTTGGGGATGATGATGAAGCTGGCGAGGATGCCGACTACAGTGAAGATGAGGATGAAGATGAACTCAGTGACGACGAGTTGGTGGAAGAGCCCACGAGAGAAGCGGTGGATTTCTTCAACTTTGGCAAGAATCTTACGGTCAAAGGTATGCAGTTTTCTCGCATATACAGTCATATACGCACTGTGCTGATGCTTTATTAGGGGGGATACTGACTGTTGCAGATGATCTTCTTAAAAATGATGGCAAGAAGTTCATTGAAATGATGGAGCAGCTTGCTGAGCGTCGAATGCAACGAGAGGAGGAGGCACAATTCGCTGCAGCAGGAATGGGTCATAATCATGGTCCGCCCCTCGACGACGATGGCTACGACGACGACGACGATGAGGACTATGACAGTCAAGACGACGAAGAATATGATGAAGAAGATGAGATGGTAAACTCTGCTGGCCTTCTTGTGGGAACAATCTAACATTACTTTACAGGAGTCAATGACCGAGATACAACGTATGGATGAAGGACGTCGCATGTTTCAGATATTCGCAGCCCGAATGTTCGAGCAACGGGTCCTAACAGCGTATCGAGAGAAAGTGGCTCTTGAGAGGCAACAGAAGCTCATTGAAGAGCTGGATGACGAATCCCGTGTCGATGCTCAACGTGAAGCCAAGAAAGCAAAAGAGGCTCAGAAGAAGAAAGACAAAAAACGGCAGCAGAAGCTTGCTAAGGATGAAGAGAGGGCCAAGCGTGAAGCGGAAAAGGCTGCCGAGGAGGCCGCTGCCAAAGCGCTTGAGGAGAAAAAGGCCGAGGAAATTCGTCTGAAAAAGGAGGAACAGCGGAAAAAGAAAGAAGCTGAGAAGAAAGCTCAAGAAGAAGAGAAACAACGAAAGGAAGCAGAAAAGCAGAGACGACTGCAAGAACAAAAGGAGCAGCAGGCAGAGCAAGAGCGGAAGCAGAGAGAACAGAAAGAGCGGGAAAAGCGAAAACGAGAAGAGGCGAAGAAGAAGGAACGCGAGGAAAGAGAAGCTAAGGAAGCAGAAGCCAGAGAGAAGAGAGAACGTGATGAGGCAGAGAGAAGACAACGTGAGGCCAAGGCCAAGATCGAACACCAGGCCAAAGAGCAAAGCAGGACGCAGGATTCAACTGTAAAACAGCCTGTACAGTCTATTGCAAAGAGGCCATCACCAGTTAATGGTCCGTCAACAATTTCGATCCCCCCTGGTCTCCATCCCCCCACAACGACAAGCACGCATGCCTCTCCACATCTCCAGATCGCTACTCCAGTGATACCGAAGGCTCCTACTCCGGTACGACCCCGCCAGCCATCTTTACAGGAATCTCGCAACACTTCTCCTAAGACGTCCCAACCAGCCTCAAGTTCCACTACATCGCCAAGCCTTTCCTCTGCTCAGCAGCAGGGAACGTCTGTGCAAGGGAAGTCGGCGACTCATCCTTCTCTAGTACAGCAAGCCCAACCCACGCCTCGATATTCTCCTGTTGGTGCTTCACCTGGTCAAGTCACTCAGCCTCCAGGTTTTCCAAGTCTGCCGTCAATGCCTGCTAATGGATTTCCGTCACCAGTCGGTCCTCCAATGTCACCAACAACACAACAAGGTAATCCAGCTATATTCTCCGCCCAACTTCCAATCGGTAGTGGTCAATACAGGAATTTTGCGCCCGCAAATAACATGCAGTTTCCCTCGGGCATCAATGGCTCTAGGCAGATGCCACAATCAATTGCGCGAATGGTGGATTCCCAGCCATCACCAGCATCGGCAGGTGGATTTGTTGGTGGGAGCGGGAATGATGTTAGCCGTTATGGGATGTCTCGTGATAATATACCTTCCCAGTCGCACTCCAGAAATACCTCTGCATCTTTCGAGAGATCAACGTTTGAGCAGACCCAACCAATTGCGCGTCCGGCCCCGATCCAACGCCCCTCAAGCGTTGCTCCTCATCAGCAAGCCCAGGATGGTTTGCGTGCGACCGTTGATGTTGACGATCTTAGTAACCACCTCGGAAGTAGCGCTCTGCTCGACGATACTGATGTCCCGTTGAATTCCCAGTCAAATGGTTCGCGCCAAGGAAGTATGGCGCCTGGTGGTCCTCGAGCCGCACGACAAGGCTTTGGTCACAATCCAGGGTTCCCCGACCCCATTGGCAGTGAGTTTCATGATCACATACACTAGCTCAGCGCTGATTTATTGGCACCTAGGTACGAGGATGGACAACTTCCCTCGTGGCATGCAGAGTGGTAACGGGGGTAATTGGCCAGTCCAACAGTCGCCATTTGGAGTTCTCCCAATGTCAGGTGCGCCGTCTTGGTCAAATCCGCCTGGTGAGGAAGGCAGCTCCAAAATTCATTCTAGTGGGGTGCTAATTCTGGCAGGCTTTGGTCGCTCCAACACCAACACGGGCTTCGGCCCCGCTAGTGGTCCATTCCTGGGTAATGCATCACGAGCTGTGACAATAAGGCGACTTGTTTCTGCCGCCTGCGTCAAGCTAACGTCTGAGAAATCCCGGTCTCCAATGGGTCAAACCGCTGGGTGGCATCGTGCTGAGGATATTCATCGTGAGGTCTTACAGATTAATCCGCAGGTGCACATGCAAGAAATGCTAGAGATCTGTGACACCGAAGGGAATGAGCACAACGGTAACGGAACTTTCTCCACCACACAAGATCACACAGGTGGCCTGTTCATCAAATTCGAGCCTGGACGAAATGCTTCCATAGGTGGAAGCCGTGCACCTGGGGAAATCGGCAGCCCCATAATCGGAGGAGCAATGCCCGCGATTGGTGGGCAGAGACCTTTCCAGCAGTCTGGAGGGTTTTAAGCCTCTCTGTCTCTCTTTCTATTCCCATGCTATTGCAATGACGCATCCTGTTCTAGCTTTCAGCGGTTTCTGCGCTTTATCAATACTCTTACTGCATTTCTAAGGGAACGGACTTCATGGCTACTCATTGTAAGATAGCCTTGCATTGCTGCATACAGGGACCATACTTGCCTGAGTTGCAAGATCTTCGGTCTCTTTCGAAGCCACAGTCCTTATGACTTCTTTGGGCACAAAAAGATCAACACAGCTATTGCATAAGCAACAGCCTGACCTATTGTTCAAGTGTTGAACCTCTTCTACAATAGCGTTGTGCGAATCAAGGTCTTACTCCGTACCCGTCACGCTTCTATTTTTATCACGCATTCATTCCCATGCTGCTTCTTTCAAGCTGCATCTTCTACACTACTTCTCATTCCACCTTATCACCTGCGTCAAGCCTCTCAAGAAACTCAATCACCCTCTGCACAAGATCCTCTAGGCCCTTTCCCCCCTCAACCAACGTATGCGTCGCCCCCTCCACAACACCGCTCCCTTCATCAACAACCCCACCCCCCATTCTCACAAACTCACACCACCTCTTCACCATCTCCACCTTATCAACACTCTCAGGCACATACTGGTCACTCCCACTAAACAAAAAACACACCCTCCTCAACCCCCCTTTCCCTAATTTCCCAAATGTCTTCTCTAACCTCTCATCCGCCAAATCGCTACTAAAATAATCATCCTCCCCGTCATGATCCGGACCGGGACTCGCCAAACTAAGAAACCTCTTCGCTGAAACGGGCGCGGACGCAAATATTGGTCTCGTTGCGTTGAAGGGGAGGATATCCTCTCCGTGGTCTTCATCGATGTATTTCTGCGCGAGCTGACAGACGGCGTGGTAGAAGGAGGAGGGGTGAGATAGAATCATTGCTTCTCTGTCGCTGACACTTCCCTGGAAGATTGCGCCATCGATGTCTGGAGGTGGCGGATGGGAGAGGAGATAGTGCATTATCTGCTGGCTTCCTGTTGAGTGGCCCAGCAGCACTATTTTTCCTCCTGGTCGTGCGTTCTTGGAGTAGGATACCAGGAGGGCTATTTCGGCGATGTCTTCGCCTAGCGAGGAGAAGCCCCATTGGCGGTAAGATGAGGAGAGGATGGGTTCGACGAGGGAGTAGGTGGGTGGGAGGGCTTTTATGAGAGGGGGGATGTAGGGGACGGTGAGGAGGCCGTCGAAGAGACCGGGAAGGAAGATGAGGGTGTTTTTTGGTGGTGATTGGGGGCCATGGGAATGTTCGAAAGCAGTAAGTGGTTGGGGAGGGATAGAACCTGTGTTTGGGCGGGGGATGCGGTGAAGAAGTCCTGGGTGGGTGGTTGAAGAGGCCATGATTGAGGTAGAGGGAGAGGATTTGGGCGGAGGCAGCCCCGGGAGCTGACAGCGGGTGGTGGGGTGGAGCTAGCAGGGGGGTTGCGCCGGGCGGGAGATCTCCCCGCAAAACGCCTGTGGAGGTTGATCTACCTTTACCACTGTTCCAATCAATTCCAACTCAACCGCATTTGAACGTACTGCTACTGTAGCTGTCTGCCACCTCATCATTGACTGAATATGGCGAGTCCTTTACCTTCTGAGGGTGGCTCTGCACCCAAACGACATAGTAGGAATATATCTATCAATCGAAGTAAGTGCACAACACTTCTGTCACGAACCTGCCAATGTCTAGGTACTTCTCTAATATTTTTACAGCTTCTATGCAGCGTCGTCTCACAAAAGGTCCTCTCGATGTAGACGAGTATGGCCCCCTGTCTTTGCAGCGACCTTCCTATTGATATCTCAGTCCTCTAGCCACCGCATCACAGCCTACACAGGAGGCCGTCACCACTGAAGCCTCAGAAGTTCCAATACCAATTACACCCTTTAGTCCTGAACGATCCTCTGCAGTACCCGTAGCGGCTCCAACCCAATTACCTCCCAAAGATTTCAGCTACCTTCTCCGCCCCGAAATCTACCACCCTCTATCCACCCTAGTACGATCAAACCCCTCACTCCAATGCCACAAGTCTCATAGATTACAGGACCTTCCTCCTCCATTCCGCACACCGGTCCATCAACCGCCACCATCTACACCGCTCCCCACTCTTCTCGCAAACCACAACTTCCGCTCCGCCGCTACAGCCAGCGCTCTCCGTCTCTGTGCCCCTCCACCCCCTCCCACCACCGAAATATTCTCCCTCTTCTACACCCGCCTCGCCTGCCTAACACTAATCAACCACCTCCCCTTCGCAGCCGAAGAGTCCAAAGCCCTCCAAGACATCAACAGCTCCTTCTACCTCGACGACACCACAAAACAAAACATCCTCCCCTGGCAACTACGCCTCCTAGTCGTCCGCCTCCAAGGCATAGGTTACAGCGACGAAAAGCGCAGCGTAGGCGGCTACTACGAACTCGCCCGCGAAGCCCGCGCCTTCATAAAAACATCCACAGACCCTGAAGAAACCGAGCTATGGAAAACCCGTCTAAAAGACCTAGGAATCTACGTCGCCAACGCCCTCATCGAAATCGGTGACCTCCCCGCCGCAGCCCGCCATCTCGAAACCCTAACCCCACGCTCCCCCACCCTCCTCTCCCGCCTCGCCCTCACCTACATCGCACTCGGCGACCTCTCCGCCGCCCAGCAAACCCTCTCCTCCCTCCCCAACCCTTCCCCCACACCACTAACCCCCCTCCTCAGCATGTCCCTCGGCAACTACCCCCTCGCCATCACCGAACTACATTCCCTCCCCCCCTCCGATCTCCTAACGCAAAACCTCGCCGTCTGCCTTTTTTATGTAGGGCGAGTAGATGAAAGTGTGAAATTGTTAGAAGGGTTGGTGGATCAGGGGAGAAGTTTCCATGCGCTGACGTTTAATCTGGCGACGGTTTTCGAGCTGTGTTGTGAGAGGGGGAGGGAGAGGAAGGGGGACTTGGTGGGGAGGGTGGAGAGGGTGGCGGGGGGGGAGAGGGGAGGGGGGGATTTTAAGTTGTGAGGGGGGGAGGGAGGGGGTTGGTGGGATGGGAGTCAGGAGGAAGGGCAGTCTCGAGCAAAAGCGAGTAAAGGAAATGAAATCGAGTTTGATGGCGGAGAATAAAACCATCAGCTCTCCCCAGCGATCCTATCGAAAGCAGCGCAGCGTGTTAGAAATTAACCCAACCATCATAGACTCCACTTGAAGTAAAGCCTAGTATCCATGAATACGAAGGCCAAATGGTGTGAGTTCCTGATATCTTCTCAGAGCAACCTAGTCTAACAATCAAGCAAGTAAGCAATCAAGCAAGCCAGAAACCCCTCAGTAGAAGAATAGGTTTGTAATTGTAGTTTCACAGCGCCAAACTCAGGACTAGACGCTATTACCATGATACTGGTACCGTTCTTTTCAGTGTTGTAACCCGAGTTCCTCCACGCAGGACTAGACGCTATCACAACAAGATATAACCGCTCTTGTCAATGCTGTAAGTTAATCTCCCCAACGCCAGCCTTCCTAATCTACGCCACCGAGGCTGACTCATACCTCGAACCTTGTGCCGGAGCTGGATGACGCTAACGAGCAAACATGCAGTAATAATTTTGTAGCGAGGACGAATAAAACGTCCTGATCCATTCATGGATTCAATTTGAAGAACTCCTCATTACGTCCCGCTTTCGAATAAAACTCTTTCAAACCCCCTCATCATTCCTAGCCTTCTTATGGGTTAAGGTGCCCTCGCTCGGCTGCATAGCCTCAGCCTCCCTCTTCTTCCCTTTCCCTGAAGTCGCTTTCGTGCGCGCCCATCCATCAAACGGACTCACTTTCTTTCCCCTACGATCATACGGCAGCGCCTCTACCGGCTCCGGAGCTCTTAGCGGTGAGCTATCGAGCGCCGCTTTCTTCGTTGAAGATCTCGTTGCGTGGCCTGTCGTGGGCGGCGTGGTGGTGGAGAAGGAGGTTTGCTTGACGGGAGTGGTAACGGGTTGGGTGTCGGGATCGGTCATTTCGTGGTCGTGAGGCCCTTCGATGTCGGTGGTGGCTTCTTCGTCTTCGACGTTGGGGGCTTCTTCGCGCTCACGGCGCTGTTGGGGGGTGGGGAAGAGGAGGCGGGGTTTTATGGAGGAGCGGGTTAGGGGGCGGGCGGTGGAGGGTTCGGGGTCTTCGTCGTCGTCGGGTTCGGGAGAGTCTTGGGGGAATTTGCGGAAGATTTTCTTGCCGCGGCTGGGGTGGGTATGGTTAGGTTGGACTCGAGGATATGTTGGAGGTGGGATTGCTCACAATACGTATACCATGCCATCTTCTCGCTTGAATGCTTCCTCAATCTCCTTACTGCCCTCGATACTATGACGTGCCTTGCGCTTCTTGGTGTTTTTGGATTTGGCGCCATCGCCAGCATCTTCAACTGGCCGCTCGTAGAAGGGGTTATCTTCGCTCGTATCCAGTTCCGGGATTTTGTCTTTCGAGTCTGTGTAGATCTGAATCTGGTTTTCCGAGGTTGCATCTTCATCATCTTCCATCGAACCGTATAATGAAAACCCAGCAGATTTTCGGTTTCGCCTTTTACGTGGTGTAGGCATTGCTTCCTCTACTGTGTCTGGCCTTGCTGGAAACAACACCCTAGCCGCAGCGTTGACAGCGGCTGGTTGCACGGGTTTCTTCCGAGGCGTCTTTGCTGGTGTTGGAAGCATATTTGCAGCGATGTTCAGTGAGGGTTGTTGTAAAGACGAATTACTAGGGTTTTGGGATAAACTAAGCGGATTAGGATTATCACCGTTCATGGTGGTCGAGCTCTTCTTCTTCTTTGAGACAGTTGTTCTCGAGAACTTGTTGCGGGGTGAGGAATGTGTTGATGACGGAGGTGAATATGCAGAGCGAAGTGAGCTTGACTTTGTGTTTAGAAGGTTATCCGGGTTCGGAGGTGGGGTCTCAATTGCGCGATGAGTGCGCGATGATGATTGACGCGAGCTTTTCCGAGTCGAATGGTTACGCTTGTCGTCGTATTTTGCACCGTGAAGTGGTGTAGAGGGTGTATGTGCAACGGTTCGCAATGGAGGTGTTGCTGCCATGCTGCGGCATGCAGCAGTAACGCCAAATCCCAACAACCCTGCCGACTGCTTTCCCTTTTGGTGTTATAGGATGTTGAGCAAGGGGAGAGCGAAAATTACTGGCAGCTGGTGATGAGCGTTTAAGCAATACAATTTGATGCTATTGATACCGTAGGCAGTGTATTTTGTCAGTGTAGTACTGTGGAGCTAGGTAGCAACAGTATGCAAAGAGTTGTGCTGATATAGATATCGAAAGTGCAAGACCTCGAGGGTAGATGGTCGTATGGAGTGTCGTCGATGGAATTTGTCTTGGCATTTGCGCCGCAGTGGCTGGGAAAGTGGGGAGGGCTGGGATTACAAGCGCCGTCAACAACGCGTCTCCCAAATCCATTGAACAATCCGCTTGTGAGGTCTTCAAGTCGGCCGCACCCATATTGATCAAAACTTCAATTAAAGAGCTACAATGGCCCAAAATGGCACGACCCCAGAGAATCTTGACTCCCTGTCGCTCTCAGACACCGAACTTGACGACACAGAAGACTTATTCGCCTCGCCCTCTGTACCCTCTAAGAAGCCAAAAGCTGCGCAAACGCCGGAAGCTGCAGAGACACCACGTCCTGCCCAGCCCCCAGATACGGAAGAAGACACTCTTGCGGCGCATGAAGCTTCCCTGCGTCGTGAACTTTCCTCCCTTCGCACCATGAATCAAGTTATCTCTGGCGTGGTCGAATCATTAGAAAAGGCCAAGAAAAACATGGACACCGTCTCAGCAACGGTCAACAATGCATCTATACTTCTTACAACCTGGACGCGCATACTAAGTCAGACGGAACACAATCAGAGACTGATCCTCAATCCCAATTGGCAGGGAGCAAGCCAAGATATTGCCGATGGGGAGAATGAAGAAATACTAAGACGGCAAGAGAAGGAGAGGAGGCGAGAAGAAGAGCTTAGAAGGGAGGAGGCTAGGGAGAGGGAGAGGGAGGAGGAAGAGAGGCGGAGAATGACTGAGGGGGCTACGAAAGGCTCTCGAGGAAGAGGGCGAGGGGTTGGGCGAGGTGTAGGAAGAGGAGTCAGTAGCGGATATGTTGGCGTGGGTGGTCACGGAGGTGTTCGAGGAACGGCCAGAGGAGCAGCGACAACGCCGCGAAGAGTTTCAACTGGGATTGGCAGGGGCTTAACAAATGGGAGAGGCAGAGGGAGAGGAGCGGCATGACGCGTTTACGTTTATGATACCCAATTGTTGGAATTGCGCCCGTAATCGGAGTGCAGCCTTTGCTTTGTGGGCGCTCAACTGGGAGGCTTGTACTTGTAACTTGATACCCCAACCAATTACCCAGTCGGGTTAAATTTCCCGGGTTGCAAGATCCGGAATGGTACAGGATCTCGCTAGCAGTCGCTGCAGTAGTCGATATGCTGGTCTCTCGCTTCCGAGGTTTTGATTATTGAACAAATCAACCACATTGTGTACCCTGGCTACCCGTCTCTGACAATATTCATCAGCCAACGATAGTGACAATGTGCTAGCTCTTACCGAAAGCGTGGGATGCATCCCGCTATGACTGAGCCCATCACCTCTGTCATCACCGTTGGCTGTTAGCAGCGGATGCGATCAACCTCTGATTGGTCAATGAGAAAAGGCTGACCACATCGATGATGAGCTAACAAAAATTTGATGATAACAGTGATAGCTAATCACGAATAGGCGCATAACCTGGCTTTACAAAAATACATCATGTCCCCAACAGTTCTGGAGTGCTTAGACCTCTCGGCATGGCTCAGAGGCTCGCGGTGTCCTTCCAATAGCCCACAGTTTCTTCCGAACTGCGCCCTCCATAAAAGCCTTCAGGAGCAGGGAGCAAGAAGTCCATAAGAGCTTGACGACACTGCGAGTGACCCTCCAACCCAATTAAAGTCCAATTGCCGGCGACCGCAATACCAAAGCCTCAATGGCGCCGATTCCACCCTTCCTCAGAATCCCAGCAGAGATCCGTCTCAACATCTACGAGCTCCTACTTTCTGATCATGATGACAAGATACTGTGCATACGTACCGAAGATGCAGCAACTTACGAAAGGCGAAAGCAAGAACACCGCCGTCGAAGCAAGTTCCGGTACATACAAGATCGATTGCGCTCCCGCAGTGGAGAATCCACATATTGTCTCAAGAAGAGCCCCGGCTTTTACACCTCCATCCTGGGCGTGAACCGCCAAATATATAGCGAAGCCTCTCATGTACTCTACTCCCACATCTTCGATTTTGGCATGGACATCGAAAGTATCCTACCATTTCTCCAAGACCTCACACCCACGACCCTTTCTTCAATCAAGCGCATAAAGATGGTCAAGCGATCTCTACCATATACCAAAGACTTTGATCGTTGCGAGTGGCGCAATGCTTGCGACTTCATTTCTAAAAATATGAACTTGATACAACTGGATCTAGGGGTTTATGGAGGGACGCCGTCTCTAGCGAACAGGCCCGCACTACACTGGAAGCAAAACAGCACCTACACCAAAGCAGACTTTGCAATCATATCAAGGCTACAGGAATGTGAGGACGACATGGAGTGGGTTAAGCAGGTTACGGCGATCAGAGGACTTCAGATTTTGAATGTTAAGGCGTTGCTCGAGCATTGCCCGATCCCTGGGTCGAAAGCAATGGCCTTCTTTGTGAACTTTTCTGCGAGCATCGAGAAGGGATTTACTGAATATCTGAAATCGCATATGGTTGTGCAAACGTCTTGAAGATGGTTTCACTTGCTTCGCATTTTGCATACGACTTCCTTGATTTGGCAGCGCTTACGAGCTAAGGTAATGGGATGAGCTAAGTCTTTCGGTAAGAAATATGCATCTCTCGTATATAAATAGAAAGATATAGAAGCGATGACTTAGACTTGTTATCCATCCGACATCCCTACCAACTGTTTTCGAAAAATGTTGACCTGATATTCCTTATCACTGAGCAGATCTGATAAGATCGAAACTAGCCGTGATCCGGCTAGCGTGACGCGGCGATCTCCCGCCCCGCCATGCTTTCCCCAGCTTCCCAGCCTCCTCCGCGTAAACCATGACCAGCCATCGTAATTATCTCTCCCGTGATAGACGCAGTTTTCCTTCTCCCCAACTTTCCATCTGCAACTACTTGTCTCCCCACGCAATCCCACTCTCCTCAGATATTGCGCAAAATTGCAAGCTAAAGAGTCTCCTACGATCTGTCTCTTTCCTGAACTTGCTGAAAATTATACTTGTACATAACTTCAACAATGCGAGTCAAGTCTCTCTTCCTAGTATCCACACTCTCCTCATTCAGCTTAATCTCCCATGCCTTTCCACTGATACCACAAGCACCGGCCAGACAGCCTGCCCTCCGAAGACGTGTTGCTTACTCTGTAGTAGCTGTCGATGGAGGCTCAGCAGCAGCATCATCGTCTGCCAATGCGCCAATCGTCACGACAATAATACAGACTTCAGATCAGACAGAAACCGTTACCGCTCCTCCAGTTACTCTACCTCCTGCAACCGAGACAATCACATCCACAGCGATACTCACCACATCAGAACCCGCAAAGACTGTCGACGTCAGCGTGACACAATCACCAGGCCCGGTGGCATATCAAGTTGTCAATGCCGACGAATCAGCCTCATCGCCCAGCACGAGCTACATCACCGAAACATTCACTGCCTCATCAAGTGTGAACAGCATATCCTTAACCTCAACTAAAACATCCACCTTAACCTCCATCTCGACTTCACCCTCGACTTCAAGCACCACTTTGGTACTCTCCTCGACTACCATACCAGGTGCGGAGCCCGCCATAATCACTACAGCTCCGGCGGAATCAGGCTGGGTAGCTCCACCTGGACTGCTTCCTCCATCCTCAACCATCACAACATACAGCACACACTCCACGACGACGTCAAAAACATACGACGATGGGATGTGGCACACGACATGGAGGGTCTGGAATGCGACCTCAACAACACCTACCACTTCCATTGCGAGCGCGACCATCACCAGTGCGAGTCATGACGATTGGAAATGAAAGAAGAGATATGACGATTGGAAATGAAAGATGAGATAAAGTGCAAGGATGAATCAAGATTTACGAAGATGGGAAATGAGAGCATACCATCCTTGCAGATATTAGCGAATATCGTCCAACTCGAGAGAATCTCAAGATGACCTGCGAGCCGCCACGTGCACCAACAGATCCATGCATCAAGCTCGCATAGCATCTTCATCCAGCACTCTCAACGGGCTCGTTTGCGCGAACAAATATGACAATTAAGCAATTTGACTTTAGCGATGGAACTCATGCGGCAGCGACATCGGACCTCCTGCGTTTGATTTGGGCTTACGGAATGACGGCGGCATGCATGTATTATTGACTTTGATTCAGAGCGAGGAGTTCAGGCACGACTACCTAGGTAGACTAGCGGTGTTTCCTTGCATACTCCGAAGGCAGGTAGCAAAGGGGGGTGGATTTAAGCGCGTTACTTTTTCAGACAATGTGTATCTTAGACTACTGCATAGACTCAATACCATTCTACTTCCTTTCATCAGCTTAACTTAAATGCTTACTTGACGTAACGTAACGTGACGATATAAATCAAATCTCAAGCAAATTGTAGTCGGGAAGAAGGGTTACTAATGATAGATAGGTAGGTAGGTAGGTAATGAGAAAGAAGATGAGGCTGAGGCTGAGGCTGAGGAGGGAGGGAAGGGGGGTAAGGTACGCACTTTGGGTATATGCATGAAGAGTAGTGTATGGACGAATGCAGAGATTGATGGTGGAGAGAGGAGGGGGGGAGGAAGGGAATGGGTGGAATGAGGTGTTTACGTAGTTGGAGTTGTGAGTGTATTTGTATTTTTATTTTTACCTGCATCTGCACTTGCACCATTGTAATTAGAGCGTGCATAATTTTCTACCCACGATAATTTGTGCTACGAGGAATCCGCTAATGGGTGAGTAGGAAATGTTTTGAAGCGGTTAGGTAGAGATGATTGGGAATGCTATGTAAATTGCAATTTTTTTCTTCTTTCTATTCATCGTCATCACCATTGCACAAGAACCCATATTATTTGATCATCGTAAAACACAAAATTCAACTCTCATGATTCCTTTTGTGCCTCCTATATCGATCGTCCTTGATTTTTTTTCTTGAGTTGTCGTATCATAGTTTATATAGGGACGAAAAAAATTGACCAGAGCTATTTGCTGACGGACTTGGGGATCCCAAAGACGAGCCGCAGAAGGTGCAATCATCTTTGACGGCAATTGGGCATTAGACTTGCCTGCAGGAAATAGCGTGACCATTGGAATGTTCCTCCAAGTGGAATTGGAACTGCGGGTCTTGTTGGCGTAGCTGGGGAGAGGCCTTCTTTGACAAAACTTCCCTGTAATTTCTCCACTACGATGCTGTCGAGACTCTCAACACGGCCCCTCGCACTAACAAGTTCCACGTTCCCACCCTGATTATGCCGCGATTTCACCTTCAAAGTGTCTACTGTCCTAATCTTCGGATTCGCTGTGCGATTCCAACCTCCCTTCTAGCCCCACCACGAATGCTTCCCCTGCGTCCCTTCCACCCATGGCGCCAGCAAAATCTATCCTCTTTGCATCTTGATTGTAATCGGAAAGAGGTAGGTGCGCCCAGAACCTTGTTAGCAATATCGCTACTAGGAAGATCAGGATGAGGAGGATGTTGAACGCGAAGAGAATATAAACGTAGGCTTCTGAGCCTACGCGTACGGCGCCGATGTCTAGGGTGCCGTTTGTGGCGTTAAGGGAGGTATTATAGTTTAGGACGAGTTGGGCGCTGGCGAAGGCGAGGAGGGAGTCATCGAGAAGGGATTTGATGCCTTGTTCTATGCTGTATGTCATGATAGTAGCGTTATTGGTCGTGTCCGGGCTGTCCGGGTCGAAGTCGGTAATATTAGGTGAGTTGTTCTCCTCGTATTGGATCTCGTTCTGGACAAGGGAAAGGAACATTTCGCCGAGGTTGGAAGTTTGGAGGGATACGTCGAGCGTGGAGAGGTCGTTGAGTTGGCGTAAAGCTCGAGTTGCGAGATTGCCGAGGCCGGGCTGCCCCTGGGTGCTGTAATTTGAGCAGCCGGAGACATTATTCGTGACGAAGCTGATGTCGTCGAGTGAGGAGGGGAGGGATTGACAGTTCCAGGCTGTAAAGCTTTGGCCTTTCTGGGACGTTGGGTCCATATCTGGGGCGGTGCCAGCTTTGGATACTGTGATCGCATTCGAGAATAGATCGACGCTGACGTTGAAGAGCGTGGGGATGAATTGTACAGTACATTGAGATTGGTTTAGGGATGAGTAAGCACCGCTTCCAGTTGCGATTACAATAGTAGCAAGTCCTGTTGATCCTAGGTCTGGATGAGCATTGATGGAGACGACGTTCGCGTCCGATACAGCGCTGAACTCTATTTGCCAGTCAAGTCCACCGTCGGGCGTGGCACCACCAGCGAGGTATATATTGGGGACTAATTTGTTTGAATCTTGGTCACTGGCCGCTTCAGGTAGTATACCCCACTTTGAACTGACATTGAACGAGCAATTCACGCTTGCATCGTACCCAATCTCTTGATACACAAATGTCGTAGATTGATTATAAATCATGGAATCGGTAAAGTCTACAACCAGGCCCATAGATGAGCCGACACCGTAGGATCTATCAGTGTAAGTGTAGCCAGTCTTGTCACTTCGTGGACGTGTTCCAATGCTATCCTTATCCGCTATGACGCCGGCCGCAGTATTCATCATTGAGCCGCCCCGGTCGTAAGCCGGGGTATATGAAAAACTTGTCTGTCAGCATCGGAATTGCCACAGCCGACTAATTGGCTTGCTGATGAGCTCTTACCTGCCCCAAGGTGTTCGAGCAACGTTGTGTGGTGCTATCAGATAACATCATTAGTGTCTAGAGGGAGACTCGATGTTCTGGTCCACTTACCTAATGGTGTCCAAGTTGCATTCCAATAGGCTCCGTCTGGATCGAGGACATATTTCGGGAGAAAGAGAGGAACAGTAGTATTGAGTGTCATGAGGTTAGGCGTTAGAGCGCCTGTCCAAAGAGAAGATGGAAGAAGGGCAAGGGCCCAGACTAAAAGCATGGAAAAATAGTACTTCCATGGCAAAGACCTATCAAATTTCTGTGCAGCAAGAGCATTCCACCATCTCAAGTGTATGGGGCTCGGATGGCGTCCTGAGGCCTGGATTTGATTTCTGGTAGAAAAATCGATTACTGATTTCAGGACGAACAAATGCCACACGCCGAATATACTGGTCAGAAAGTTTAGGACAGCCTGGGTTGTGGCTCTGTTGTCATTAACGAAATTGTAGAAGTCGTTATCAATAAATGGAGGCCGATGGATACCGTATAAAAGTACCGAAGAAAGCACGGTTGTCGGGATCAATGTTAGCAGAGGTGTAATTTTATGGAAGAAAGACCGCGTTTTAGCGGTTGCTCCATTGCTGAAAGGCCACTTGCTGTGAGTTGCGTTCCGTATCCGTGAGTGAGTCTTTTTTTTCTCGCCTGGGGTTTCAGTCTGTTTAGCCATTCGGAGATATCGTTAGAATTACAACGTGTAGAGGGGAATTTGGAGAACTACAAGGGATGATCAGACAGACAAGGCTTTAACAAGAAAGTACAGAGGTACAAGTTGAGATTAATACCTCACCCCCCCTCAACTGCATGCACACCACATTTTGGATCCCCAAACTGTGCTATAACCAATTGATTGCGCAAGACTGGCAATTTCAAGCCATGGGCTCCTGTTCGTCAATGGTCATAGGCCACTCCGATTGTGTTTCCTTACCCTGTAGTATCAAAAAAAGTGGGCGGCACGGCTTTCTGCAAGCCATAAACTCTGTTGGTGCGTCGAAACCGCATTCTTGTTCCATGAATGCAGAGAGACTGCGTTCTGGATGCAAAGGGGGGCGCAACCGTGCATGCGTCCTCAAGCGAACCATGATCACAGGGATCTAGGGATCAGTGCTGAAGAGTCGGATGAGGAAATGACTCAAAGGAGGCCCTTGACGAGGAGCTGAGAAGGCAATCCAATGACATGCAGAGACCAACACCCCGCTGGGCGGAGCATGACTGGATTGGTCGGCAATCGTAATGAGCTACTGCTACCCTGACAGATGATAGCTGCAAGCCGCTGACATGACAAATGAGACCGGGATCTGAAAATGAGCTGAAGGAAGATTCTGCGCAAAGTGTGTTCGGCATGTCGGTTTTATCTAATACCAAACATCGTGCCGGTTAGGGCTGGTTCTAAGGGCGCCCGGGACGGTGTTAGGCTCGAAATCTTAGCTTCTGATTTGTAGAACAGGCGCCTTGGGCGAGCTTAGTGGCAGCCCCTAAACTGAGTGGGATCTGCCGTCTACATATCGCTCATCATCACACCATCAGCTGAGTGAGCTCTGCCGTCTACATATCCACCAGCTGAGTAGCTGAGTGAGCTCTGCCGTCTACCTATCAACCCTGAAAATCTTGATAAGCGCTAATGGTCTTGCATGCCAAGCTTTCAGCCCGCTAAGCGCACCCTTGAGAATGATCCCTACTAAATCTCGATAAGGCAACTGGGCCCAATAAACCAAGTGAAAGCGATAATGTGCAAGTGCCAAAACTTCTACAACCGCTTGGCCGGTTTCAACACTCTCATAGTACTATTTTTATTGTCCGACCAATATCGCGCTGCTGTGCAAAGAGGCAGGGTCAGAAGCAATTCTATCGTGGAACGCTCCACGTTGTCTTTCTTCATGCGCGGCAGTAACAATAATGTGGTTGTATGCAGAGAACGACTGATAGGCCTTCGAGATGGCCAGTGTGCCCATACGTTCATCTGTCCTCCTCTTCCTCCTTCGTCTTCTTCCTGTCTCCAGTCTGTCGGTTCATCAACCTTGCCGCTCTGGCTTTCCTATTACCTCCCTCTTTACGACTCTGCCCATCAATATCCCCTCATTCATTCTTCTTCTTTTCCCATCCCCTCCACCGCCATATGTTTCACGCAAATCCATTTTCAACGCCTCAATCTCCATAGCCAGTTCCTTTGTCTTTTCCCCTCTCGCCACCAACCCCTCCCTCTGCCGCTCTGCAACCTGCAGTTGACATTTCAAATGCTCTTGCAGCGCAGCCCTCTGGTCACGTTCATGAGGCTCTTCCGTCTCTAATGCCGTACTTAGGCGTGCTATGTCGCAGTCGAGTGACATGCGTCGTTGGCGGCCGGAGGCTAGTTTTGTGCGAAGGCGTGTGCGCCTGGAGATAGGGGACTTTGGGGAGGTGGGGGAGGTTGAGCAGCTCCGGCAGATGGGAGACGTACTTGTGGTTGGGGCGATGGAAGGGGAGAATGAGAAGCGTTGATTTTCTTCGGGAGGCTTTGGAGGCCCATCTTTGGCGTTCGACGTGAGGTTGAGATACTCCCCTTCGGGTGAGTTAATGTCCCAACATAGGGTCGTATTGGGGGGTGTTTCATATGCGATGGGAATGCACCCTGGCTGCTGATAATACCCGTGATAGCCCTGCACCTGAGAGCTTGAAGTCGTTGGCTGGAATGTTCTAGCGTTGGTATCAACGTTGATGGGCTCTCGCTTTCGGATATCGGGGTGCCAAAGCGCTATAGTATTAGGATCTACTTTGATGTGAATGCATCCCGGATAAAAGGTATCTCTAGAAGCTACTCGTGTTGGTGGCAGCGCATCTGCTTTGTCCAACCGAGGGATCTCTGTCTTTGCTCCGTTCGAATTACCTCGAGGAGATGGAGAGCCCGAGCCTCCCAATGAATGTGCTTCCGCTATGAACTGTGGTACTGGAGCATTAGCGGACTTGCTAGAGCGCTGCCTGTCTGCACTCACCGAGTCCTCTTTAATCGGGTCAGGCAGTCCATCTCCGTATAGGCCGGACTCGCCAGGTTCGTAATACGGTAACTCAGCCATTTCCTGTGCTCTTGAGCTTAATTGAATGTGTGCTAATTAACAAATGTGTACTTTTAACGTAGAGTGATTAACGACATGCAAGAGTGGCGCTACTGGATCTGTAAGGTCGCATTGGGATACAATAAGGTAGTCATAAGCACCTTCCAATCATGTACTAAACAGAGGCACTTGAAGGCAGGCACCACTGCCAGCATTGACGCCACGAGCCTGCATGCTGAGGCCACAAAGCAATCGCCTAGTACCTTATACCTGCAGGTGGGATGCGCGATAAGGATAATAGGGCAAAGATCAGGAGCGGCGACATCACTCTTAGATACGGGCAGGAATATCATCGACCGCCTGCTCGCTTAACACCGAGTGCATCTTTTCGATGACATTGTATTCAGGAGTGTGGCAGAAACCTAAGAGCTAATAGCCGAATGAAGCAAGAGCTATGTTAAGAGAAAAAAAGCTGTAAAAAATATATTGGTGGAACCGAACCTGTCTTTCGCAATTCGATCCGCACCGAGAGCTCTCTAGAGTGACCTTGTTTCTTAATTACTTGTTCGATGACAGAAAGTCTACCATCCCATTCACTTCGGTACACATGGACTACACTACAGCTCGAAAATCGCAGTCATGCAGACCACGGCCAGCTACCCAATGATCGACCAACCAGCCACGGAATAGCACTACGATGCTGGATGTGATGGTCGCAATAGCTTCAGCGTGATCGCTCAGAATCGAAAGGTACAAAATGAATCTCCCCCAAAAAAAAGATTCTGGGCGCGTGGTTCTGTGTGCAAGGTAGAGGAAGGGAACTTACAATTCGGTTGGTAGAGTAGCATTTAGTTGAATTAGTTGCAATGAGTCAGAATCAATTAGAATTGGTTAGAATTGCTCATAATTGGGTAGAATTGTTGCGTAGTCAGTAGTAGTTAGTAGTACACGAATTGTATCTGTATTGCAAGTTAGCGTTGGAAGCGGCTATGTTACCACTCGACCACGCGCCCAGAATGAAAGTGAAGGTACTAATAGATTTATATCCTAAACCTCCCTATCACTGGCCAAACCCCACGGCATGCGCGTTGTTATCGTGATGCACTAAGCACATTTTTCAATCGTCATCATTCAACACTTCGTCTACTCCAACCAACGTGAACAGCATGACACTTTTCTTTCCAATGAACATAGAATTCTCCTCGGCGATCATCTATCGCTTGCCATGGCCTCCAAGCTGTAGCTGTCTTACTCGCCCCTCGAACAGCGCGATCCTTGATCTCAACAACGGGCATGGGAAGCTAAGATCTTGCGCTGAGCACGAGCCAACCTATGCATACTGGATCATTTCGATGAGTTCGGTACGCCAAATCAAGTGCACCTTGAGCTGAATTAACGCAATCTAGGACCTGATCCACAGAACCCCGGACCCAAGCAAGGCACCTGTCCAGTCTCTCAATTCATTTCGAACACCGATTCGTACCGCGCACACTCAGTTAATCCATTAGTATTTGAGCGGCAGGCAAACTGTACAATACTAGAATCGTCAACTGACTTAGCATCACGAGACACCACCAGCTAGATCTTAGCATGGACCTCCTTTTGCCACACAAGTCATCCGGAAGGCCGTCAATGCAGCTATTTGACCGAAGCTTATCCAACGTCTTAAAGAGGTTATACTGGCCTGGGAATTTCGGTTCTTCGGCGAGATGATACGTTGGAATGACTTCAGGGCTAAGGCTTTAACACTCGCTACTCTTTCTCGTTTATCGGCACGTAGGGTTACGTGGTATGCCATCGTGTGTTCGTATTTGGGCTGAGACAAGGACGGACGAGACGATATCGGCGTGTGGCTATGGGAGGTGGGTTGAATAGGTCTTTCGATGTCCTGAAGTGCACGGAAAAGGTTTCGAAGTATTGCATCATCCAGAAGCTTTGCATTAGCATCCATTGCTGAAGTTGGGCCGCATGAATGCTGTTGGTCAAGGTGGGATCTCTCCGACTAATCAAGAGACCAACGCCCTTATCTAATTGCCTGAGACTAAAGATGCAAGGCTAAATTCCTCCAAACACACAAATAACATCAAATATGAGCCGACAAGTTTGTTCGAACAGCTTGTAACCAAGCATCGTACACCATTATCCTAAGGCGAGATCCAAACCATAGCGTCAAGAAGTTTTCTGTTTGTCAGGGCGATCAAAACACCGTCATTTGTGACCCAAATACAAAATCTTGGTGGTCTATTCCTAGATGGGGCTGCAGAGATGCACCTTGTACATTTGACGGCCGTGTGTCTTGAGCCTTTGAGTTTTCTTCTTCTGTGAAGAACAGGAATTAACGCAATTGACAGGCAGTATGTTTGCCCTAACTCACACTATGGACCTGAAGAAAGCCTGGATCTGTCGACTGAACAGGTACTAGGAATGAACAGAAACCTTGGAGATGAGATCTCCTCGCAAAACCGATATGGCAGAAGCAGCCAATCGGAGAAATCGGCAATTTGTGGCTTGGCAGGCAAGGATTTTGACTTCGATACTCTGTACACGACCTCCATTATTTATCTAAATCGATCACTATATCATTGCCAATAGCTCGTAGCTCAACCATTATGAGCTATATGGCTGTACTGTCAAGGTATTGTACTCGCTACATGTCTACGGTTCGACCACCCTGGCCCGTCATGCGCAATACGTCCGAATCATTGTACGGGAAAAGCAGCAGCTACGCGGAACAAGGCTTGGAGACAACATCAATTGCTATCTAATAACTGACTGTGATGCTCGTACCTCCTGGGCGTTTCTACATACACAGGTAAAGCAGTGGCTGATGACACCGCCAGTGTTGGTGCCGCCCATGATGATGGTAACGATGAGTGTAATAACGGGGAACATGGTATAGTTCATGCCACTGTCAACCTGCCGAGTCATAAGCGAGGAGGATAGCTGTGCTCCAGAGACTTTGTATGGTGAGCTGTCATCATAGTTTTCCTCTTTCGATCTTTGGCCAGAAAATCGAGCTTTAGCACCAATTGAACGTGAGCGAAGATCAGAGTGACCGCTTTCCTACAAATGATCGGAGTTTTGCTAGCCGTGATGCCATTTCTTATGGTCAGCAGGCAGTGGGAGGCTCTTGCCCTAAATATTCTCACAGGCCACAAGGGTACCACCATCAAACATCACCATCGCCACTGCATTATCTAATCCCATTGGACGACTAATTTGTGCCACATTCGTGTACCAAAGGATGGTCCAGCTTTGGCGAGTGGATTCTTCATCGTACCGCATCGACAGTCAACGACATAGCCAACAAGCAACTCCTCAGCTCAATTGAAAAGCGGCCGCATCGTGCCAGGCGAGTATGGCCATTCGATGGAGCTTCTGCCCTGTTGGCATGGCACCGTTCGTCCTCGGTACAGGTGGACTGCCTTAAAAATTCCCAGTCTTCGACTCCGTGGCGCGGTGGGCAACCCAGTAGCCCTTGGGCCCGAAAACGGTCGGCGAAACAAACATCCTCGCGGTGGGAGTACCCCCACGAATGTTATTGTTCCACCAAACTAACAATTCAAAGTGCTTTCACTAACCCTTCAGCTACATTGATCAAGTAGCCCCGAGTCACCGTCGTGTCGAGCAGCCACAGCTCCCTTTTGAGTGAATGAGTACTTGTCTTGGCCGGGCCTCTCGCCCGCAATAAGCCTTTCCTCGACGGTGCCTGGACTTGGGCCTCTCGACCGCACACCACCCGTCTCTCGGATTTTCGCCTGTTCCACGAGGCTCTTGGGACAAGTGGCTTCGAAATTTTTCCTTGGTCCCCTGCAAGAAGATGACTCGCTGAACCTGCTGTTGTGGAACTGGAGTTGGGGAGCCGTAAAGCTGAAATAGGTAAGTATGTCTTAGTCTCAGTCGTCCATTGGAGAAGTCGATTCTTCAGAGGAATTTTCGAGGTTTGTTTGTAAGTCTACTTGCTAGCTAAGTTGCTTTCGCTTGTGTGGTGGGTGCAGCGTGCTGATTTCGGTCTTGTAGCTTTCTGAAAGGTAGGCAAGGTGTTGTAATATCGCTAAAGCGAAGTCAGGAGGTAATACTCCTGACTTCAAACTTGGGGGTTTGAATGGGCAAATGTGCGTATGTAAGCCGCAGTGCTTGACCTGCTAAGGCCCCATGTCTGCCACCTAGTGCTGATGTACAACATTCCACCGCTTCTGGATGTTTCAATAGCAGCCGCCAAACCATTGCTCCGGCCCCCCGAAAGCACGCCATTCTCTTCCAATTTCCAACTCAAACCGCTGACAGAACCTTAACGAGTATGTTTTTCGGAAGTTCTTCAACTCCCTGGTATTGTTATTTATCTCCTTCAAGGAATACATGCAAGATATTAAGCGGTGTCTAAGTTAGATACTAGGCTCGAACAGATTCGTTGTATTGATGCTTCGAGGGTGCCACACAACTCGAAAACTTGACGGATGTAGCCTTTTGGGTTCCTTCCAAGGCAATATCTCACCATCCAGCCTCGCTTTCGGGCCGTCTGTCCTAAGCCCTAGATCAAGGGGCTCGTTTTTCTCGCCCTTGTTAACCTATAAGGATTTCTCAGATGGTTCTATTTGGTCAATACTTGAATCCTCCTTATAACATTCATGAAGTACCAATTGTATTCATCATGAACTCGACTAATCCGAGCGTACGTGGTGAACGCTAAACGAGTGATGAGCCTATGGGCATGTTCATCTAGGCTGCGGCTTTAGTATATACCTCTTGGTATATACTTTTCCTAAATGCGGGATAAATACAACCCTTTTGTCGCTGGGTTGATTCGAGTTGCGTAGGACGAACGCATGCCGCCTGACCCGACATATGCGAAAATGGGAGCCTGCATGATAGATGTGAGAGCAGGCAAAAACCTTAGGAAGGGGGTCTGTACTGTCGGGCATCTTCACCTTGTAGTTGCCAACTGCTGTTCCAACCGTATGCCCTGATTGGAAGTCATGAACAACGGTATCATCAATTTCTGATATTTGATAGTCCCCTGGGTAGAACTGATGTCTGAAAGCTTTCTAGTGTCGTGATATCCATTCTACAGTACATGTATATCAAGTCTGGTGATATGGGAACGCGATCTATAGTAGGGACCCAGTGACAAGAATTTTGCCGCACTAGGCAATAAGACCTTGCGTTGTTCCCGCCTATGAATCCAAGGATTCCCATCATACTCGCTGTCGAAATATCCTGGACAGTTTGCTGAGAACGGGATTTTCGTGAAGCTTCAATCGTAGTCTCTTGTTGAGCATCCTGGGCAGATATGACGCCCTTTTGAGACTCTAATATTGGATCTCCGTCTGGAAATGGGTGTTGTTCAGTAATGATGTTCCTGCTATGTTCAGAGTCTTCTTTACTGAGACCGTACTGTATCTGTGTTTGATGGCCGTTCGGTATGTAAAGGTTCGATTTCAGCCTCATGCTTTTCGATTTCATTGTGCCAGGCCATCTCTGGAGTCTGATGCTCTTGCTTCACATTCGTAACTGAACTCGTCCATTCAATGCGCTTCCATACGGGTCAGTGTTGCAGCGGTCTCAGGAATCGATTTTTCACTATTCGGTCGAATTGTAAGGTCGTCAAGAGTGCCGCGCAGTGGTGGAGACTTTGATAACTCGAAGAGCAGGTTCGCTATTAGCAAGAAGCATTTGCGTGCTATTCGTAGACATGCACAACATCGCAAGGTTTCCCGATCGACCGCCCCTCCTTATATCATGGTGGATGATTCTCAAGGACTCAGAATTATCCACACGCCAGCATATTTCTGGTTGGTTCAGACACGTGTTTACTGGTACCCTTTTTATATGTCCTAAGCAAGCTTGTGCCATTGACGATTTGAAGTTCGTCCGAAGTTACACTCCTGTACCGTGAGTATGAAGCCAAATTTATCAGGAGATCTGCTTGAAACTCATCGCGGATCTTACGCTATTGTCATCTCTCTCGAAGAAGGTAATGGACTCCCGAAGTAGGATATTATCCGCTACAGCAATGCTATTCCTAAGGGTAAAAAGCCGGAGAGGACACGACTGCGCAACGCCGGCTAAGTCCACCACTTTGCCTCTCCTTCTCCACCAATTTCTCTTGTACTTGCCCCCATTATCATCGAAATTATGGAACAATTCTTTTTGTTGCTTGACCATCGTCCTTTCTTGCGGCAAAAACAGCATGTTCATGCACCATCAATTCGACCCTCATGGCACGAATTGCCAAGCGACGGGAACGTCGCCCACCTACGGCCAGCGGACAGGCCAGCAGACCCCGCACGGCGAATCCAACGGCACCGTCATAGGGCATATTTCTACCTGGCTCTTCCGCAGCGTCAAGGGCGGGTGTGAAGATGACAACACATAGTCGTCGGTGCTACATGGGGTCGACACGCCCCAGACTAGGTTCTCTCTGCTCATCGGACACGCCTTCGAGGTTAAGGCCAGCCGCACATTATTCGTGCACTTCTTAGTAGGCACAGGTTCGGAGCGCGAGACCAGATGACGGCATGTCGATTGTCGAATTTCACCATGTGTTCTATCCCCATTGGGCTCAAGACTGCCAAATGATCAGTAGGAAATCCTAGAAAGTTGGGGGTGGATTAGACTTACGCTGTCAATAGGGGTGACTCATCCAAGGAGTCTGTCACGGCTGGTCTGATGGGCCTCTCAGGGGCAAGGTCAATATCTATTGCAACATTGATTTTTGTAGAATGGCAATGATAGAAGAAGCTACTAAGTATACGAGGCCTGCCTTGGTAGGAGCGATAAGCTAGGCCTGTCACAATCCCCCCTCTCATACCCTCATGACCCCTATCTGGCCAAGTGTTCCCATATCTGCAGTGTCTGAATATTCCCATGTCCTTCTGCAATGCGTGGCCCAATCAGCCCTGACGCTTCCAATCTTGTCCTGCATACCAGCCTTGTATAGGATCGCCTGAGCTAGATTGACGCAGTACCATTGCTCTCCGCATTATTCAAGGCGCTTGTAACCATGATTCTGATCAGGACGCACCCGACTCATTGTTTCTAGCGGGCTGGCTCTCTGGTCAATGTGCGATCCCTGAGAAGTTTCTTCAGTAATGACTTGATGCGAGCACCGCTGTACCTAAGGTTCATCTTGTGTGATGCCTGCAGATACCTTAAGCTCTCTTTGTTGATTCTTCTTGTATAGTATACTTAATACTTCTAGAGGCGTCTTCTGCTTCCTCCCTCTTGCAAACCCCCTGCGCCTCTAAGTCTGAACCTAGCCCAGACTTATCGGCTGTTCTGAACGTTATTGGTCTGAACTATGTGGTAGAAGCAGTGTATGATACATCCAATGATTCCGCTTGTGATGGAGGCTGCTGGGAATCTAAGGTTTCCGGGTTCAGTATCCTCATAGTCTGCCGTGAGCTGCCGAGCTCTGTACGCTCCCTCCATGCCTCATCCCATAAAGAGACTATAAATGGCAAATTTTAAAGATCAAGTTAACAAGGCACAATCTTCTTCAGGCCAATCGCGTATCGTATGTCCGATGTCAAAAAAACTGGTATTCTTCATTCAGTTACAACGAGGTCACCCCACAAGACTTGTCCGCTTCAGTATGCTTTGCGTCTATGCTTTTCAATATTCCCAGGTAAGGCCTGAGTAAGACTTTACATCTCTTGACAGGAGCCCCTTAGTTGCATGGGTCTCTGACTATCTGGGTCAACTTGATGCGATTGTCACATTCTGCGAATGCATGATTCCCTGCTTTGTGCCGTTTTATCTCTCTCTACATCGATGTCAGTTTCATAGCAATGAGAGGGGGTAGTAACGAGAAATGAAAGAGATAATTGACTGTCATACAGAATACCGGGCGCCGTTTTCAATTCCTATTACAAGTGTTGAGGCATGATTTTGTCGGCGGCCTTTATATCGTCGCATCTTTGACTCCGCAGCCGAAAACGTATCTTGCCCAATGTTCCTAGAAACTCCCGGAACATCGTCCACAGTGCCCGAGGTTTAAGCCAGTATCACTACATGTCAAGGGATAAGCAACCCGAGATATAGATGCCACAAGAGCCAGTGCCCCTAGAATGATTGGAAAACTGTATCGAACCTAAGTGGCTCTGACTTGGAGAGGTGAAATGTGTAATTTAAAGTTCTTCATAGAGAAGTGCGGTGACTGTGAGTCTAAAGGTGGCTTTTGTAGGGGAAAATATGCGCTGCTCGAATAACTTCTCCGTGGACCCAACAGCTTGTTATGGGACACCAGTGGTCGTCACGCCAGCAAACAACTTCAGCTTTTGAAATCATTCTAGGTGAGTGAAAGCTACTCCAAGTTGCTTTACGTGCCCAAATCTTTCCGTCTCCGGTTACAATCCAGCCAAGGCTGACAAAAAGGCGCAGCTTATTCTTATAGCGCTCCTAAGCGCTAAACTGGGCTAGGAAGATTTTATTAGGGAACAATCCTAGTACGGCAAAAGGATTAAAGTGCTGCTGCCCTCTGGCAAGCTACTCTGTGAAATAGGACCCGTTATCATGAATAGAGACAGAGGTTTCCATGCTAATAAAGTGAAATAAAATATGGGGTAATGAGGTGAGATATGCGTGGTCGGGTAAGATTAATATAGATAGGCTAGAGAGTCGTAGTTGAGTTAGATGATTGTATGTAATCGCCTATACCAATTCCACGATGGTAAGTCACCGGGATTCCAGAGACAGCAGAATCCTGTCCATCAACTGGTGTATAGCTATGCGACGTCCAGACCGCCCTTGGAAGTTCGACGCACATGCCTCGTGCACTTTGTGTGTAGGCTTGGGCACGGAGTGCCGTCATCGCGAGCTCGATGGTCGTGATGCTGTAGCGGGGCATATGAGCCCCAACCCGAATGACCGTGCTTGCCTGCAGCTGCACCTGGGATGCCATGACTCGACGTAACTGAAACCCCCTAAGAATGGATCTGAGAATGGACCGAGCGTCTTGCACCGAGATTTCGCCACCAGCGGTGGAATTGATTGGCCTAGTAAAGCCGTAGGGGCTCAGCAGAGGGAGGTTGTGGTTGCCTCCGAGGTGGTAGGTAATACCACGAATTGGCTTACCGTTTTCATGGAAGCTGGATTCTGGAGAAGGAGTGGACGTTGTCGTCGAATGGCGCCCCACTGGCGTTTAGCTCGTCCCATTCTTGTTCACGTATCCAGGCAGCTCCGGATCGTCTTGCTGAGTGGCTTACCGCTGAAATACTTCCGCCCAAAGCAGTGTGCTATAGCTATGATACCACCAATACTAATCTCCGTGTTATTCTCCACGAGGGCTACCAATCTGTCCCAAGAGACCTTAAGATTCCTTAATTCCAGGATACGAAGATTACAGAAGCGTCCTGTGTTCAACAAGTCCATGTCGAATACTTGTGGGTAAGGTTGTGCTCTTTCTCTGCGGCTTTCTTGTACGCCGCCTCGGGTGTGGAAGCGTTGAATGAGGACATATCAGGGTCCCGCCCAGTGGCGATACAGGTCTGAGTACGAGACCATCTGAATGAAGTCCAAGTACGCTGCGGACTCGTCGTAACTGATTGACTCATGCACCTCGTGAGCTAAGGTTGCAACTTTCTCAACCAAATCTTGAGGAAACTTTGGTAGAAATAGGAAACAAATAATCCATACACAATGACAAATATTCAAGTAAAAATATCAACGGCGTGCCTCGAGTGCACGCAATCGTGCAACAAAATTATTCAGGGATTTCTCCCTATATTGCTTACCACCCCAAGTGTCGATATTACGAAGAAGAAAACGAAGTTGTAAACATTGGGGCTGACGGTAATAGTGCGATGTATGGGATGATGATGGGTTCAAAGAGAGAGGTAGATGTACCAGCTCTTGAATGTGTTATCCCACCCAACCTTTTTGGATATCAACTTCTGCCTTGGACACATCACGCCATTGGGACTGAAGATGCTGAACTAACACTCCAGCATCTTACAGAAGGGGGAACAGAACTATCGGCCTTGTTTCTCGATATTTGCACCCTAAAAGAATCATGGGGACGAAAGACGACAAAGCATTACGAAAGCCATCTTCCAGGTATGAGTCTTGACAATGCTAGGTCTATCATCTCCACTGCAAACTTCCTTCGGTGGTGTCGCTCTTCACATGTTTTCACTTTGGTGACTATATTCCGTCTGCTTCGTAGGATGACTATGAAAAGTTCCATAGTACATCCCTTCATTTCCAAGTGTTAAAAACCGGCAACGTGTATTGACGAACCTGGTTATGGAAGAAACGATCCTATCAGCCCATTATTGAATAAGCCATGACATGTGGGATGAGTCGGCTCCAAGGACACCGCCTTTCCATCAACGACCCCATCATCACCGTAGCCATCACACCGGTAGCCATTGGGCGCCATTGCAATGATAGAGGGATCACGTGCAAGCTCTGGCAGCTTGGTGACGAGATCGATGGAACCTCGCGGGTAATCCAGCTTTTACTGAACCTAAATGAACCAAGCGACATCCATATGCTTGCGAGGGTTATTTATGTTCTCACCAGCCAGCTGGCCTGCGATATCTAGCCATGACTGGGGTGGCCCTAATCTTATAGCTGCCGACCTCGCCGGCGACCCTGACCCTCCATAACCCAATTCAGGGATCGACTTGGTGCTCAATAAAATCGGCACCCTGCTGACAAAAGGCCCGCAAAGCCAGATCGGTCTGACTATCTCTCATTTCGAGATAATTGCTTCGATGACGGGTGAAGCGTTGCTCTGCAGCATGGATCCGGACATTGACGGACGCAATCGTCCGTTCGCGCCCCGCCTGTAGCCTTTCTTCTCGTCCGGTCAAGCCGGGTGGATTCACGGCTTTCTTTACCTCCTACTTCGCCCTTTTTCTGTCCTTATACTCCTCATGATTCGCCTGCAGCTCTTCGATTTGCCTCTTCATGGGTATAGAGTTCGGATTACGTAGACGCGGCGCGGTCGTGTTGGGATGGATCTTCAACCCACATGGTGCGTTGCAGACCCCATCCTGGTGGGTACGAATCAATGAGCGTTTAATGCTCAATGAGAGAAGGTATACGCCCCGTAAATATAACGTCCATTGCATAGGACTGTGACTGACTTGAAGTATATAATTTGCTTACTACAATCGTCAACCTCTCCTCCGGCTCCGCGACCCGTTGCGCCAACTGGACGCCCTGCGTCGCAGGAGTTAGGCTTTGATTATTTCGGTATTGGGTTACCTGCTTGCAGAGGTCCTTCACCCGGTCGGCCATAACTCTAAGCACCCCTTGTTACATATAAAATGGATAGTCGACTATCGGAACTGCTCGAGTGAGTTTCCACGAACCGGGCCGTATCTAATTTTCACCTGTCCACTTTCTCAAAATGCTAACCTGGACATCCGTCTCTGTAGCGTGGGTTCGTTTTCTCTTCGCTATAATAAATCTTACCTTCAAGACACAGATAGGGCGAGACGGTGAGTGGTTGTTCGGCGGTTGATAAGATTTTTCAGCGATGGTTGTGGTGTTAAAAGGTGTTGATAAGTTTTAGAGATAAGGTGATCGTAAGATATAGTTTAAATGCTGAAGATATTTTGGCAACGGCAATATTTTTCTCGTCAATATTAACGCTTTCTTTGTCGATATCAGTAGTTTCTCTTCTATAAGAGTGGGACCTCCTTAGGTGCTCTTCGAGCATCACTATTTAGGCACATCCCTTATTCCCTTCGGTTAGGAGTTTCCCTTCTGTGAGAGTGGGACCACCTTAGGTGCTCCGCTCCGTTGAACGCCCAGCTCGGCGGTATGCCGGTAGGCATTTATGCCTACCAGCAGGCGTCAATGGCGTCCTCCTTTACGCCTTCCTCGGCCGGCCTCTGCGTCGGGGTGGTGGAAGAGGAGCGCTGAATCCTTATAAACAAGCTGAGCCTATAATGCCTTATAAGGCCGGGTGAGCATTGACATGACCGCGGTGGCTCGATTGACGAGGGGCTTGCTGATGGCCCTCGCAGAGGACAGGGAGGTCAGGGAATTGAATCTTGACGGAGGATTGGTGGCCGTCTTTCTTGACCCCTCGTGGTGCACGTCGTGCAACTCCTTCCCCTCATCCTCTGCTAGTAGATTCTAAGAGGAGTGGTCAAAGGCTTGCGCGCGAGCCTCTTCGTACATAACATCGGACAATTCTAGGCGTCCCCAGCTCGGGAAAGCATATAGCATTCTCCATTCGATGCTTCGTTTGTGTCGGATTATTCGGGTAAGAAACAGCTAATGTTAGTGACGTCGTCCATGATAGGTCAAGCGAGCACATACTGCTCTCGTGCAGACTTCTTCCAGAGCACACAACTTGTCGCCTCGCATTGTGCAAGTAGTCTGAGGGTGGTGGCTGCACAGATGGCCTTTAAGCGTGGCAAGGGCAAACTCCAATGGACACATCATGACACTGCAGTTCTCCTTCATTATCTTGCGATCTTCCAACAATGACACAAAATCTCAGAGAAGTGGGCTGACGCATGAAAGTAGTAGCTGTGATCTCTATATTGAAAATTATCTCTGAAACAGACCTTCTTTTACTTTCCTGTTAGCATGAGAGTCTCTATACATGGGTAAGACATGACTTACTCGCAAGTTCTCTCCTCGATGAATGCGTCCAGTTAAAACCGCTCTCCACGCAACCGATACCGAATCAACTGGAGCCTGGAGTAGGTACCCGCGAGGGCAAAGTGAGGGGGGGACGATGCCTCCTCAATAAGGGCGCCCGAATAAGTCGACGTTAAGGAGGGAGCCTGCGGGAAAGGTAAATCTGGAGAGGGCGAGTAGGTCGAGTAGCGCAAGGGGAAAGCAGACGAGGAGTCGGAGGGCGACCATTTGGGGAGGATGAGGGGGCGATGACAGGGGACGACATCCCAAAGGCAGCGGCAATTCTGAAATACCCCGGAGTTAGAGTGCTGCCTGGTCATGTCTCGCCTGAGCCCACCTCACTTCCTCGTCTACCTGCTCCTTGGTCATGGCTTTGAATCGCTGCACGTACTTGATACCTTCGTGAGAACAAAATATCGAACTGCTATCTCAGTTGGACTCCCTCACTTCTTCCCCGTGCCGATCCCATTTGGTAATGCGTCGACGGACGGACCCACGTTTATCTATCGACATGTACACAGTATTAACCGAGCTCAGAGCCACCAATCCTGCGTTCAACCCAGAATTCTTCCATTTGCCAACGACGATTCCGGCGGGGGGATGGCGCTGCTTCGGACGCGCAGCAGACCGGTGGGGGGCGCGAGCGGAGGGGTCCAAGGGGTGGAACTCCTCAGCTAAGGAGGTGGGTGATCATCATCATGTTCTGACATCAAACGTATCATCTGGACTCCAAGTGTGCTTCACCGCAGGGTATAGGGCCCCTTTTGAGCTAAGGTACAGCCGAGGAGATCATACGTCCTCTGGCTCATGATACGCAATGCCAGACCATCCACCTAAGTACCTATTTGTATATCAGGTCCTGCCATTTCCTTGATGCTGGCTATCACAGTATGAATATCCGTAATCATAGCACTTGTGCTAACATTAGAAAACGTGCCACCCCATAGCAACCCAACCAAAGCCCCTTTTTTGTCAATCACCAAAGACTAATCTTTTTGAAAAGTCAGGAGCCGGGCTCGCTGACTCGACTTAGCAACAGTATCGTCCGTTGCGGTGGTCCCTGGGGGAGAGTAGGAGGGTATATATGACTCGGCATCAGTACCTTCGTGCTCGGACCACGGAGGGTCATCGTCGTCGTTTGTCAGGTCAATGACCTCAAACTCTAAAAGGCTGATGGACGCCCAAGGCAAAGCCGGAGTCACATTCGGGTGACTGTGAACAGCCCCCCCAAGATCCACCTATTGTCTTCGCAAAACCGAACTGCAGGACTGAATCAATTTCAAGTTGCTCTAATCACCGACTTCTACCAACTTCATATTTGGTGTTTCGCCCCGCCATCTTAACGTTTGTGAAGTTCGATTATCAGTATATTCGATTTTGTTCGGGTGTGTCCTTTGTGTGCCTTCTGTGTGTCTTGCGTGTCTTGTGAGTGTATTTGTATGCTGACTGAGCTGTAGTAGCACACATATCTTCGAATAAATTTCACATATAGTCCCTCTCAACGAGCTGGTTATGTCCAAACCAACTAGACTCGTGCTGGTCGAAGTCCATGAAGTTGTTCATTGAGAAGAATATGAAAGTGTGGTGCAAAAAACCACAGCTATCGAGGTTTTTATCAGGTGTCTCGGCTGCGCAAGAGGGGGATTTGGCTGGCGCAACAACTCAACAGCTAAGTGCATCCAATGATGCTACAAGTGCAAAAAAAAAGCTTTTGAAAGAATGTCGTACCACGCCTATAGCCAGTCGTCCACATCTTCTCATGGGGAGGATACCCACGAACCTTGACAGCGGGGATGAATGGCCTTTGACGAGATCATAGGTCTCCTTCTTCGAGCATTGCCCTAGCTTGAGAAGGTGACAGGCGTTGACACAGCTAGGCTGCTCGATCAGGCGAGGAGTGGGCGTGGAGGCCAGATAACACACTGGATCAAAGGTGCTGCTGTGGAGGTAGTACTGCTGGTCTGCTCGAGTAATCGCCGAGGGTTATGTGCCATGAGTTGAAGTTATTGAACTTCTCTGTGAACTTTCAGACCAGCCTCACCAATCTGTTCAGAAATTATCGCCTCCTCGACGGTGTTAAGGTTTGGCCCTCTGGGCCTTACGCTACCTGTCTCTCTGATTTTCGTCTGTTCAGGGTAAATCCACGCTTTGGCATAGTCTTGAAAGAATTTCCCACATCGTGGGCCTTTAAGCCATACAGTCATCTCCGGTAGGTCCCTGAAACCTAAGTCTTTTCTCATTACTTCAATGTCGCGTAATGGAAACTCGCCTACGAGCGAATTTGGCGATTTCCTTCTTCGAGAGGTGATGGACTACGATCGATGTCGAGGAGGATGAATTAATATTACTCTGAATGGGGAAGATGGAAGACAAATAGATGACTGAAGGTGAAAGACGAAGGTGAAAGTGAGTGGTGCTGACTGAAATTCGTCCTAGAAACTCGAAACCCAGATCGAATGCTTCGTATACCGTCCGATAAACTTCGCTGTGGAGGCCAAGGCTGACGACAGCTCGAGTTTTCGGGCCTGTCTCGACATTTCTTTCTATTGCAGGAATATATATACGATCTGAAGTTTGAGATGGGAACGGTAAGTAAAGGAACTTCAGCGTCATCAATTCCAGCTCCTCAGGCTGAACAACGCAGGCCCATTCTTCTCAGCAGATAGCTTCCAAGGCTCTGGGGCTACATAAAGTGTCAGTCATATCAAGAACGTTCTTCTAAAATTGCTGACTTACGTCTTTTGATTGTAAAAGCGTAAACGCTTTTGAACAGGGTCTGGCCACCTCCGGCCATCCTGAACGAGCTCGCAAGCAGGAACTTCGAAATATCTCCGCGTACAGATCATGTCCTTCTCATCCTATGGAATTGTAAAGAGCGATGATTTTGGTATGATGGAAGCCCCAGTGAGCTGGTAGACTGAAAAGCCTTTGCCGACGGGGGCCAAATGGTACCTTGAAGTGCGTTTGGATCCGATCGAGTCAACGTCCCGTCGATAATCCTCGTGGATCTCTAAGTCAAGAAATGTTTGGTCCTTTATTTTACTAAGTTGGTGAGCAGTATTGGGCTCCAGTGTCCCACAGACAGTCCGCGAGAGAAGATAGACACTTAAGAATTGTATATAATCCTTGCATCCTCGAAGACAAGAAGAACCTGTCTATATGACCCCAGACTCCAACCCCAAGAGCCCCAGCCCCACCAGCCTGTTGCATGTCTGAAAGGAGAATTTTGAAGACGGAAAGAAGAATGTTAAGGAGAGGCCAATACGAACATATACAGCTTCGTATTCCCCATTAAATACATCGTACTGTCTGCAAAAATGAATAATGCAGGTCTCATTGTCCCCCAACCAAAGACTTCATTTTCCAATTCAAAAACCTCATCGTGAGAAAGCTTCAACATCGATTTCGCACACCATCTTTCTCTCGCTTGACTTGATGTATGAGCGTTGGGGACCTCGGCGCCGAAAGACCCTTCGCTGCATGGTAAGAAAGAAGAAACTCAAAGGGGGGGGAAAGAAGGATATATATAGATGAATAGTTCCCAACGGAAGACTCCATGCTCCAATTCACGAACCTCATCGTACGGAAGCTTCAACATCGATATTGCCTATCATCTTGCTGTTGCCTGACTTGATGAATAAACGTTGGGGACCTCAGCGTCGAAAGGCCATTGCATTGTGAGAAAGAAGAAACATTCGCAGAGGGGGGGGAGGCATTTAATACACGCGTCCTTCCCAACAAAAGAAATAATTCACCACTTCACGCAACTCACCCAAGCAAAGCTTCAATATGAAAATTGCATATCTCCTTCCTGTCACTTGACTTCACAAATGAAGGTCTCGGATCTTCACAATGGAAAAGCGTGGATAAGCACATCGCAGCTGGGCTTCACGGATGATAAATTCTGGTAGGCATTTACCCGGCATTGGTACGACTGGTGTGTTGGGGGTCTGAAAGGAGGATAACGGGAAGGATATAGCATTTTACTTGCGGGTTGTGTGGCGCGGTGGGTGAGGAATGCTGCTCGGCAACAAGGTGACTTTGGTATGGCAAGCGTGTTACGGGTCTTTGCACGGAGTGGTACGAGGACAAACCATACAGCCTCCGTTCTGGCTGTCTTAATGGTTGATGGATGCGTCAACCCCAGTAGTGCACCTGACATCTTCACTGTAGACGCTTCCCTTGGATGAATCCCTGCCATGCATCAAACTTTTTGTTATGCGGGTACTTTATCAGAGGTCTTCACTGGAGTCGCTTCTGGGAGATGAAATCGCCAAAGGGGTTCCAAGCTTTGGAATTCCACAAAAGGTGAAGATAGCAGGGTGTCATAGCTGGATGCTTCCACATTCTTTCCTATGAGAACAAGTCAGGTGGGGATGGGGAGCTGGAAGGTGACGGTGATGGCGACTTGATGGAAGTGTATTGTGGTGTAGAATAAGCGCTTTAATAAGTGAGAGGACTAGGGTGTCGCATCTCCGGTTGGAGTAGAGTAAGGTATGGTATATGAGAGTATTAGCTTGGGTGGGTTAATTTTGGATTGGTTCTTAGATACTCACGGATCAGCGAGTCGTGATACTATGGGTTGGAACACCTCAAAGCATCGAATCGCTCCAGCTTAGCCTCCACCCGGAAACGAAGCACGAATGGAAGTAAACATGAGATGAATGATGCCCATAAATTAAATGCATACACCTATACCACCAGCTATATGTGGCTCTCAAAGCGCCGGTACTCACAGATGTGACATGCATGCATACCTGCTACAGATCCCAAATGCCAGGACAATGTTCGCTCCACATATACCTCCAGATTTCACCCGTAACAGACTGATTGAGTTCCCTGCCCGTGATAATAACTCCAGCGAAATGTGGCCCGCTAACGCCCCAAAGCAATATGTCGAACACGGATTTTTCCACCGAAAGATGAACGAGAAAATCCACAAGCATAAGCCGCGAAGAGGGGATATCCAGCCAACACGCATGCTAGACGAACGACTCCTGTAATGCACCATGCATGCAAAACACCTTTTTCCAGCCTTCCTTTCTTTGTGTACGCTTAAAAAAACCGAAAATGGCAAGGACGACGCCTTAACCCCAAACAGACGCTTGAAGAGATGACTTATTTCCCCAAACGCCGCTACTACTACCCCATGCACCTATGCCGGAGTCTTTGTTGCCGCTTGTAGGGTTCGAAGCTGCTGATGTAGATCGTTCGTTATTGTTGTTAGAAGAAGGTGCGCTGAGATTATCATTAGAGAAGCCGTAACCTAGAGGAGAAGGGGAAGGAGCTTTGATGGCCGCAGGATTGGACGTTGGGTTCTGAGCGGGCCGAGTTCCGATGGGGGCCACACCGGGGGCCGAAGTTTTGGATTGGCGCGGAGGTGAACCACCAGGAGAGGAGGTCGAGGTCCGGCTGGATTGCTGGGCGGCACTCTCGAAGAGGCTGAAATTTTGGCCTGGAGGGTTGGACGCTGGAGAAGCTGTGCTGTCGGCACGTGATCGCTGCTGTTGTGGATTTGGTGAGGGACCTTTCTGAGTAGAATCACTTGTGTTCAGCTGGGCAGCAGACTCAGTACTCGTAGATTGTCCCTGGTTTTGACCAAGCGCAAAAGCATCGTAAGCACGCGGTGAAGGTCCTCGACCACCTGCACTCGTATTTCCCGAATTTTGATTAGCCGGACGAGGTGTGTGGCTTTCGTCGCCGAAGTTGCTGCCTTCGTAATACGGACTGCTCTCATTCCCATACAGAGCCCGGTGCTGGCGAGCAATGAGCTCTCGACGATCCTCCTCGTTCATGGTATTGGGACTTATTGCGCGATCGGACTTTCCTTGCGTGGAAATGTCTGAAAGAACACCTGGTCGTGAGTCAAGACAGAACAAGTGTCACAGTACAAGGGAACATACTCCTATTATACTGCTGCTCCTGGTGGTAGTTGCGAAGCTCTCGTTCACGCTGCGCGGCCATGCGTCGTTTCGCCTGCAACATCTGCTCTGCTTCATTCGGTCTTGGTTGATGTCGTTGATTTGCATAGAAAGTTTGGAGATTGGAGCCAGATTGTGGGCGAAGTTGCTCATAATCACTTATAGAGTGTCGTTGAGGCACACCACCCATGCGAGGGTCTGTATGATGTTTGTCAGAAAATTGGGAGTATGTCTGAATAGATGTTGGTTTCTTACCGAAGTCAGCGAACGGTCGCGCACCTCCCATCGCAGGCAAGGAGTCTCGTCTTGAGACTGGCGGAGTGAAAAGCTTGCCGCTCTTGTTCAAGTTGTCAACGGCACGATCGACCTCTGGAAGGCATGTCAGTCAGGGCGATGTTTTGGGTTTTGGCGGATTGTGAAAAATTCTGTACAGGCCTGGGTCATTGAAAACCACAGGCGGAGCACGGGAATCGATCACAATTTCGCGCCCTCTTCTTTTAACCTTCTACACACCTTCTATTTGAGTATCGAAAGCGGCTAGGTCCTCGTGTTGCATGACCGAAGTCGTGCCTGCATATCTATAAGACTCTGCTCTTGGCTTCAACGGGGTTGTCTTGATCCTACTTGACCGCGATGGTGGTGGCGGTGGTTGATCCCATGAAGTCTGCCTGCCGGGTAACTGCCACGCTTGTGCTTCATAGTATGACATAACGGCGGTCGATGGATGTATTCTTCACTTGTTTTCTTTCGAAACGGGCTGGGGAGCAAGGTAAGGGTATGGTGGACCTGGACAACAAAGCGGAGACTATGGAGAAGACATAGATTAGCATATAAACAAGTCAAAAGGCCCGCATGCATAAGTGCAGTTGCTCCCAGCTTATCAAGAGTTTGCGTATCGCATTCTGTGGAACAAAGCTATTGTTTGCTACCGGTCGAATGCCGTACAAAAATTTCTCGGTCTTGGCACAACAATGATATCAGACTCACACCGAATGCACACAGCCCGCTGCCTTAACAACTAACTACCTCTTCTATTGTTCGGATTCAGCTGTATTGTTCCAGAATAGAAGTTGGGAAAAACACAAAGAGCGGGCGAAAAAGAAAACATAGGGAGGGTTGGCTGCCCGGTGGAGCCGTTAGAAAGTTTAGATGAGGACGCCGGGGGGTGGGAGATTACCTGGACGCTTGTGTTCGGCTCGACAGACCGCGCAGTGGGGAAAGGCCCTTTAGTAGCCACGAATTGACTTCTTCAAGCGCCGCCCTTGGTCTGAGTGGTCAAAATCCTCAACTGGCCTGGTACTGGCCTGGTCTCAGCTCCAGCGAAAGATACAGGTGGTGGGAGGTGGGACTTAGTACATGGTACTTCATTATCTCCCTACCCTCCCAGTAGTTCCAATCTTAAAATACCTGATGCAACTATGTTTGTCCCGTTTTCACACCACGCTCCCGTTATTCTGCTGCTGATGACAAGCAGTTCGCCAACGAGCATCAGCAAACAGTCTCAGCGGTAGTAGATAACCACCTCGATGGGATAGCTGCATGATTGGCCACGGAGATCAGCGCATCCAGCAAAGAGAAATAAACACTTGGACCCCCAGACAGCACTAAGGAGCTATCGCCACCATGAGAGCGGGGGGGCCTGTTGTCGCCATTTGCGATGTACCGAAGTGTGCTTCATGTTGCTCTCTGATCGCCGGCCATTCAAAGTGCCTACCAAGAGCTCCCTAGGAATCGACCTAAAGGGCATATCCGGCGGGTGAAAGCGTGTTGGCGTGAAAGCAAACCCCCACCATGCATCGACTTACCTAACACTGCCGAAGCCAACATCATCCTGCAGCATCCCGCTTCGCCCGCGTGACACTCCATCGTGAGGATCGCTAAGGCAGTTCCGATTCGATGGTCTGCGGCTTTTCAATGAACCTGGGACTCCATAGATCTGCGATGTCATACATGCGCCTTATGATTATGCACATCCGTGGCGGCCAACCATCAAATCTCCGGCCGCCAAAAGTACATGGGTTGGAAACCCTTCCTTCGCAAGATGGACCTGTCAATCGCGTCTTCCATCATCGAAAGATGCCTACTTCGTACATGCGTCAGAACGCGTGGCAATCATCCAAACGATACTGATAGCCGCAATGAGCCTTCCCCATCTGGCTTCTTCCTCCCATGATTGGAAAGAACATTCTGACCTACATGTACTAAGCCTGCAGCCCTTTTCCAAACTCATTGCCACAGGTCCGAGGAGCATTCTCGTGCTTTGTCACCTGGGACAACAGAAATCCCTAGATCGTCCATTGTCCGCGTTCTCCTTCCATAATAGGAGGACATGAACGCTACGAGCTACCTTACAAGAGTCTAGATACCCCTAAAGTACGTGGCAACGCGAAACGGCTTCACATGGCCAATGACTCTTTCAGTTGTGCTCCTACAATTCGCCGAACTGCGACAACAGCGCTAAGGGTCTCTCTGAACCACAATGGAGCTCGTGCAAATTCTGATTATAGTGATCCCGGGAATTCTCTCTTTACAGATTCGAGGGCAAAGCATATATACCTTACCAACCTAATATACAATTCTATCAGGCTGCGCCCAGAGCCAAAGAAATTGGGGGCCGGGACCCAGGACCTCGGATGTTGAATCATCTAAAATGCAGGCCTTACGGTAAGGTTCAATTGACGCCCATCGAATCGTGTATTTGTCAACAAGGAAGAAAGAAGTAAAGGAGCTTCAATTGAACCCCTTTACACCTTCCTAATCTGATCTCATGGATGCTTCGATATCTTGATGTTGGGAGTCGTTCTGAATGCCACCTTTCTTTCGCGAAAGAACAGCTTGGGAGACCAAGCATTCCAAATCACAGCCTAAGGCTCCATTCAAACAATATGATCACATCCAAGAGGTTCATCACGGTATAAAGATATATCATCTTGAAAGAATACTCTACAAAAACCACCAAATCTTGCTTGTTGCGGGGATTTCTGGATATCAAATTGACAGACCGGCAGCGAAAGGTCTCCTCGAGCGTTGCTTTTACTAATATCGAAAACAGCCATTGACAAGACATCTAATTCGATGTGCCAGATGTACAATGATGAAGAAATGCATCACACAAGAGGTTATGAAAAGAGAAAAGAGGTGTGATTGCTAATTGATCGGCGAGGGGAATGGGTGACGTTGATCCTTCAATTTTCCCCACTATTTTTCCAGAAGCCGACAGAAGAATTAGCCCCGCCATTCACCCTCCGGAGGCTTCCTCATCAACGTCTTCCATTGCTTATACACAATACAACTCTATCAAATCACAGCAAGTCCATTGAAACGCCAAACACAAAGTCCTTCAATTCAAAGCCACTAAATCAGTCAAAATGGTCAAAGCAGGTAAGCGTTGTCCATAGCCTCCACCCTCTCCACCCGTCCTGCAGGTACACGGAGACTTGAGCAAGTTTGAGAGAGATGGACCCCCCATCCACCTGTCACACCATCTCAACCACTTCATCTACCCGAAGACATAACCTACATTCACTCTCCACAATCTCTACATCAAGCCCTCTACACCCAATTCTCTCCAAGCCTATTCCGCCACCTCCGATACCGCCCTCTGCTCGGAACACCACCGTCACTTAATCAAACCATGGCTAACCACACTCATCCTCATCAGTCGCAGTCCTCCGCGGTGAATCTTCCGTTGGCGGTACCGTGACCTTCGAACAATCCTCCGAATCCTCCCCAACCACCATTACCTACGACATCCACGGCAGCGACCCCTCCGCCGAGCGCGGCATGCACGTCCATCAATTCGGTGACAATACAAACGGCTGCACAAGTGCTGGTCCTCATTGTACGTTGCAATCCACCATACCCCTCCCCATGAACCCACATCAGCTCTCCCTCTCTCACCTCGCCCTACACAATCTGCTCTAACGCTCTACACCTCACAGTCAACCCCTTCAGCAAACAACACGGCGCCCCCTCCGACACCGAGCGCCATGTCGGCGACCTCGGTAACTTCAAAACCGACGACTACGGCCACTCCCACGGCAGCATCACCGACAGCCTCGTGAAGCTTATCGGGCCCGAGAGCGTGCTTGGAAGGACTATCGTCGTGCATAGCGGAACAGATGACTTGGGCAAGGGCGGACATGAACAGAGTAAGATCACGGGGAATGCTGGGGCAAGGCCCGCCTGCGGTGTGATTGGTATTGCGCAGTAGATGGAGATGGATGGAGTGACCCACCGCAGGGTTTCCCTGGAGAAATTAAAAGGTCTGAAATAGCGTTGTTGTATGATGAGGGATGAAGAACGAAAAATGAAGACAATGAAAGTATGGACATGGCTAAGATTTGCGAATAGTGATAGATCAATCTAAAAAGAGAACTTTGTCTACCACTTCAACATGTGTATCACGAATCCTTTCAAATATCAAGAACCAGGCATAGCCAAGTATTGCTGAGTCAAATGCAAATGCAATATAGGGTAACCAGAGACTAGAGTCTGTCTTCCTCCAGATTATTGGTTACGCCCCGTAATGAACGAGATGTCTACTAGTCTACGTCCACGGAATTTCATCGACTTGAATTTCCCTCCTATCTCTAACAACGACTAAGTATCTTCAATAACATTTCAAGGAGCAAGTCTTTCTTTCTGCATGATAATCCACTGCTATTCACTGCACTCAATGCTCGCAATAGAATTCCAATTGGTATACATCCGATTTGCAACAGAACTTGAATGGAACAGTCTACAAACATACATCACTGATCGTGATGGAGCAGACTACTAGCTTCTGACCCTTAATAGGTTAAGTAAAGGTATCTGAGACGGTTAATAGACGGTGCAAATTCTTGATTGATTGATTAATCGCTTACGCTAGGTACCTTATCCATTTGCTCTATTAGCGTTGTCGTGGGTGGCTCGTCATCTCCTACTCAATCTATGTACCTCGACCTCTGCCTATGCGGCAACGGTAGTATGTATGTATGCACATCCCGGTCAGTAAAGCTCCTGATGTGAGATCACGACTTATGGTACTCCAACAGCAATTCAATGTAACAGCCTGGGTAGCACTTCCCACCTCCCACTCGAAGGTCATTTCTGGGATACGAGTTCTATGCACGCTTGCTTTTTGCAAATGCTCTGGCCCGTGTTTAAGGAATGTTATTGGATGGAAAAAGAGCAGTAGGTTGTTAATTTTGGTTAGGAGAAGCATTTCTGGCTCGTTCGATAGGGGGAAGTAGATTGAAGAAAGGGTATTTGGGCTGTGTGATTGGGGTTGCGTGGTGAGAGGGTGGAGGAGGGCGTGGACTGAGCTGAGCTGTGATGGAGAAGTATTCGATTAGCTTACTGTTGGCAGATTAATGGGTACGTAGGTTCGCGGTGGTTGGACATGGCGGTTGAGGTAGATAAACTGGGTACAAATCTTCTGAATCTCAATGCCTGGATGATGCTGCTGTCAATCGGTGTTTTTAGGGTAACCGGGCATGACCAATGGATCTGATCATGGTGGGAAGGCGAGCGTGCCTGATCTGAAATTTATCTTCATCAAGTATAAACTCCAGATATCCAAACGTTGTTCCATTTGCAGATATAAATCATACTACAAGCTCTTAATATGCTGTCCCAATGTTACTGTGATCAAGCTCAAAAACAAACTCTTCACCTCTAAGTTCGTGCTGTTGTACTTGAGAATCTAGTGTTTTGTCCTGTTCTTCCGTCATCATCTCGTATCTGATATTTCCCGTGTCAAGTTCGAATCTCAGATCTTCTGTTAATATCTCATGCCTGCTGTCCTCGCCTTGCAGCTCTGGTTTAGAGTGAAGGTAGGGTATATTGTCCTTGGTTTTCTCTTTCCTTTTCTCTTCTTGAACTGTCTGACGTAGTGTTTCTTTTGTACGCCGCTTTCTTGTCCATCGCAAGTGAAAGAGCGCAAGCACAAGAAATGCTATAATGCATACAGGGATAGCTGTTCCCATAATAGCCTTTTGGCCCCCCGAGAGTCCCTTTGTGCGACCTAGTTGCGCTAAAGACGTTACTTCTTAGATATTTGTGCTTGAAGATGTATCTAGGGAGGATATCGGAATACTTTTACCAATATCGCAACCAACAGCTCCCAGAAAAGTGTGGAACGATGATAGACCCAAGTTTACCACTTCTGATTGATTTTCACCCGCAGTCATAGTGTATGTGAATGGAGTTGGCAGTGTAATTGGTACTCCTTCGGTAACAGCACAGGATCCACTGGTTAAGTAATCCGAAATTGTGGAGAATTCGTCATACACGACATAGCTAGTCGTCTGAACGTTGCTAGATAAGTGAGCTTTAACGATGTAGGGAGTGGCGATCCACAGTCACTTGAAAGGAACGGGGTGACGTACGTGGTAGGAGTCAATTGAGTTCCTCTAACCGTCTGTGTATAGGAATGGGCAGAGAGCGTGCATGCGCTGCAGTGTTGATCAGTGATGGTAGCGTCTACTAATCACAGCGAGTTAGTCATGCATCTCAATCCCGGACATTCTCGTTCATTGGACAAATCGTTTCCCTGATCTGCTACAGAAGCTGGTTAGAAGCTTCTTGGGCTACCCCAGGCGCCATCGAGCACCGCTATCGTCTCATGGTAATATATTAGAGCTGTGTTCCGAACCGACCAATAACAAATTCAGCATAGGGATCCAGATATACGTGCTTTTTGAGAGTAAAGAGCTATGTGGAATTATCCCCCCAAGGGCACCCAAATTGCCCATTTCTGATTCAAACATTAACTTACCGATTGATGTAAGAAGCATGGGCGTGAAAATCCGGATTAAAGATTGACAGCGCATTGTGGTGTTGATATAATCTACAGAGAATGACCGAACGTAAGTGAGGTTGGGAAGCTGGTCAAAGTTTTTCTTCGACGTCTCAAATACCCGTCTGTAGGCAGTGCTGTGGCTCAGTTATTCCCTTAAGGACACCGTATCTCCTGCTCCACGTGTACTCGTCAGCGGCATTTCGAAAAATTCGAAACACGATGCAGGGGCGGGCTACAACCCATGTAAAGCTGAAATAACCTCCAGCAGTGGCCCCCATTTGCGAAACCCATAGAAGAAGGCCAGTCTTCACACATGTTTCAGGTACCAGAGCCAGTAGATTTCCCTACAGCTTCGACAGTAACATTATGCAAGTCGACATTCGTCGGCAGTTTCCTGTCGCTCCCAGAATCGGATGAATGCATAGATTTTCCTTTACTTATCCAAAAAGCCAGAGCACATATGTATGAACAACATTTTCCTCTTACCGATTTCTCCACAACGACTTTCCCTCTTATCATCCACCGTCCATCCTGACAAACCCCCCCGCAAACAGCCGCCTCCAGCCATCACTCTAATCATCCTCCCCCTCTACCTCCCCATACTCCCAAACCCCCCTCTTCTCTTCCTTCGCCTCTGCCATTCTTTCTCTCAATCTCTTAACCACATCCTCCCTACCTAATTCCCATCCTTTCAAATCTCGCTTCACAGTCGCTAGACCCTCTGCTATGATCTCAGAATTGATACTCTCACCCACTTCTCCTTCTTTCTCTGCTTCAGGGTCGAATAAGGTAACCCACAACAACCCATCCCTCTCCTCCTTATCCACACTCGCAACCAACTGCCTGTCCGCCGTACGGGATTCAACCCAAGAACACGAATCAGACAGATAGTCACTCGATTTCGGGAACTGGAGGAACGAGAACGCCGCGTCGATGGCTTGGGCTTTCAATTTCTGGGTGGAGAATTGTGGCGGTAAGGGGCGTAATTCGTTCCAGGGTAAGGTTTCGGAATTGCCGTAGTCGATGAAGAGAACGTCTGCTTTTTTGTTTTCGCGGTCGTTGCGTTGGATGCGGGCGCGGTACCATTCGTTGTCGAGGGAGAAGCGAGCGGATACTAGATCGCCGGTTTTGGGGGGAGAGGAGAGGGAGGAGGTGGTGGAGCGGTGGTGGGTGGAGAAGGAGGACATGAGGGTAGAGAGGGCGGTGGTGGTGGAGGGGGAGATGATTTGGAGTTTTGGGTGGGCGGTGGTGGGGTCGATGTGGGTTACGAGGACGTCGCGGTAGTCTTTTTTGGGAGGGTCGGAGGGGCGGGTGGTGGTGCCGTTGGAGGAGTTTTGTTGTTGGGTGTTGTCAGTGACGGAGAGGCCGTCCATGCCGTCGGTTATGGAAGGGTCGTAGTCATGCCACATTCCCTTCTTTGCCTTTTTGGCGCGATCTTCGGCGGCGAAGAGCTCGGGCCCGTGGGCGGATTGTTCGGCAGAGTAGGCGTGCACAGAGGCAAGACCTTCTTCGAGGAGGAGCTTGGCGAAGTTTTCTCGATTGACGTACAAGGTGCCGATGAAGCCACCGACTTTATCGGTGGCCTCGACGTCGATTTCCACATCACGTTGCAGGCAGCGCCGGTTGGCGAAGTCGTGAGCTTCTTGGCCGAAGGGTTCTGATTTCTCGGTAGCGTTGCGGGCGGAGCGAGGGGCACGCACGCAGGAGAGGACGAAAGTGAGTTTGGCGTTCTCGCGGGGGATGAGGACTGTGAAGCGGGAGCCGCTTTTGACGAAGTCGACGATTGCGGGGATTCTTTTCTGGCGTTGAAGGACGGAGGACTGAATTTTGGCCTTTTGGAGATTCTCTGAGTAATCTTGATAGGTTTTGGTGGCTGGTGGTTTGGGAGACCACATTCCTTTCTCCTCTTTTTGAGCGGTTTCTTCTGCTGCGAGCAGCTCGTCATAGGCAGGGCTACGGTCATCTACTAACGGTCAGGAGCGTATACTGAGTTATTACCACTCAAGACTCACCATCGTCTCTTCGGTGCCGAATGACAGAAGCATAGCCAGCCTCAATCAGCTGTAGAGCAATGTTTTTGTTATTAACCAATATGGTGACCACGTCGCGTTCCTCGAACCCTTCACTAGCAGCCTTCTTTCCATCAACCGTAACTCGCACATGCTTTCCAATCAGCTTTTTCCGCAGGAACTCCTTTGCGTCTGCTTGAAAGGGCGCTTGCTTTGGATCCGTAGGCTTCGGTTGTCGAACGCTGCTCAATTGTACTCGCCGTTCATCGCCAGATTTGCCTCTCAAGTAGATAGTGTCCGCTGTTTGCACACGACTAACAATCGCATCTGTTTCAGTAGCTCCTGGCTTGGTACTTACGGCACCTTGAAATAAGCCGACACCCTTATCTTTGGCTCGTTTTTCCGCTTGTCGAAGCTCAGACATCTGGCCACCGAGCATCGTCGAATGATGATCTGTGCATCTTGCCAAACCAGCCTCAAGAATGAACTTTGCAATGCTTCCGTTGGGATGTATTACTGCACAGACCAGCTGATTTTGGGGACTGACTCCTAGAACCTCGACTCTCACCCTTCGTAGCAACATCCTCTCTTCGACAAATTGATGAGCTTCAGTACCAAAAGGCTCAGCGGGTATTTCTTTGCCATCAGTTGGATTCGTACGTTTCGTGGATGGCGCTCGTACGCCGGCAACGAGAACCATTGTTTGCACATGCTTAGACTCAGACAGCTCTAACCGCGCTATCATGCGGTCACCACTGAAGACACGTTCGACGAGAGCATCTATGCGCTTCCCCTTCCACTGCTCCGCGAAAGCCTTGGGATCTGGTAGTTCATACGAGTTTTCTATCTTGCCTCCACTAAAAGACCAAATCCCTTTCGAACTGGCTTTGGCTTTATCTTGTTCAACTTCTAGCTTTTCTAAGATCTGTTTCGATTCTTCTGACTCGTCTTTGCGGCCGGCATCCTCCCTTAATTTCACCCATCCTTCGCGCACAGCCACTTCTGGAAAGACGTCTCCACTTTGAAGATAGACAATCCCATAATCACGCTTTGCTCCAGTGGGAATACTATACAGCACTTTGAATTGCACAACCTTGCCAATTGTTGGTGCGCGAAGGAACTCCCGGGATTGAAAGGCAAATGGCTGTAGAGCCCTAGCTATCAGCTGAGCTAAACATTGGGGGAAAAGACGGTGTGACAAACCTCGTCGCCTTCTCTTCGCAATCTTGGTGCGCTAACAAAGGCGAAGCTTAGCGTCCTCTCTTCTGCTGGATTTTGGAGGCTAGTCAGGACCAATGTGTCGCCAGAAAGAACGTTTTTGACCTTTGCCTGTTTTATTCCTTGCATTTTTGCTGCTGGAAAGGAGGAAAAAGCGCTTCAGATTTTATTCTTTACGAAAGCAGTGCACGAACGTCAACTGTCAGTAGACGCAGTTAGTTCAACAAGCCCAACGGATGTTGCTCGCTTTGAAGGTGCAATTGGGTGATATTGAACGGCTTTTCAGTAGAAGTAGAAGGCCATTGGCCACTGGCGAAGCAGATTACACGCAGAATGGAAAATCTCTTATAGTATGTAATGATGAATCTCTGACAAGGCAAAGAAAACACGTGCACGTGATGTCTTGGGGATGTGGACTGACCAATGAAATTAATTTCCTAGAACCCAATTCTTACCCAAGAGTAGACTTCCTAGTTGAAGTGATGCTGACGCTGATGCTGCACTGTAGAGATATATTCGCCGGAGAATCGTTGTTAACCACGGTTGACACATCAAAAATTCTCTTTGTGGGGAGAATCTCCATCGGCTGTGGCGCGTGCAGGCAAGCCACAATGATCGACATGGCTTTTGCACCCTTTCGCTCCCCCTGCTTTGCTCTTTTCTCCTCATCTAAGGTCGGATCGCACTTTTTGATATCCTGAGTATATCGCCCTGCACGACATACTTTGGCTGTGGTCCTGCATAGCGATCCGAAGATGTCGCCCAGCTTTGTAATCAATGGACTGTCTGATGGAGAGCATCATGGAGGCAGCTGATACGAGTCTGATCTATTGCTACCGTCAAATAGCTCTGATTACCATGACGGACTTGAAGCTTTAGGTGCACGCTGGTAGCCCCATCATCCGCTCATCCTAGGGTCTTAATTGGTCTGGGACTTGCCTTTTACGGTTCATGATATCTTATCGGACTGCGGGGTATTCCAAGAATGATGTCTTCAGTTTCTTGGTATCTAAGCATGTTATGAATTTTGGGTCTTATAGAAGAAGTAATCTCTCAACTCACTATAGGAGCGGATTCGAAGAACTTCTAGATACATCTCACGATGCCTACTTCCACCATCGAGACTACGGAGAAGGATGTACCTCCTAATGGCCGCGCTCTCATCGGCAAACCACCCAACCACTGGCTTTACTCTTCTTCCCCTAAAACATTCGACTTAACTCGTCCTGAACCTCCCGAATACGCTATTCCGTCTCCCAAGTCTTCGATCACTTTGTCTACAACGACTAAACCTATAATCATTTCCCCTCCAAAAACCGCCCTTGTGATAATCGACATGCAGAACTTCTTCCTTTCTACATACTTGGGCCGGCCTGCAGATGGGGCTGGGAACAAGGCGGGGCATTGTCTTATCCAGACTGCAATACCAGCAGCTAGAAAGGCAGGTATACGAGTAATATGGCTGAATTGGGGACTCACGGACGAAGAAATTGAAAACATGCCTCCAAGTACACGGCGAGCCTTTGGATTTGAGGCTGCTCTTGAAAAGGAAAACAAGAAGTCGACGCCAGCAATCGACGCTCATGGCGTGAATCAGGCTGCAGCGCAACAGTTTTTTCAGGACAAAGATGGTGTACTAGAAGAGTTGACGGAGAATGGGAAACCAAAGAGAATATATCAAGGGCTGGGGAGCGAGATCGGACCCGTCGCGATTGAAGGTGGGAAGACGGTTGACGGCGGCAGACTTCTTATGCGCGACACATGGAATGCTGCTCTTCCCCCTGCTCTAGATGCTGCATACCAAGAGGGTCAGAAAATGGAACACAAGCCCGATGTTTGGATTCATAAAAACCGCATGTCAGGACTTTGGGGCAGCACTACGCCGTGCACAGAGTATTTGGAGAAAGAGGGCATCAAGACATTGCTCTTTGCCGGTGTGAACACCGACCAGTGTGTCGGCGGTAGCCTCCAAGATGCCTTCAGCAAAGGTTGGGACTGCGTCCTCCTGAAAGACGCTTGTGGGACAACCAGCCCAGAGTTCGCAACTGACTGCGTTGAATTCAATTGTGCTAGGACTTGGGGATTTGTGTCCGATTGCAATGGCTTGGAAAAAGGAGTACACGGAATGCTGGACGCCAACTGAGGTGTTACATTGACCGCTTGGGAAAGCCCAGAACGGATTGTTCATCGGAGAATTCCCATGCAAGATGTGGAGCAATCTCGTCAGAGAAATCTTTTGAGCGTGTGATTGTACATGTGTGATATCGTAAATATGTAAGGCCATACCAATGGGAGCTGCAACCAGAATAGAGTTCCTGTGAACTAGACCAAAGTATCTTCAAGCAGACCAAAAGTGGACGTTAGTATCGTGTCGCAATTCCCTGTCCTGGTAGCAAGAATTGGAGCGGGAAAGGGGTCTTGGTAGAGCAACGCCAACCATTACCCAATTGTTAGTAATTCGACTCCGGCCTTATCCGTCATACGGTGATGCACGTTTTTTGCTTGGTGGGGCAGAAAGCCCTCAACGGGGCAAAGAATTCAAAAGCAACCAATATTTGCCGCATTTGCACCTTCATCAATTCACCGCCTACCTGAACTACCTACCGCATTAATAGTACCTACAACCATTACAATCAACATGCCGAGCTCACTGGAACAGTTGAAGGCAACGGGCACCACCGTCGTCTGCGACTCTGGCGACTTTGCAACCATTGGCAAATATAAACCGCAAGATGCTACCACGAATCCCTCTCTTATCCTAGCTGCCTCTAAGAAGCCGGAATATGCTAAGCTGATGGACGTAGCCGTCGCTTACGGCAAGGACCATGTCAGTGATTATGCGTCGAAGCTCCAACATGAGGGTACAAGAAGCGGTATTGACTGTGTACATAGGGTAGCACCATGGAAGAGAAGGTCGACTCCACACTGGACCGTCTCCTTGTGGAATTTGGCAAGGAAATCCTACAGATAGTACCGGGCAAAGTCTCCACGGAGGTCGATGCTCGTTTCTCCTTCGACATTGAGGGATCCATCAACAAAGCTCTCCACATTATTGATGTAGGGGCAGTACGCCTCTAAGTCTTAAGCCGTATACTAATAGCCTTCATAGCTGTACAAGTCCATTGGCATTGACAAGTCTCGGGTCCTTATCAAGCTCGCTTCAACATGGGAAGGCATCAAGGCAGCTCACGAACTACAATCCAAGCATGGCGTCAATTGCAATCTTACTCTCATGTTCTCTCTCCCTCAAGCTATTGCTGCAGCTGAAGCGGGTGCTTTCCTGATTTCTCCTTTCGTCGGACGCATCCTGGATTGGTACAAGGCCGCAAACAAGAGGGATTATAGTGCCACAGAAGACCCAGGTGTCAAGAGCGTACAAACGATCTTCAACTACTACAAGAAATACGACTACAAGACTATCGTTATGGGCGCTAGCTTTAGGAATTTGGGGGAGATCACCGAGCTGGCAGGATGTGACTATTTGACTATCTCGGTTTGTGCTCGTGACAAAAGGCAATCAATGCGTGTAACTGATTATTGCCTTATAGCCCAACTATCTCGAGGACCTTTACAACTCGACCGAGGAGATTCCCCAGAAGCTGAAGGCTGCAGATGCAAAGAGCCTCAACATTCCCAAGAAGAGCTACCTTAACGATGAGTCAACATTCCGATTCGACTTCAACGAGGAGGAAATGGCCGTGTTCAAGCTCAGGGAAGGTATCTCGAAGTTTGCAGCCGACGCGGTCACTCTCAAGGGAATACTTGAGAAGAAGCTTGAGAGCGCTTAGGTCGATCAAAATTGCAGTAAAATGTACTTAGCATGCGTTGTTTAAGGAAACAAAGTGATGATAGAATGGCGATCTCTGTCTACGCTCGCCAGGGTACCGATTGCTCAAGATTGTCTGCTGCTAACAGAAAAGCACGAGACTATTCCCACCGCAATAGATTTCCAACTTCGGCATACCTTCCAGACTCTAGCACGGCTCATTGATACGCGCAGGTTAGCCGACAGGGCAGACGCGATCTAATCAGCCTAAATATTCTCCAGCCTTTTCTCCCCTCATTCTCTAGTCCTAGACTAGCGATTTTGCACATTACACTATACACCACACACCACAGCACACTTTAATCATGCTGTTATTCAAACCACATACTCAATTGACGTCTGGAAGCTTAGCTCGATGGTGGCCACCACAATCTCCACACCACCATCAAGCTGGGCAGCCATACGTCAAGCCTAGCGCTGCAGCTGCCTCCCTTACCTCAGAGCTGCCCACTTGATACGTAACTCTGCAACTAATCCGTCATTATATAATACCATATCATTCCATCTGTTCTGGTCCCAGAGACACAATGGCTCTATCACTGGCGGGAAAGACAGCCATTGTCACTGGCGCGGGCAGTGGCAAGTTTCTTTACAGCTTCACATACAAACGAGACGTTATAATACTAATCAGGGTATCAGGAATTAATTTGGCATTCGCCAAATCCCTCCTCAGCAAACGCTGCAATGTCGTCTTCGCCGACCTCGCCCTCCGGCCCGAAGCTCAAGAAATCGTTTCCAACCATGCAAGCCCCTCTCAAGCCCGTGCTCGAGCCGTTTTCCAACACACAGACGTCCGAAAATGGCAGCACCTGGAGCGCATGTTCCACGTTGCTACCAAAGAATTCGGCGGTGCAGATATCGTCTGCCCCGGCGCGGGCGTCTTCGAACCTGTACCTCCTCCCTCCCCTATCCTCCGTCTCTCATCCCCCCTAACAAGCTATCAGCCCTGGTCCAACTTCTGGCACCCCCCCGGCACGGCCCTATCCCAGGACTCTCCCACCTCCAACCGCTACTCCATCCTCGACATAAACCTCACCCACCCAATCCGCACCACCCAACTCGCCCTCTCCCACTTCCTCTCCCACTCCCCCAAAGACTCAACCACCCCCCGCCCCCCAAAATCAATCCTCCACATCTCCTCCATAGCCGGCCAGACATCGCCCCTTCCCGGCCCCATCTACAACGCCACCAAACACGCCCTCAACGGCTTCGTCCGCACGCTCGCCCCCCTCCACTCCCGCCTCAACATCCTCATCACAGCCGTAGCTCCTGGCGTAATACGCACCCCACTCTGGACCGAACACCCGGAAAAACTACGAATGATATCCGACGATGACGAATGGGTTAGTCCGGAGGACGTAGCGGCAGTTATGACAAAATTAGTGGAAGGCGGGAAAGTGGAAGTGGTAGCGAGCAAGGCGGTTGTGAAAGTGGGAGGCTTGAACGTGGAAATGTCAGTGAGCGATAAGGGCGATGGGAAGACGTTTGAGAAAGTGGAAGGAGGGATGATTCTCGAAGTGGGTAAGGAGAGGGTGAGAGTTGTGAAGCAATTCATGGATGAAGGGCCTAGGGATGCGAGGGGCAGCTCGGTAGGGAATAAGGGGGTTGTGGAGGAAGAAATCTTTAGGGCGTTGGGGAGTGGGAAGTGGGGTATTTGAAGTAGGAAAAGGCTGGATAGAAATATCGTTCGGTATGTGTTGCGCTAAGCTGATGACTTCCCTAAGGTAACGGAGGATAAGAATCCATGGTGCAAAGTACATGGTGTAACGGAATCTATCTAGTGCATTACAAAAGGTTTCGATCCGTTCGAGGATAACAACAAGGCGAAAAACTGCCAGTTGATACATGAAAACTCCAGGTACAGCAAAAAGGCTTAGAAAACACACACTCGAAACACTAAACTATTCCAAAATACCAACCCTTTCCAACAAGGGACAAGCCAACATCCCAACCAAAAATCTTCCATTCCGAAGAGACTAGACAGAACACAAAAACATCCTATCCAATTACTCACATCATCCATTTTTGAGCTTCGGAAACCTAGCTTACAAAGAGATTTCGTTAATCAAAAAGGCTACACAATAGTAAAAACACCCACAAATACAGATACAACCATAAGAGTCTCTGGTATATAACCTGGGCATGGAGACGCATGCAAGTTATCAACACAAATCGGTAGAATTCAAAGATACCGTCAAGTCACCACCAACTTCCGATACAAAAGCATCTATCAGTTCCACTGAGACACGTGAAGTAGAGTCCGCAGGATGATAGGATAGGCTTGTCTAGTCGTCTATTTGGCGAAAAGGCCCCAAGTCATGGAAGCTATTCCCTACCTCTGTATTAAAGATGGCTATTTCCTAAACAGCGAAAGCTATCATTCATTGGCGGCAAGTCACATAGACAGCGTTAAGGAAGTGGTAGGTAACTAGCTTCTCCTTCTCAATGTACATAGCATTACTTTTAGTAAGATAGATAGCACGGACTTCTTTCCACATAGCACCATACAGCCAAGTCAAAATTAAAAACACGCACGCAAAAAGACCATCTTCCAAACTCCTCCCCCGCCCAAGACAGCAAGCATGACTCATGGTCTCCTCGCAGCCTTCTCCCTCGCAGCCACCTGTTCCTTCTTGAAATCCTCATAGAGATCCATATCACCATCATATGGATGCGCCTCATCCAGGTCTATATCGCCATTGTTCCGGAGATTTTCAGGGACCATATCCGGTTTAATATGGCGGCATGTAAGTGCGAAGCGGAGATCCCCAGGTGTTGGAACGACTTCGTGCTGGATGGACGTGTGTTAAGATAAGATAGGGTCACCAAAGCGGGGAAATCTCTGAAGGGGTAGGTTAATTTACCTCATAGTATTTCTGCAGATCTACTCCATGCATGCCCATAATATCACCGTGTCTGAGTTTCATTTTCAACACGACAGGTGGAGAAAGCGGACAACCCTTCAGCAATTCTTTCGCCTTTTGAGTGAGCTCCGTTGGGGTCATCGTACCTACCATTGCGTTGAGCTCTATGCGCTTTTCGAATCTGAAACACCCGGGCAGTATTGGGATGGATGGATCGTATCGCTCACGATTCTTGTTGACGAAGCCGGAGTAGTATTTGAACTTCATTCGCCAGCTCATGAAGGCGGGACAGCCTAATGAAAGAGACATTACTGTTGGTCCGAGGGTTATCTCGCCATCGTCATGGAACTGTACCATGTCAGCCTTGGAAAAGGGAGGAGGTAGTTTTGTTCGAGGATTTGTGCATACACCCATTCTTCCGCCTTCGAAGTATCCCACGGCGAGTACCTCGTTGAATGGATTGGTGTTTTCGTCGCCGACAATGTGTTGCGCTGCCCAGGTCACGCGTCGAAGCACTTCTCGGATTTGCGTTGGGGCAGAATGGAAAGGCGTGGAATCGTCCTCATGACTAACGATATAATCGTATGGTAGGCCCTGCGGTGTCCGTTAGCGTAATGTGGGGAGGCACGAATTGTTATTTGGACACCTTACGAAGTTTCTACTGAAATGGGCGGAGTACGTGCCTTGTACTAGTGAAGTATTAGCTATACCAAAGTGGTGTGTAGGTTTGCAGGATAGGCTTACCAACGGCTCTCTTGAGCGGACGTCTCTCAAGGCTAATGTCCTGAGCTTGTAATGCACTAAGAATATTGTCTGCTCCCCCAGCTTTTGCATTGATCGCCTCATTGGCATGAAAGTGGAAGGCCACAACGTCTTCGGTGAAGTCATAGACGTGAATGCGCCAAAGTCCATACTTTCCATTCCGGCATAATATTTGTTCACTAAGATGCTGATCGTCCGACAGCGCATGGCCGGAAAACGGAGCGGTCAAGTCGCCTAGGAGAGCTGAAGATGGAGTCACCTTATGTGGAACAGTGTGCACATAATCGCATACGTTGTTCCTACATCGCCAGCCATCCCAGTGGATGCGTTGAATACATCGACCACATGTTGGGCATACCATACCTTTCCAGCATTGCTTACTAACAGGAAGAGCTACAGCTGGATCGAGAGGCTTGGGTGTGGTCATGAAAGGAGCTTCGAACCCATTGAAAGCCGTGCGTTCCTTGATGAAGGCTTCATTATAACATGCCTCGAGGTAGTCGATAGGAATCCCGTTCATTGTCCAGAATGCTGGGCATGTTTGTTGAAGACATATCCAGCCTTTCTTGAAGACAGTGGGACTTATGGTGCCGCACGATGCGCATGCCCGTCGTATAGCCTTGGTTGGGGTCATCGTTCCTGCACCAGGCAATAGCTTGGAATTCTTTGCTGCCCACCAGCTCTTGCTGTACAGATCAACCTTCTCCATACGGATCATCATGACAATTTTGCCGTTGCTCTTTTCCGCCCAAATATCGGTAATGTGAAACAAGCCCATTACACAGTACCGGTACGGTATTTGAGATGGACAATCAAGGTTATTTGAGCCTGCCTCGTAGGTCAATAATAACTTTGTCTCATGGAGGGCATTCAGCGCGCACCTATGATCACTTGTAACGGAAGTCTACTATCTTTGGTATTCTGATAGCATGTGATAGAGCCATGGTGAACATCAACATCCCGGGCCTGCACCGTTTCCCCTGATTCATTTTCGCCCATACCACCACCGCTATAGCAATGATCAACAGTTGAGGCTATTTCACACTAGGGAGTCTTACCATCTCGTAACGATGCACTCCTCATCCATATATGTGCGCTGGCCAAGATCCAGGTCGAGAAGTTTTCCTCTGATAATGCCGTCGAGATGGTAGGTCGACCCTTGACGAGTTTTGAAATAGGGAAGAGCCTCGCAAAGCTCGGGACGAGTCTAGGTGCTAATTTTTAGAACCAAATTACGACTATAATTCAATTCAATGAAATACCTCAGCCCATACCTCGGGCATGCCCCACGTTTTCGGACGCGTGTCAACAGAAGAGCTGTTGTTATGCTGGTCAGTTTTCTGCTTGTTCCTCGGAGGTTTACTTCGAGGAGCTTTCGTAGGAAGACTTTCCGTGGCATGAGAACTTGTAGATTGTTCCTCGGCGGAAGAGGCAGACGCAATGAGCAATGACGGTGTAGCACCAGCGTCAAGTTCCGAAATGTGCTCCTCGGCGGAAGGAGGGAACGCAACGATCAATGATGCTTTCTGCTTATTCCTTGGGGGTCTGCCTCGACGAGCTTTCGCGGGAGGACCTTGCTTGGAATGAGATCTTGTGAAGTGCTCGTTGGTGGAATGAGGACTCGTAAAAGTCAATGATGGTGGAGCACTAGCGTCAGGTCCCGTGAAATGCTCCTTAGCTGGACCAGGAAACGTTACAATCAATGAAGGCGTGGCACCCCCTTTGCTTCTCCAGAACTTCAACTTCTTCTGCTGTGTACCCGCAAGATCAGGATCCTCCGGGGACGAAGATCTACGCTTAGTTCGTCGTGTGGAGGGTGCCATTGTATTCACTAGGCCAAACAGAACTGTCAGCGTCGTTGACCATAAAAATAGAAACGGAAGGTAAGCAGATAACTTGTGTATCTTTATACATGAGGTGTATCCGGTGCAAAGTTGCATTAAGACCCAGAAGTTTAATACGTCGAATATATTTGGCGATCGCGTAGTGGTCATCAATGTTCGATAGAGAGCTGGATACAAAAGTTCGAACAAGATGGAAATGAATAGCTGCCAATCATGCTGCAGTAATGGTCGTGCATGGTGTACACCTCAGCAAAGCAGCAAGTCTGGGAAGACCTGATTCGCCTGCATCTAGCCGCCCATACTGCTTTACAACGGATATTCAATAGTCTCTGAGGACAGCCAAAGGAAATGGGTTGGACGAGGGGTAATTGCGGTATTAATAGGCATCAAAAGGAGAATGAAAACAATGCGGAGAACACTTATACTGTGTTGCTAGAGCAGTGAGCAAGATTTCGAAGTCTTCACGATTGATAGCTATGCTGGGTGTCAACAAGGGCGGATGGACCACAAATTCTGTGTAATGATAGCGTTGTCAAGGGGGTTGTGCTTGTCCCACACTTCATCTTGTCTATGTCGAATGTCGATTGCGACTCAGAAGGGGAGTAGCGGGGATATCTTGGAGGTCGATGCGCAAGAGATTTGGTGGTGCTTAGTAACAGAAGGGAAGCGGATGTTGGACTTAGAGGGGTGTGAATTTCAGCAGCGGACAGTGCCATTGTGTAGATCTGAACGATCGGGGCAGATGGTACCTGGAAAAAACGTCGGTGTTGGCTGCAGACATTGGATGTTCATGGTATAGTTGGGATGACGTGTGTCAAAGGGGAACGCGTGAGGAAGCTAGGATGTGAGGAAATATAACTTACCCGAATTATCAGGGAGTCGGAATAGAAGGAGAGATCAAGACTGTATATCTCATCCTGTGTGATCAGGAGAAGAAAGAAAGGAAGGTAGCTTGAAGGTCGGTCGTTATTTCCCGTTGACCGATCTCGGAACGCTTCTGAAGTGACAGAGGCTGGCCCGGGGCTGAGCAGAAAAGCTTAGACACAGATGATGCTGATTGGGAATGTTCGTGTTACAATGTCGCCTTCATTCCCGATAATGGTAAGGTGGGCACCAATAGTATGCGAATGCAGCTCTCTGATCAAACCGTAGAGTGACAACATGTGCAGCGTTAGTCTTTGATAGTCAATGGTAACCAAATTTGACCATTGAGAGACTCTTGCAAGACCAACTCTGAACGGTATGATCCGCCGCCTAAACACACTCAAAATCCCCCTCTCACTCCTCATCCTGCCCTCCCCCCTCCTCCCCCTCCTCATCCTCACTGCTACCCCCTTCCCCTTCATCCCTCCTCCTCTCCCTCCTCCTCTTTGCCCTCTCCCGCTTCCTCTCCAAAATCTTCCTCAAGCCCTTAGCACCATTAAACACCCCCCCCGTCCCCGCCCCACAAGCCGCACAACTCGGACTCTTCCTATACCTCCCCAACGCGCACCCTTCACAGAAATAATGCCCGCACTTTGTTATAATGGGGTTTGAATATGGTTTCTTACATATGATACATGCAAACGGGATTCCCTCCAACGCCGCATCTTCCTCTTCTGAATCTTCGGCTTCGGCCAGGGATTTTGCTGGTTGGTTTGTCTTCTTCTTATTGTTGCCGACTTTCTCCCACTCTTTGTCGAGTTCCCAGCCCTGCTTGTAGTCTTCGCGGGCGTGGAGGAATTTGCAAGAGTCGCCGAAGCCGCAGAAGCCGGTTTGTTTGTAGTCTTTGCAGACATCGGGGGCGAAGTCTGTGACTGTTATGGTGCGGATGTTTGTGGGGGCTTTGACGGGGCCGACGGTGCGGGAGGGGGCGTTGGGGTTCTTTTGGATGTAGGTCTGGTAGTTGGCTGTGCCTTTGTATGTACCGTCGGTGGACGCCTCGTCGTTGTCTGCTTTTGTGGGTCGGGAGCGGGTTGTGCCTAGCAAACTTTTTGCGTCAGGGGTGGAGTCGTCGAACCAGTTGGAGGTCTTGGTTGCATCGTTAGTTTCTGAGATGTGGGCGGAGCGATCGGCGGCGAACTTGCTGATGGCGAGGTCTTCGGTGGTGGTTTTGGGAGCTGCTCTTGAGCTTGCGGTCACTATAGCGGTTTTTCTGCGCTTTACTCGACGACCTTCGTCTTCGGTGGAGGTGTAGCCGGACTCATCTGAGTCTGAGGCTGCTGGGGGTGGTGTTGTAGGGCGTTTGCGAATATTTTTCGTCCCACGCTTCTTAAATAGCGGTTGGCTGTCCGAAGGGGTATCTCCTGGGAGCACGGCTGTCTCCATGATCAGTCCTGTGAGACCGGTTTGATATGATATAAATGACGAGTTTTGAAGATTAGTCGCCCTAAGGCTGATGTACAATAACGCCACGATATTATGTAAGCGACGATTATTGATCATCCAGAAGCACTCAGAAATCTGTCTATATCAAGGTACTAATTTCATTTCTACTATACTTTTATGCTTTAGTAGACAGCTTTTGAGAACGCATTGCAGACTCCTGTCAGGCGTTCTTGCCTATACTTTTCGCTCATAGTCCTTTAGTCCATTGCTCCGATCAATTCAGTTCCCCCCTTTTGGTCCTCAGCTTTAACCTCGCAGCCTTATCGAAAGTCTCTCTACCCACACAGCCCATTGCAGTGATTTGCATGACTATTCCAATTGACCGTCAACTCCCCATCATTGACATTATTCCCTGGAGTTGTTGGTATACTCCCACACTTCTTACATCCATGCTTCAACAGCCCCTGCATCAACACCACCAGAGCTGCCCCTGTAGCATTCGCGCCATTCTGTAAGTATGCACAGAGACCGCCATTGCCCCCGTTTTGGTCAGCAGAGCCTGGGAGACAAGCGATCTTCGTTCCGTCGTCATAGTATGTTGCGTTGGGCATCGTGGTGTTGACGAATTGCGCGAGGCGGTAGAGACCGTTGGCTGTTTCGGATTCATGGATGGAGCACTCACTTGCGCCGCGGCAGTTTATTCCGAGCGTGGAGATTAGGAGAGGGAAAATTGAGAGGGCGAGGACAGTCGTGAATATATTCAGGAGCATTTTTTCTTGTGCGTACGTTAATAACCAACAAGGCTCTGGTCTGGGTAAATTTATAGATGTGGGTATATCTGTACTATAAGTACCGTTAATTTCTGGGCATTTGGTCCTCCAAAGTTTCTTGATACTTACTTATAATCGCGAAGCATTCCCACGTGCATGGGCGTTTCACTAAAATCATTATGCGTTAGCTGGGCGGTCTTATGCGCAGCGCCTATTGTTGTCTAAGACATCTTACACTGTCTCTGTCAGTGGAATTTGGGCACATCTCAATATGTTCCGCGGGCCATTTCCTAGGCCATGTCTAAATTTGGCTGTTTGGATCTCAAACGATTAGCTTCAATATTGTTTCATGCTGAGCAACTTCATGTCAAGGAGTTTGAGGTCAAAGGCTGTTAAGAATAGACGAGTGTCTCTCACCAACCGGGAAGTAAGGAAAACCAAGCTGTCGCAGGATCATCAGCAAATTTATCCTATGTATATGTATATTGGCACAAGGTTCAATGCTTTTGGAGTCGGCTAATTATCTTCTTCGACCGTACTTTGCAAAATACAGTAATATCACCAATGATTAGCAGACTTTTCCGGCACGCGCCAATACAAGTGCCATGCCACCGCATTCCCCAATTAGAAGACTATTTCTCGGGCTTCGCATGCAATTGTGGAAACAGTCTGATTGCATTTTCCCTGTAGATTTTATGCCTCAGATTCTCCTCCATTGGGTATTCATTCAGAGACGCATTGTTCAAATCCGCCTCCTGGTCCGTATACGGAGTATCACTACCATATAAGATTCGATCGGGATGCGCCCAGTTCAACAATGTATCAAGGATATTGGGTGTACCAGCTAGAGCAGTGTCGACGTAAAAAGACTTGGCATCGTCAATGATCTCCTGGCCGCGCGGAGCCCCTTTTGGTATCAAGTCCGCATACAAGTATGTGCTCAGTGCCATTAATCGCGATGACATATAAGGTAAATTCCCACCCGCGTGGGAGAGAATAACCTTGCACTTGGAGTATTTCCGCTTGCGTCCGGTGGTGATAAGATCGGCGGCCGCACGCGTAGTCTCGTGCGGAAAGTCAATCATAGACGGCATAAGTAATGGGCTCGCCATTTGATAGGCGACAGCGGCCTTGGTAGGGTGTACGAAGACGACTGCGCTTCGTGCATCAAGCTCTTCCCAAATGGGTATAAAGTCCTCGTGTCCCAGGTATTTGCCAGAGTAGGAGCTATAGAGACAGACACCCTCGCACTGAAGCTCATCAAGGACATACTTGATCTCTGCAATGGTGCCTTCGGTGTCAGTGAGACTGGGTAGAGCGCCGAACTGGCCGAAGCGGTTGGGATGAGAGTCGCGAATGTCGCGAACGTAATTGTTGACATTGCGCGCTAAATCGCGGCTGGCTGACAGGGAGCCGGCGATTTCGGCTCCCGGACCGCCAAGTGAGAGGATAGTAGTTTGGATGCCAAGCCTTTCCATGCGGGTGAGAGAGTCATCCGTGGTCCATTTTGGTACAGTATCATCACCTAAGCCTTTAGCTATGCCGATGTTGCGGTAGAATTCGGGGATGGTATGGTGGTGGACGTCGATTTTATCAGCCATTTTGCATATACGAAGGCTTTGTGAATGCAAAAGGCGTGGTATTTGGTGGGAAGGCTGTGGTGTCCTTGGGGAAGTGTGAATTAGTATAATTGAGGATCCCACTCAGAGACTGCTATTTAAGCAAACGACCCATCTGCTGTGACAACATGAACGAACAGCTCCGAGACAGAAACCGAGTGACAATGGGAATACAAAAGCACATGGTTTCGCGCATGAACAAACGTCCTCTCCTGATAGGCTACCAACAACACTCCGCTGCAACAGATCAGCCAGTGAACATAGCTAGTGCTACACCGTGTGAATGAGCAGCGGGGAACCGCTGCAGGAAACCTGCAGACTTTCAAGATATAGTTTAGTACCTTGGTGACGTGTTGGTACGGGGTATTCTGCCTTTCCCATGAGCAGCAAAGAGAACCACTTAACGTTATTGCAATATGCTGCTGCCACAAAAGCGATCCACTACGGCCAGAACGGAAAGACCGAGCCGACAATGGGGCGGGGAAGTAAGCATCAGCATATGAAGAACGAATATCTCCAACAAATCAAAATTGTTGTGCAAGATCGGAAAGCGGCACCAGCTAAAGCAGGTACTGCACACAGGAACTATGAGAAATGAGAATGCACGGCTCGGATGATTGAATGGGTGGATCTAACATTCGTGATACTCGGTAAAACTTCAGCATGCCAGATCCTGATCAAGCCCAAGGTACATCAACGTCATTGTGCTGTTCTAATTCCATTAAGTCCTACCTCCGCCCACCACCAAACTCCGTAACAAGGCAGGCTTGATGTTCGTTGAACCTTATGGCGTGTCTCTATTGCAGCTAGACACTCCCACTCTCCAAATCGCCTTCGGTTTTCATTTCTGGGCTATGGTATGGACCCACCAGCTCGTGCTCAATCATCGCTGCTCTCCTTTGCTTGCTCGCTCTCTTCAAGATAAAAATGCGGCAGAGCACGGCAACCAGAATGATTGGAGCTCCTAAAGCGACTCCTTCACAAAACCCACTTGAGAAGGATTGCAGACCCTTCACTGACGATGTGGAAGTAACCGCTGTGGGCGCTGCAGCGACGTTGGTGGGCTCCGGAATACCATCAGAGATCAAGCCCGTGAGCTTCAAGGTCGAACCAGACATTGTTGCTGGAGAGGGATTGATAAGTGGTTGTGGTGTTTCACCAGCCGAATCAATGGAGGAAACAATGCTTGCCGGAGCTAATGACGGTGGTTGCACCTCATGCCCGGATAGCTTTTGTATGAGAGGTCCTAGTGTTGATTCTGAGAAATATCGAGCAAGCCTCGCCGACGATTGAAAGGGTGCCGTGCCCTCATCTCTGTCATGGTGTTTTTTTATCTGACGAGGGAGCATCTGTTCCTCTGGATGAACGCCGCTGTTTGTCAAGGTATCCAGATCATATGCGCATTTCCCATCGCGCAGATAACGGCCGGTGATCCGGATATTCACATTATCCGCATGACTACATTGTCTCTTAGACAGACGAGGCTTTGCGTCGAGCTGATCCACGCTAACATCTTCCCCCTCTGCATCTTCCTCTGCATATTCCTCCTCTGTATATTCCTCTGCATATTCATCCTGTGCATCTGCCTCCTCCTCTGCATGTTGCCCGAGTATTCCAAGATTACTCAGAAGAGTAGAAGCAGCGGCCCAATTGGGGAGAGCACCGGCGAGGCCTGCGGACGCCACTACAGACGCCGCCATAGTCCTCGTTATGGTCTCACCAGGATTGTGGAATGATTCTCATTGAGGTGTAATAGATGTAACCTGGGAGATTCAAACGTCAAGCCTTAATCGATGATGGAACCACTTTGAATGATTGACGGACTGATTCGGATATCTGCATATCATATATAATTGTGCTCAGAATGAATACGGCTATAAGCGGGACTGATAGGACGAAAGTGTTGAAACCTACTTTTCATGCCTGAAAAGCCAATTGAAGAACAGTCATGCTAGTTCGAAGGCCTGAAGCTTCGTTGAGCGGAGGATAATGCACGCATAGGCCAACAGGTCGGCTCCTTGCCTGTTGTGTCAACCAAAGCTTTGGATGCTTTACGAACGGCAGGAGAACCCGGAATTGTGGCAAACCTTGTTGGATTCATACAGCGCCACAATGCGCCACAACATCATGACATCTGGCACGACGAATTCTGTATGTTAGCTAGGTCACAATTAACGATACGCACAGACGCAGATGCCTATGGTGTAATCCGCTTGGCTAATAGAAGCGCTCCGTAAAGTGCCATAAACTCTTCTCTTGGGGCGTAAAGTTGTACCTTCCGAGTCTTCCGGCAGACAGGAAGCCAATTCCTAGCGATCTCGAAAGAACAGCCCATGGAGTATAGGCTTGGAACGCAAAGCCTATGTACCCGTAACATCATGCAGGCAGCCCAGTGCCGCTTGTACATATCTTTCACGGAGCAATTCACATCTCACCCTCACTGTGGTGCGCGCCATTTTCATATCCATCAGGTGTAGGCGATCTACTTTGCCCGTTCTCCATGATATCATCGTCCTGGTCATCGATTTCATCGAGCTCTATTCCTAGAGGACTGTCCCGAGCCTCCAGTTGCCCCAAATCCTCCAATATTGTGCGCTGTGGCAGCTTCCACAGGCTTGTCCCACAGACTCGATCCTTCGTCAACAGGTCATCGACAAATTGATCCATGTATGTAAGGTTGTAACCTCCATCCCTGGCTCTCCTCCTCAACTTCCTGTAATCCGCAAGCATGGGTTCCAATGTTTGAAATATGTCCTTCGAGTCAAATGTTAGGCGTATGTAGAAAGCCGCCAATGCGGTCAAATACTTGAACTCCGTCTGATGTAGGTATTCCAGCACGATGTCCCTTCCCGGCATCAGTTGTAGGAGCTTCATCGTCAAACAGAGAAACGGGCTCGGTTTCTGCTGGCCGTAAGTACCGCCGATGAAGCTCATGGCGGCTGCACGGTCACAAAGAGTGGCTTCATTGATGGCGAAGCACTGTTCCTGCCAATAGTATGAGGTGATTATGCGATCACGTATGGGCTTCTCCAGGAGGTGCACCGGGTTTTGATTGTGGATCTGTGGGCCGGTGTAGCCACGGCTATCGAAGTGCCGGCGAGCGTCAGCGGCATGGGTCATCGCAGACTACTGTAGAGACAAGACATGAATCGGCTATGGAGGGTGCCTAATTCCGAAAGAATAAGAAACGCCTGGGACGTAGAAGCACCCCTCTCTTTTGAGTGGAGAAGACGAACGTCGTCGCCTTACACGACTACTGAAAAAGACCCCGAGGTTGTGCCGAAGCCCCTTTGGCTCGAAAACATAGATCGTGGAAACATATCTTACTGGGCGTCTACATTATAATGAGATAAATGTTTCCAAGCGTTACAAGGATTACCATTCCCAATATTCACGTGTCGGAGGACCACCGCTTAGCCTATCTCATCCTCCACTTGACCAGTCATTCAACTTTCGACCAAAGGCCGCTCTGAATTTCTCTTCAACGATACTCAATCGGCATATGAAACGATGTCTTCCCCGCTTCATAGGCACAAGAATCAGCAATCGACCAGACATCCATTCAAATCACAACTTATGCACTTACCCTTCCCAGGCTCCGTCCTTTCTTCCAATACATAAAGAGTCCCGTCCTTATCCGTCTTAAAATTCCAAGAAATCTCCGCTTTATCCCCGTCCTTCTTCATCCTCTCATAAACCCTCATCTTCACCCTTGGACAGATCTCGCAGGCTGCAGGTATCTCTTTCCCATGGAGCAAGGTTGGTGAACGGCAATGACATTGTCCGTATTGCTCAATTTGCCCGCAGTGCATACACATCTCTCTGATCATTGAAACCCAGCGGCCATAGAACACTGTCCCTGGATATGCTTTGTGGTTTACTATGCAGACAAGCTTGCCGTAATGCCAGGTGCAGATTCGTTGCAAAGATTTCTGAGCGAGAAGGTCACGCTCATTCTTTGGGTGGATGCCTGTCGTTCTTGGAGCGCCCTTCAAGAATGAATCCTGTCCGTGCTTGGTTTTGCAAAGGGAACAGGCCAGTTTTGTTGTATTCTTCGGAACGGCACTAGAACTCTTCATGAATGGTATCTTCATGGATGGACTAAAAGGCGATGAGGATTTACGACGTGCTGAAGTACTACCGTCCACACGAAGGGAATTCAGAGAATCTTGTTCAAGATGCGCCATGACAAGCCACTTTCCGCATCTAGTAAGTTCTTCTTCATTGCCATAGCCCATAGAGCGAAAGCGGCGGGTTGTGATATACAGACATCGTTTTGATACTGGATCCAGGAGATTGATAATCTTGCCTAACAATTCCGCTGGTAGATTTGTTAACGAGGTTGACGAGTTGTCCGTCTTGGTGGACTGCCTGATGGGTATCGTCGTGGATGCACTAGCCGTGTAAGAGGGCGGAGGAGGACGCTGTTCTTCGGTGTACTGCAAACCTTTGGCATCTTTGGTATCTGCATCCTTAATTGGAGTCATGACAGAATCATGGAAAAGTTTTCGCGAAGATCGGAAAAATGAAGGACTCCAATCCTTTTCTACCTTTGAGATAGCAAGACGATTAGTCTGAATTCTGCCCCGCGGCCGCAGCTCGACGGGGCGACTAATAGTCTCGGCGGGGCGTAAGGTACACCATCGAATCAGATACATGCTGAAAAATACGCACGATGAACTTCGAGGCTGTACAAGCGCTCAAGCCTCTACGAGTCTTGCATAAGCGGCTTGCAATGCTCCGCCACTTACTCCGCTTATCGCAATCAAAGGAGCAACCGTGCTATTGCACAGCGGCGGAGCAGATGCGGTACTGCCGGTAACAATACAACTCCATGAGTCGGCTATGCAACAGCACGACGTCGACTCTCGAAGTTCATTCTTTACCGGACCTTATAATTACGAGAATATTGTACGAATAACAAATCTAATGCCAGAACTGTGAGTCCAAGACATTACTTGCTACCCTCTGGGCCACCCATTTCCCTGTCCCGCTGTAGCCCCATTCTGGCCCTTGAGCTCATACATGTACGTAATCTGAGGTAGTCAGGGACGGCACAAAGAAAACCAACCCTGCAGCTTTGGTGCGCTGGTTGCCACTGACATAGGTGTAGCTTGTCAGCGCTTTGTTAACGGCTTCATAAATGCCCCAGTCACGACGATCGATCCCTTAATTGCAGGGTCAAGCTGAATCGAGTTGATGACTGGGTTGTCGAATTTCCGTGGGAGAGACCAAGAAAGACGATGATTGTGATCTGGACATTGTCTCTTGGGACAATATAGGCAATAAGTTTTATCATGGCGTTGCCATTGACGTCGACGACAAATCAGAAGAGCCACCTTCTTTCGAGGTAGCCAGCCCAGGTGGTGGGGAAAAATTGGCTCTCGTGCTTCCCTTGACGCTGATGCGGCTCGTTTTATATCTTCATTACGGCATCAGGCAATTAGAACGATGATTAGCCCCATTTGATCAGCAATGAAACCGACCACTTCAGTGCAATGGCGACCCAGTCCTGGAACCTGGCAATCCAATCAAGACTGAATCTTTATTGGTCGCAAGACCTTGTCAAAAATCGTACCCAAATTCTACTCGGATGTCGTCCATTTTAACAATAGAATGATCGAAGAAGCACCGCCAGTAGGTGTTGCACTCTTTTCTGTGGCCCCTTGGATCCTGGAGATAGTAAAGTATAACACTCATTTCCATACTTATTCGATATTGGCTTGTATTGTAAAAGCTAAAGCCGATTATTGTTATTCCAAGGTAGCTGATATAAACCTTTCCAAATATAATAATGAGTAGTTGTTCTGTTATTAGTGGTCATGATGTTTTTGGAAATAATCTAATCGGTCTCGCGCGCTTTTGATTTCCCCTTCTCTAATCTAGCCAAACGACTTCCCAAAGTTTTGAAATTGGCTAGTTTGAGTGACACACAAGTTGAACAGCTCCTGTAACAATCTCATATATGCATTTGGAATAGATCGAGCCCTGTGTTGGAGCATTAATAATCAGAGAACGGCTCATCGAAAAAAACAACGAGCCAAACGCTCCCCCAGGAAGCTAATCATGCAGAACACCAGTCATCAGACTGCAAAGTGCCACGGGGATATTCATTAAGGTCGTTCAAAGGCATGCTGCCCCTTTACAACAGCGTCTCCAAAGAGGAAGCAAGCGTGATGACACCTCGGATCGCTCAGGGACTTGCTTTTACGCAGGTCGAGAACACTGAAACGATACTGGCAATTGGAGCCCGATTTTTTGAAATTCGTCCCGCGCGGGCCTGGAAGTTGAGGTGTATTTCCAGCAAAGGATTATGTCTTGAGTGGGCCTATAATCTAGCCTATCCAGACCGTCAATTAATATCAATGTATTGCTGAGAAATTGTTTTCAATTTCACTGAAAAGGTTTCGGTTTTCATGGATTGAACTTCTCACTACTTTCCGGCTCTTCAGCCCCGTAGAACGACAATGGCAACACATCGTCAGGCCAATACCTAATTATCGTATACCACGTGTCGCCAGCCAAGTTCTTTGTTTTTACTTTCTTGAGGTGGAGAACCTTTTTATTCTTAGTATGGAAATGGAACTTATTCTCTAGAACAATACTTACCTACGTTGTCAATGCACTGTAATCACTCACTTCCTAGATTGCTGGGTTATTAATTTGTCTCCGTTCAATCAGCGTAGATGCTCAGCATATCACAGTGATTCCTAGAACGCCGAACGAGAGCGTGGCATTTCCTGGTCAACGGTTGGGGCGGTAGAGGATATATGATCCACGTTTGAGCTGTGACCAACTGCAGTACATCGAATCATACTTGTGCGGGAGTCTGTACGCCGTCTGGGGTAAGATGCGCGAGGGTCTGCAATAGCGCCAATAGTATATGCGGCATTAAATGAAGATATTAGAGTCACCCGCCGGTACGTCCAACTGAGACACTGCCATCAAAAAGAGCTCCTACAATGAAGGTACTCAGAGCATTGTATCCGTTCGGTTTTTATCAGCTATGTGATGTCACGCTCGTAGCGGCGACGCCTGCTCATTCCATATCAATATCAAGCGACAACGCAACGACTGATGTGTACCAAGCTTTCAATATCACGCCTGCAGGCGTCTCAAAGTAAGACATCTCCACAGTCACATAGATGGGACTGACATTCACCTTTCCATAGCTTAATGCCACCCGAACCTTACTACAAAGTCGTCGGCGACTCGCTTGGCATTAAGCTTTATGATTTCTTTCTTCAAATCCCAAAAGATTCGATGGATGCGATATACTCTGGAGCTGAGCGCGACATAATCATTCGTCTACACAGCATACAGCCCATGAGGACAGCACTCTTATACACCTCGAACCTCACTGCTGGGGGAGGAGAGCTAGCATTGGATTTCTTTCCGGGGGACCGAATGACATGGCAGATGTGGGCCCAGGTGCTTCATGGGATGAAGAATTTTATGATGACTTTCGAATATGTGGAACTGAATTTCGATGTGCTGTTTTCTCCTGCTGGGAAAATTGGGCATGGGAGTGTTGAGTTGACCATGGACCCGGGATGATAATGCTAGACGCCGCCGAGTACCGGGTCGCAGGGGGGACGGCTACGGGTAGTCTACGGGCACTACCGATTAGCCTTTACACACCCGCGTGCTGTGAATACAGATATCAGATCCTCATTCAATGTCCTGCTAGTCAATTGAACAGCTAGGTGTCTACAAATTCATTTACTAATCACATCTATTGCAAGCTTCTTGATTTCTGTACAATTATGGTCATAGCCTTGCCGTTACTTAAAGCTTCACACGGAAATTAGAACTCGCTGGCGAGCATCACGCTCCGCTGTAGCGTTCACAATTCACTTCAATTGATACTAGCCACCTAACTAACGCGTTCTACGTGTCACTAGTCATGGATCTTGCTACTTTGTTCTTGCCAGCAACACCAACCATCGCTTCTCCTTGAGATTCGCCCATAAGTCATCCTGCGTCTACATACCGCGTACCGCAGAGGTTGGGTCGAGAAGATGAGATTGCTCAGGAAGAATACGACACTTACGAAAGATGAGCCAGTGTTCAAACCCATACTGGATCTTCAGGTAGCGTCCCTTCGATCCCTTCATCCACAATGTACTCCCTAATTGACCACCAATCCCACAGACCACCTACATAGACCGCCGCAACTCCTGGAGCGCACCATCCCACCTCCCAGCTCAGCCCTCACCTCTAACGTCCTTGGAACCCTCAATGACGATTTCAAATCGAGCAAACCAGATCCCAACAACCGCCTCCCCACTCAAACTCTCAAAACCCACCACAACAGTCAAAATCCCAGCCCCATACCTTCCACAAACGTCCTCACCCACCACACCCTCGAAACCCACCATCCCACCCTCCCACCTCCCACCAACACCCTCCCCAACCCCCACCCGAAATCTCAAACGCTCCTACTCCTCCCTCATCGAAGTCCGCCTCCCCAACCCAAACCCACAAAAAGAAGATGACGACAAAGCAACCCCATCTCACCAACCCAAAAAACAAAAACCCTCACCACCCTCTTCCCCATCCCCATTCCCCCGCCCCCGCCGCCATCCCACCTTCCCCACCCTCCTCCCCCCAACCCACAACCCCCTCACCCCCCCCTTCTCCATCCGCTACCGCCCTTCCCCTACCCCGTCAATACCTCCCATCTCAGCAATCGAACTCAAGCGCGCAGCTGAGAGTATATTACGGCAGGTAGATTGGGAAATCGTAGCCGAGGACGTGGCTAGTAATCGGAAAAGCGGGGTGTTTAGGAAGGTTGTTAGGGAGGTGTTGCAGGGGGGTGTGGATAAGTTGGTTGCGGGGGGAGGTGAGGGAGGGGAGGGGTTGGTGTGATGTGAATAGATGAGATGAGGGGTGGTGTGGGAGTTTTGGTGTTGTAAGATATGATGAGGCAGCGTCTTAGAGGATGTGGTGTATGGCTTCTCTTATCTGAGAGGGAGACGATATGTTTCTCTTCTCGGGTATGCTGCTGGAGGATTGGAAAGGGATATGAGAAGACCGTGCCAGAATTTGGGGGCAACCCCACTGTACCGCGAAGAGCGCTGAATTAGATCTGCAGCAGCGCGAGCTATGCATGCATAGGATAAGATATGAGAAGTCGCAGACCCCGCATAAAATTACATTTTCCTACAGACTTTCTCCAACTCTGCGAACCATCCTCCCTGTTGTCGAAGCAATCCAATCTCCTCTCCGATTAAAACGTACTCGTAGCCAACCGACTAGCCGCATTCTTCGCATCAACCCTATCATCATCCGGTTCCTCCTCCCTAACACTCTTCAAACTCCCCGCTCCACTAAGCGCTCTTTTCCTCCCTCCCTCCGCGCCATTAACCTCTTCCTCTTCCTCTTTTACACTAGCAGGAAACCCACCACTAACGCTCCTGTCCAACGCGTCGGGCCGCCTCGGTACCCCACTCCACGCATCTCCTCTCGGACCCTGGCTAGACGCCATGCTTGATCTGCGGATGACGGGGTGGGCTTCTCGGCCTAGGCGGGAGAGGCCGCCCGTGGAGTCGATAGCGCGGACGTCGGGGCGGACGGATTCCAGGGTAGCGAGGGTGCGGCGTTCGGCTTCGATTTCACGGAGGACGTATTCGCGGATCGAGACGCGGAGGTCAGCTGCTGTCCGGGCGAACCAGCGGCGTTTTTCCTGGAGGAGGTTCGATGTCACGCGTTGGGTTTTTTGGGCGAGGTAGACTTCGTGGGAGCGGGCTTCGTCGAGGGCTGAGATTGCTTCGTCGACTTTTTCGCGACGCACGGAGCTACTGCCTTTGAGGCGGTCGGCAGCGGCGAGCTTAGAGCGGGTGGCTTGTTGGGCGGAGAGGAGGTCGCGGAGTAGGATGTGGCGGTTTGTGAGGGTTTCTTTGACGATGAAGGCGTCGGAGGAGTGGTAATTGAGAGGGTCACCGAGGGTAGTGGCTTCGGCGGTACCTTGGGCGGCGTGGTAGTCGCCTGTCGTTTGAATTATTTTGCCGAGTTTGCGGTAGGCACTGGCGAGCCCGGGATGGGTTTCTTGGACGTGCATTGAGCCTAGCTTGACGCCGAGATCTGATTCTGCGAGGCCAAGTCCTACTACATGTGAGCAAAGTCCATATTACTAAGTCAGACTCTTACCTCGTCGTGCCCGGACCACTTTATCAACCTTTTGACCTGTTTCCATAGTACCAAGATAGAATTGCTTGACTATTGGCCGAGCATCATGCAATTCCGGGGTATCATCCGGTGGTGGTGCGAATTGTTTGATAACCTTCCTTCGTACACCTGTAGCAGGCTGCTTCATCCGTATCATAGGGCTATAGCCAGCGTCACTTTCAACAAAGAATATCATTTCATCGTCTCTCATAAGTACATCATTACCACAGACATAGTTTAGCCACCTCTGCATGGCAGCCTTAGTCCGGGCCTCATCTTCATCTGTTCCCGCACCTGCAGATGTTAATGCTGGAGGTACTGCTGGTACAAATGCTTCAGGATTCGAAGAGATTAGATGTTCTGCTAGTTTGACAAATTCAGAATGAGTGCGCTTAATGTCTCTGACCTGTGTTGTCCGAAATTTGGGAAGATTGGTCTTCGTTCTGTCAGCCTCCAAAACAACCCCTGGGCGCTCCAAGACTTACGTGGACGTCAAATCTTATAGCAGGGTCTTTCTTTCCCGTCCGCTCGAGGCCAGTAATCTTAGCTTGTAGCTTGTATTGCGGAGGTCTTTGCCCCGCACGAGCACCCTGATGGTATCTGCCGGGTCCTCTTTGATGTTGTTGCGTATGGAGAGCTTGCTGGTACCGTTCCTGCTGTCTTTGTTGGTGTAGCTGTTGCTGGCGTAGCTCTTCTTCAGTCAACGGAGGTCCCTGAAATCGTATATCTGGCACGCTGGAGGTTACTGTCCGCGTAGGTGCTCGCGTTGCGCCATTGGGATGGGGAGGAAAGGGTTCTTCGGGCAGAGAAGGGCTTAATGGTTCAGGTTCGTTGTCGCTTTCTTCTCGGTATTGTTGTTGGTCTGGCTCTGGTGTAGATGGTGTATGCTTTGCTAATGGCGACGAGGGTTCGCTTTCGGCTTCTGGTGTGGGGAAGTTGGTCCTTGTAGGTTGGGGGGATGACTGCCACGGATCTCCTCCTGCGGGATGATCAGGGTCGTTAGGTAATGATGAGTAGTCCATTGGGCTTTTCGATAGACTTTCAGCTTATCGCTGAATGTTGACCTGTAACAATCTGCAAATCTAGTATTTTGGTGCACTATTCAGGTAACCCTCTGCTCGGACCATAAGGAGGAGAATGGGTGGAAAGCTTCCGAGCGTTCGAACGAGTGTGTCTTGCAAGAGAATGAACCAGTATCACTGAGCTCCAGGAGTTGCGCCTAATATATGCGTACTTGTCCCTCAGTAATGCTGCGCTCTCCACTAGCGGAAGCGACGACGACCTCAGGTTTGATGGATGACTAAGCGTCCTACGCATAAAACTGCCTACCTTAACCTTGCTTTACATACTGCATGGCCATTATCAGCACGATCGGAGTTCTAGGATTGAGAGCTACCTCAACCGGATGGATATAGATTCAGCTAGGTCACCGAATGCAGTGGTAAAGCATGAACAAAATCCTAATAACGGATGACGTTTGTTATCGCGTAACCTCTCGATGGACTGGAGAAGGAGATCCTTCCAGCACTAACGCGGTTATTACCTGATATCATTCATACACTGGGAGACAAATGCTCCGAATCTCAGAATTGAAATCCGCCGCCTTCGTCTAGGGTAAAGTATACGTCATAGCCTGGTGCAAAGAGACGTCCTTCGCTTAAAAGGGCTGGCCGTACTTCAATACCGTCAGCCCCAAACCTTTCCATATGCTGAATAGAACACAATCGTTAGTCAAACAATTTGGCGTTTCCATAGCGTTTCCTAAAGCACCTAGAGCAGTCATGTCTACCTTTACTCTACCCAAGAGCAAGCCAGAAGTCCCCATCAACCTGACCTCAGACCTGAGCAAAGACCAACTACTCTCCTTCCCTGCCTTCAAAACATGGATCAATACACTACAGCACTCACTGGATATTCAGAAGCATAAGTCTCATACTTTCCATTCAACGCCATACAAGCTCCGCAAGATCGACATACAAGCCGTCGACTACTTCGGCGGTGAGAGGATCGGCTTTATAAAGTTGAAAGCGGAAATCTCAAATGACACTGAAGAAAAGTTGCCGGGCTCTGTGTTTCTGCGAGGTGGCAGCGTCGGCATGATGTTAATACTGCAGCCGGACGACGTGCCTGCCAATACCGAAGACGAGAAGCATGTCATCCTAACTCTGCAGCCTCGCATACCAGCAGGCTCCCTTGCCCTCGCCGAGCTACCAGCAGGTATGCTCGATGATTCAGGAGCTTTCTCTGGTGGAGCAGCGAAAGAGATCGAGGAAGAGACTGGCTTGAAAATTCCAGCAGAGGATTTGATCAATATGACGGAGCTTGCCCTTCCCAAGAGCTCTTCAGATGAAGAAGAGCAACTACAGCAAGGAGTGTACCCTTCAGCAGGAGGTTGTGACGAGTTTGTGCCTCTCTTTTTGTGGCAAAAGCGGATTCCAAGGGGACAAATGAAGGAATGGCAAGGGAAATTGACCGGGCTGAGAGATCACGGAGAGAAGATTAAGTTGATGCTCTGCCCATTGGAGAAAGTATGGAGGGTGGGAGGGAGGGACGCGAAGGTGCTGGCTGGCTGGGCATTGTACGAGGGTTTGAGGAAGGAAGGAAGAATTTAACCTAATGTGAATGGGAAGATACCACTAGGGTATCCCAAGAATGAGGGATACACGCCTTTGTGTATCGGAACTATGGTCGCCAGCATGCATTCATGGTATTTTTTTCGGCCAAGGAAGCCACATCTGCACTGTTTTTTTCCAGAACACGCGGAACGGAGCAGTCGCAGCGCCATGATGTGGCGTTGCAATTTGCCTACATCTCGAGGTCACATCCCGACGATCATAATGTAAATCGTGTATGTTATTATCTAGCATAGATCGATAATGTTTACTCTTTTAAACGTGGCCCAGAACGTTTTAAGAAAGTTCTTTAAGTTTAAGTAGCTCTACCATGACGTCGCAAGACAAATTTCACTCTTGCTACCCGGCACAGCCTTATCAACTCCATCACAACCATGCCCAACCAATCCACTGTCTCTCACTCCACAAAAAGGGCGCAATGTCAGGAGATCCCAAGGCATCCGATGCCAAAGTCATCTCCACCTCGCCCTTAGTGCGTTCTCGGACTGACTTCATGTTACCTCGCAATTAACACAGCTCCAGACAAACGCCGATGCCCGCTGGACCAAACTTGTCCTAACAACCTACCGCGACCCCCTCGGCAAAGAGCGAACCTGGGAGTCAGCAGAACGCTCAGTAGTACTCTCCCTCTTATACAGTAATCCCGAAATTCTGACGAAATACCTAGACTCGCCCCAGGAACTCCCCGATTGACGGCGTCGGCATCGTAGCCATCCTACAGAAACACACTGGTCCTGAATTGCTATTGCAGAAGCAATTTCGGCCTCCTATAAATAAGGTCGTGATAGAGGTACCTGCTGGGCTGGTAGATGCTGGAGAAAGCGCGGCCGAGAGCGCGGTGAGGGAGTTGAAGGAGGAGACGGGGTATGTGGGTGTTGCGGCGGATATAAGTCCTATTATGTTCAATGGTATGTGCCCTCATCACCTCACAAGTCTGGTACTTGTACATATGGAATCGTGCTGAGATGTGGGCAGATCCGGGCTTCTGCAATACGAACCTGAATATGGTGCATGTTACGGTCGATATGTCGAAGCCTGAGAACCAGAATTTGAAGCCCGAGTTGGAGGAGAATGAGTTCATTGAGGTGTTCTCTACGCCGCTAAAGGATTTGTATGCGGAGTGTAAGAGGTTGGAGGATGAGGGGTATGCTATTGATGCCAGGGTGGGGACGTTGGCTGAAGGGATTGAGCTGGCGAGGAGGTGGAAGCTGTGATGAACGGAGACTAAGGTACATGGTCGCGAGGAACGAGACTACGAGAAAAATACCGCAGCTAGATGCAATAAAGTGGCCGTGCTCAGCATCACTATGAGGCTTGTCTGCTGATCTGCCGGTGTAATTTCTAGCCTATGAAATCGAAGACGAGCTCAGGCTGCTGCATGGTCCTTCCTTTGACTGCGTCTACCGGCAGCATAATCAGGGGGCTTACACTATTTGACACAGTCCATTGGTCGTCGGCTATTGCCCTCAAATACCTTATGGGGGTCTCATGCCTGGAAATTTGAAGTGCTAACCAATCTCGGCTAGTCTTGAGGCTACTGCATGGAACTTCTAGGTATTCAGATTGCATAAGGCTATTATTTTGAGCAACTACGTTACGTTAGCTTACCTCAGGTAGGTGCTCAGCTTCGGACCTTCCTATAAAAAAAGGCTTTGCCCTTCCTCTTTTCTTTCCAAGATGTTCTCTTTGTATCATATCTTGACGCTGAGATTTTGCGCGGTCAGCGAGTACGCTGAGCTTCTTCATTTATATTCGCGCCTGAGCAACGTTGACTTACAGTTCAGCTCTTTCTAAATCGTTGGCGTTTAGCATTCGCTATTAAGCTCTGAGATATTCTCTCCGATTTTCAGTCCAAGAACATGGCAAATTCGTCATGGCCAACTCCCAATTCGAGCATTCCGCCTGCAACTTCTATCACTAAACCGGACTTCGTCGATTCTGTGAGCTTCTCGGACGACTATATTGATGCGAACCCTGCGGTATCTCGCACTAATGCAATAGCACTCAGACCGAAAATTTCTGGTACTACGTGGTCCTCGAGAGCCGCGGCTACGACAAATCCGGAAGGCTGGGCTTCTGCACAAGGCTGGGACAAGTACCGCGATTTTATTACAAAGCTCTATCCAAAGCTTATGCTAAGAGAGATTATGGAAGTAATGGCAATTGAGCATAGATTTAAAGCAACGTAAGTATGACCGCGCTACTTGCTTCCAAAGTTGCTGACTTTCTCAGGGAGAAGATGTACAAGTCGCGATTTAGGCAGTGGGGGCTTAGGAAGAATGCAAGAAGAAAGGGCCAGGGCGACCGAACAGCGGCTCGGCAAAAGCACCCCATTGACCGCTCTAGACATCTACTAGCGGAGGATGGAGGATACTTAATCCCAATTGTATCTTCAGAAAAATCTTGGACGACGAAGTCATCTACTCCGTTGTCCCATCCCCTCACGACGCCGCCAGTGCTCGCCATTCCTGAGCGTATTCTCGGCGTCATCTGGGATTACTTCAGAGGCTCCATCGAGGCTGGAACGTGGATATCAATTGGGGACGGATCCAAGGAATGTCGATCTAGCAAGACTACAAATTATGCAGGACCTCTTCTGGCTTTGCTTCGCGATCATTCTCTCATTGCGTGCCGCCTTTTTAACAGAAACTCCTTCCAGGACGCAGGAAAGGCATTGATTTGCGCAACTGCTCAAATTAAGGAGATCCTCTTCGCTGAAGAAGCTAGGACCCTGTTTGATCTATTTATGACCATTCTTGACACACACCATTTCGGGAGATATGAACTAGCTTTTGCTATACTCCGACATTGCTCCGCCATGGCAATGGCAGTCCTCGGTGATAGACACCCGATCTGCCGAATCTCGGGTTGGCTTAGCTCCACGGATCCGTCTCAACTTGATGATATTATCGATCGATGTCTAAGTAGCATAGGCGACCATTTTGCAAGCCTTCTTGGTCCAATGCATCACACAGCACTGATGGCTCGTATGGAATCTATGAGCGATAGTTGGGAAACCGAGAAAAAAGTGCGAGACTTGCTGAGCAAGTGCGAGAATGACCTTGGATTGCTCGACCTCCGGACTTTCTACGTCGGTCTTGAATTGTCTCGGAGATGCTATAACAACAACAACTTCGTTGAGGCCCAGAAACTAGGCCAAGAACTCCTCGTTCGCTCTCAAAAGTTTCAGTCGGCAGTGTACAAAATGCATCATCACACTGAAAGTCTCTATATCATAGCAATATCTCAATACGCTCTTGGAGAGAGACACTCGGGGGAGTCAAAACTACTAGACGCGATTGCGTTGAGGGGTGAGACATATGCAGATCGATCTGTGAGTTGGCTATTAAACTTAGAAGACTGGTTACTGGAACAGGGCCGAGAGGACTCAGCTGCTGAAACGCGGGAGAGGCGACGGAAGTTACAGGAGACATTTGTATCCGATTAATGATAACTCGGCTCTGCCCATCCGGCACCAAAACGCACGATGAGCCCAGCGCCTTGACACTTTGTGCTGAGATTAGAAGATAGATCAACATGTACGTAGACGCAGAGACCGGTGTATTGACGCATGATATCTTATCAGATAAATGAGACTACAAAAGACATTGGACAACCCCTGCTTTTAAAAAACCAAACGCAAGGACTTTGATTAGTTCAGCGATGTTACAGATGCTCTTTGATTCTTCCCAGGCCTGGCAAACACCATCGCTCTAACGCATCAAAATCTCCATCTACAAACATTCCCAAAAGCAGTCTATGTACACACACATATATATACACCTCTCCCATCCCAATTCCCTCGCAGCGGCTCATCCATTTACCCACTCACCCCCTCATCTCACTCCACAACAACGGCGCAAAAACAATCACTGCCTTCCCAAAAACACCCATCCCAAAAACCGCCGCCCAAGGCCACTTCCACCACGGACTCTCAGCCAGCACAATCCACATCGCTAGTACGGCGACGGAAAAGAAATGGTAAGCGAGAACGAGTGGTTGGCGAATAATGCCGGCGAGGAGACCGACAGGGCCGGAGACGCAGCTGCCGCCACGCTGGAAGTAGCGGAAGCAGCCAAGTTGGAGGGCGCGGAGGTAGGGGTCTGGATGGGATTAGGGGGATGAGGAGGGATGAGACGGGGAGGGGACGTACCATGAGCAGCGAAGAGGGAGTAGAGGGCTTGTGCTAAGATATTGATTACGCTTGTCAGATTCTTCCGTCGCCAGTGGAAACGCTCCATTTGTTTGAGCACGACTGCCGTATCGCCTAGATCTGGGACGAGTTCTGGACTGAGGAGATTCTTGAGAAGTACCACGTCGTTGAAAGCGACGGTCATGCCGCCTCCTGTTAAGGGGTGGCGCATGTTCATTGCGTCGCCTAGCATTACCATACCGGGCACGCGGTTGATGGAGGGTGGAAGGAATGAGTTCGGCATACTTCGTAGCTTGCCTTCGTCGAGGGCTTTGGAGAAAGAGGGTTTTACGCTCTCTGGTAGGGAGGGGAGGACGACGTTGCGGAGGTGGGCTCTTACGCCGCCATTCTTGGGGGATGCGGAGGCGAGGTGTTCGGGAATGTCGACCAGTGCTCGGGTTTCATGTGTGCCGATTTGATAGAGGAGGACTGGTGCGCCGTCGCCGAGGATGACATGCCCGTGCAATGGTTGGGGGAGGACGGCGTCTATGAGTTCGAGGCCCCAAAATTTGGATTTGCTGACTACGGGGCGGGAAATGTATTCTTTTCTGAATTTGCTGGCGTAGCCGTCTGCTAGAACGGTTAATTGGCCGAAATAGACGTCTTGTTCGCCGTTTGTGAGGGCATTGACGCCGAGGATGTGGCCCGTGTAGGCGCATTTGATGACATCTGTGACGGTGCTTTCGATGACGGAGATGTTGGGTTCGCTCATTGCTACCTCCCGTAATCGTCGTATAAACCTGCCGTGGTGGAAACTCCGCCCTTCTGGCCGGCCGGACTTCCATTGGGTATTATCACCGCCGGCATTCTCGGGATATGGTATATTCACGCTTTGTCCGTAGTATATGACCTGGTAACCCTTCACTACCACACTATCGATGCCCTCTAAGCATTCCTCTAGGCCCAATTCTTTCAATGCTGATACCCCACCCGGCTGTAATAGCTCGCCGACTATGCGGTCGGGTTCCTTGAGCGATCTTTCCAGTAGGGTGACGGAGCGGTTGTGTGGCGGTCGAGCGAGGGTGATGGCGAGCGCAGTGCCGAGAATGCCGGCGCCGACGACTAGGACTTCGGAGTCATGATTGAGCATACGGCGAAGAGCTGTGGGCGAGAGATTGGGCTCAGATTTTTCGTAGGTTGGTGAATTGGATGACAAGGATGTGGTTGAGGAGGGCGTGGATCGGGGCGTGTCGTGCATGTAAGACATGATTGGCGAGGCTTGGCGATTTAGGAAAGCCGTTGTAGGTTTGTGCAGAGGATTTTAAAGGCCATTATACGCAGAGAGGGAAGTAGAAGTAGGAGTGTGAAAGAAGTACTACTTGTATGTCCTGGGATCCTTGCTTAGTTCAAGTTCTACATAAATCTACGCCACAGATCGCCAAGACTTTTCGAAGATTTCTGGTACGTGCCCAAGCTGCATAAAATACGTCTTGACATAACCTTAATTGCCCATTCCAATACCATGCTTCTAAAATATGATCCAGGAGAGGAAGATGATGACGAGGAACTGGAAGATGATGACGAGGAAATGGAAGAATTCGAGGAGTCGGAGGAAGATGACGAGGACGATGATACTGATGAGTTAGACCGCATCCAATATTCATTGTTAGAGGTGCTAGATGAAAAAGACCAAGACTGGACATGGGCTTCCCACGGCCCAGTAATGTCTAATCTCCCTGTTCCGGGACTACACCTCAGTGAGGCTGGTGTGGTTGGGCTTCCGCTGTCCTCAACGGACGCTTTAAGGATCAAGCAGCACGCATCACAACCTGGATCAGAAATTAATCCTAGTGTGGACAACAATGACCTGACATGCGACTTAGACCCTTCTCAATTCGAACTGCGAAATTGTACGTGGCACGATGCCGCGCAGGTTGTAGCATTGGGAGCCATAAGGGCGTTTGATCTTCGGCGTGCTGACATTCGATTGCGCAACTTGACGTTATCCGGTCCATCTCGACCTCTTCACATCTGGCAGGTGTACGTCGGGTATCTGCTCTGTTATAGATTAGACTGAAGTTTCATTCCAGTCCCACTCCAGATCCAGCCGCTTTTGGGTCGCTAATGATTGTTCTGGTATTCATATTTCTACACTTGCATGATGCTTTTGAGCTGACCTACCTCCAAGCCATCTCTTCACCAAGGAGGGAATATTAAGCTCACCTATGGCGATGAAACAAAGGAATTTTGTACGGCCATCACGTCAGAGTTTGACTATTCATTCGTTGCATGGTATGTCTCTAGACTTGGGTTCGTGTCCCCTTTCATCGATATGCTGACCACCAAAGGTTCTCGGATGTTCAGCTAGAGCTCAAACCTATATTGTCGGGTTATCGACTACATATAATGTACGATCTCTACGAACATACGGACCACGAAAGGCGGTATCCATCTGCTTCTGCATTATTGGACGAAGCCACTGCGTATCAACGTATGTTGGAACAATGGTCCGGGCTACGCGAAAACCGCGGGCTTTCCAATCCGTTAGTGTTTTACAATCTTGAGAACGACGAGGAGGATTTCGTAGAGCCGCGATTGAGCTATGACGCTCTGAGGCAGGGCCATAGGCACAAAGCTAAATTTCTTCAGCAGCAATGCATCAAAAGTAAAGTCTGTCTCTGGCTAGCTAGGCTGTCAAGCTCCATTGATACCAGTCGCATTGGCGGACCGGAACCTATCTTCCAGCTTGATAGAATCACCAAATTTGATGGGACTATAGTCGTGAATGGAACTATCACCATCGGTAAAGAAGATATTGTGGAGCTCAATTCCTTCGAGCGTAGAGGGGCGTACCAGGGTGATCTCGCAGAGCGTTCGGTGTATGGCGGCAACCTCTATCGGTTCAAAGACAAGGTATGTTGAGTTTCGACATTTGCTATTATTCTCTCTAGTCGACCCAGGAGATTCTCATCAACTTCCCGCCCAAGAGTGTTCGCTCTAGGCGCTGCCACGTCAGGCTCTTGCAAGCCAACTCTATTTACTAGTCACCAAGAGGATCGGCCATAAGTAATGTATTGACGACATGAAGACCTGCTATTTACTGCTTCAAACCCTTGAAAGCCTCAAAAATAACCCTCTTAGGGTCAGAATCCGACGGCTGGGATATATCAAAGAGCACAAGTATTGCATCAAGAGGGCTTGCAGCACAATGGACTCAGGCTCTGTCAAGCGTGCCTCACTTATGCTTAATTATCCTGTCTCCGGTGGCAGATTTGCGCCGAAGAGGTTTTAATTCCATTGTCAAATCTTGAGCCTTTGTCCCCACTTTCCGAATACCCTGTTAGGGCGTTGGACCACTGCACTGCTCCCTTTCCCCGTCGCTGTTAACACGCCCAAGGTCTCGCTAATTATAGCTCACGTGATTCATAGTCAAATGCATGAGCTGACCTTGATTGAACCTAGGTATTTCTGCTTCTGCCTGAGTCTCAGGAAATGCAATTTCTCGCGGACAACATGAGCGCCGAAGAACTTCTTCAGTGGATGGGTCGGAGGTCATCCCTGATTCAACCTTCTAGGACTCAAGCTGAAGACATTGCCCAAGAGACGAGCAGAGAGGAGCAACGCAAAGAGCTGGCCTTCGTTTGTCAACGCATAATTTCGATGGAGCGATCCAGAAGGCGTAATGAAGAGGATAGCTGGCTATTCAGACCAGGCGATCGAATGTTCAATTTGGGACAGGAAGAATTGGTCAGATCCACTCTTGTGGCTAGACAGGTCGATCTCTTCGGAGCAGCCGTCACGGAATATCCACGTAAGTTGCCACTAGCAATATGGCGCGAAATTGGCAAGGAATTCAATTATAATGATGTTCTCCATGGTGGATACAAGGAGAGGTAGGTCTTGCACCCTCCATTCGTGGGGTAAGGATTCTCATGCTGAAACTAGGTTGGCTATGGCTCTGAGCAAGATACCTACACTCCACACCCGACAAATAAACTTAGATTTCATGCTGTCTGGATATGACCAGGACACAGTCAAGCCCGATGATGATATACTCAAAGTATGGGCGAGAGAAAACATAGTCAGCGCTTTGTCAACGTGTAGTCATGATCCAGAAGAAGATGATAGAGCTTTAGCCGCCATCGAACGGCTATATGGCAAAGACATTCTGAAAGAAAGGAAGTCTCTGATAAGTAGCTAAGAATTCAGACCGGTTGCAAAGGGCAATACTTCCGCAAAGATAGATAGAAAAGACGTCCTATTTGCTAGCTAATTCGCCTATTGCATGTGTAAAGCAGATGCCACGAAAACCTTAGGCAAGGAAGCAGTGATGGTCACACTGTGGGAGGTCTGTTCCACCATGATCTCGCGGTTTGCTGTTGATGAAGCCAGAACACGATTCAAGTAAACAAGGCTGGTGTCACAACCAGTATGATGAGCGTCATTCTCTCGGCTCATCGATAACGCTTGACTGGCCCAAAAGTTACAAATATCGTGTCCATTATTGATGGCATCGATCTCGAGGAACGTGGTTTCCTCTTCACGCTTACACAAAGCCTACAATGCTGATGGTCGTCGTGTACGGATTAACTGAAAACTTTTCGAGCACAGCATTTAACAATATAGGTGACTACTGACGGATGCCGGTGATGATTATGGAGCCGACCTATGCTCGATTTCGAGAAGCGAGAAGTATCAGATTTCAAAATTGTACGAGAAAGGGCAAAAGTCACGTCTACGAGAAAGGATTGTAGCACAGGAGTCTGTCATCTTAACAGCTTTCTGAGCACCAAATGAAGTAACACACGGGCGAATAGCCTATGAGAGCGGATCGTTGAACAGGTGTTCACACGCTTTAGTCGAACTATGCTCTTTGAAATTTCATTCTGTCAGTTAGATACACAAGATCTCAGAATGAACGGGTTTCTTTTGAGGGTGTTGTTGTATATGAAGTAGACAATGTTAGCCTGAAAGACGCCGCGTCATGTTACTAAGGAGGTACGTTGACCTGTGCTAAAGTTGTAGCTATTCCTGTCGCGCTAGCCGGACAAGGGAGGTTTGCCGCTTTGCCGCTGTTTCAGGGTCTCGTTACGCAACACAGCCCCTCTAGATGAACAACGACAACAACACCTAGACACCTTTCCTTTCTTTTCCTTTCCATCTACACTCTCATCGGAATAACCTTCCCTTCACATTGCAATCATGTTGCTCTCTTCACTTCTCTCAGCCAGTGTGCTCGGGGTGGCTGCTCAGGCCTTCATGGTGCCTGAGGTCGCCGAATTACCTGACACCCATAACTCCAACAACGTTGTTCCAGCGATCATCGACCACAACACCCAAATCATTAACCTCGACTGTTCAAGCTGCCTATATGCCGTTAAAAGTGATAGCAATAAAGTCCATGAGTGGACTCCTGGTGTCGCGAGCGATCTCGAGATGAAATTCGAGGCTGATGGCAAGGTTCTCAAGTTCAATGGCGTACCCTTCTACCCAAAGACCGATCCAACTATGCCACCACTCCTCTCTGTCTCACAAAAGAAGAAGGATGGTGAGGTCTCGACGATGGAAGAATATGGCGGCGACCTTCGAATGAGCTACAGCGTAGAATACTCGACAAAGCAATTTAAGGACCACTCTCTTGTCACGCTCCTAATGACGATAATGGGTATCGACGGCCAAATGATCAAAGTCGATAACGTTCAAATCAGGGTCATCAAGGGCAGAGATGGCACCGTAAGTCCACAGCCACTGCGCCTTTTCCCCGTCCGCTCTATATCTAAGACGTCCCTAGCTATCCCTCTTCTCCATAACCCTCATCCCCGCCTCCCCCAATGACCCCGACGCCAAATGTGAAAACATCCTTTGCCGCTTCTTCACCAAAATCCTCACCAACGTGAACAAAGCCAAAGCTACCGCCAAAGCTACCGCCAAGGGCGCCGTCCACAAAATGAAGTGTTTCTGCGTCAAATGTATCCACGCCCTCACTGGACACAAAAACCACCCCCACCCTCACCACCAAGGTGGCAAGCACCCCGGCGCTCCCCACCGCCGCCCAGACGGCACTATGGAACTTCCTACCCATATCCAATTCAAGCCCGGTCACAAATTCCATCACCACCAACACACGAGCTTCTTCGGCCGCATGGCCATGGTCTTGGTAACAACCGTCAAAGTAGTCTTCGTGCCAATTTTGATTGGTGTGGCGTTCGGCATGGCGGCTAGTGCTGTTGGTATGTTGGTTGGACAGGTGATTGTGTTCTTGTGGATGAGATTCCGTGGGAATAAGAGGGAGGCTGTGTATCAGCGTTTGGAGACTGATGAGAAAGATGAGCCGCCTGCGTATCAGGATGTTGCTGCGCAGAGTGTCGAAGTTTTGAGCGAGAAGGAGGTGGAGGCTAAGGCTTGAAGAGCTTAGGTTGGAATTGGGATCGTGGTCAAGGTAGGTGCCAGATGGTGGAGATAACATTAGGAGTTGGATTTGCTTAGAAGGGAGTACTGCTGGGAAGGACTTCACATTTTCATTAGCGGGTATCTGATTGGTGGTCGTAGCAGGAATTGTCGCTCTTTCGATTTCCTAGACTCCTCAGTTAGGCGTTTTGCTAGCAACAATGTACTATGATAGAAGCACATCTGTTATTCATGCTACGTGTGACTACTCTATCTAAACATAAAATGCTCATGCTACCTACAATTGCGTTACTTGAGGGTATCTAAACTGCCACCTGTACAAATCGTCATAACTTCCCTCTCCTTATGATAATGACATCGCTTTCTAACCACCACCTACAACAAACTCTTAACAACCACCCACCCCCCCACCGCCCCCACCACAACCGCAAACAATAACCCCCTCCCTTCCCATGTCAATCCCAAATAACACGCCAACCCCACCACCACCTCCTTCATCCTTGCCGTCTCCCTCCTCACCTTCCAATGCGGATCCAGCTCAAATGGCGGACACAACCTCACATCATCTTTCGCTGCTTCTTCTTCTTCGGTATTAGGTTCTGGTATAGGGGTTGCTGGTATGCTGAATGAACAAGCGACGGGTCTGTGATCGCTAGAGGGGAGGAGGGGAAGAGCGACGTAGCCTTGTACTTCGATTTTGGATGGAGATGTGGATGTTTGCATCCAGGAGGGGAGAGGGAGAAAGAGGATCCGATCGCACCAGCTAGGGAAACGGTGTTTAGCCCAGAGCCAGGTATCAGCGTCGCCTAGATTGGTGTCGTTGACGGGTTTGGTGCTGGCTAGGGAGCGGGCTTGGTCGGAGTATTTGTATGTAGGGGGAAAGGAGATGGGGGCTTCTTGGAGGCCGTGGAGGGTTCGGTTTGCTTTTCGTTCGCGGGTTAGTTGATCGGAGGGGAGGAGGTGGGAGTAGTGCTCTGAAGCGGATTTGTCTTTGGTGGGTTGGGGCCAGGTGAGGTAGGCGGTTGGGGAGGGTTTGGTGAGGGAGGTGCGGTAATTGAGGTCGCCGGCGAAGAAGAGGTGGGAGGTTGGTGTGTAGAGGCCGGACATTGGGGGGATGGAGTCGACTTCAGGAGAGGAGGGGAGGAGAGGATCGGTATCGCTGGAGATTTCGTGGGGAAGACGCTGGGTGGTGGTTTTGCGGACGGCGGTGGGGGAGACGGACGTGAAGACCATTCCGCGGACTATGTTGGCCCAGTCTTCGTTTCGACGCTCCAAAGCATCTTCCATTGGTGCCAGATGCGCTGATACGAGGGTTATCTCGAGGGTCGAGTCCCCAATTGAGTAACCCATCCTTATGCCTACAGCACCTTTATTGCCCATCTCATGCATGCCTACTCCCACTCCTGCTGTCTCCAGCCAGCGTATTTGAGCCGTTTGATCTCGTAATACAAAGACCATAATGGCTGTCATGCCTATGTTTCTGCTAATGATATTGACATATTCGGCGCTATCAAGGGAGGCCGCAGCAGTGGTGACAGCATGGCGGAAAGGAGAGAGGTAGGGGACCAGGTAGGACCCTCCAAGGAATGAATTGGCGAGTGGAGCGAGCTCTTGCAGGCAGAGGACGAGGATGTCTGGGGCCGTTTGCGGTTTGGGGAGGGCGGAGAAGAGATGGGACGCGAAGATTGCGGGGTTCACGGGCTCACGACCGCAGTTAAAGGTGACGATGTATGGTTTCAAAGTCGTCATGATTGCTTGAGGCTCATATGAGCCGTCAACTGAGGGTTTAAAGCATGGCTGTGGGACGTGATAAACGTCGGAGGTCACAGGTCATCTGAGATATTGATCAATAAAAGTGCTAGTCAGATGCCAAGCACCATATTTAAGCCATCAAGTGCGACCTTTCCTTCTATTATATTTACAGAAAATTCATAGCTTTGCACCTTCCCCACTAACAGCTCTAGTCCTGAAGTTCCACCGTGGGTGATGTATGCGAATTTCCTTTCCGCCAATCTTGCTTTGAGCTGCTAGGACTACCTCTTTTGCAGTCAAGGAGACCAGCCGACCTCGATCGTGATGCTTGAAGCCCGAGTCCACAGGCCAACTCTCAACATCCTGGCCTTTCTTCAATCCTAACAGATCATTGCTATCGACTTCGCCCTCGGGCTCAGAAAACTCTGCTTGAGCGACATAACTAACAGCGTCAGCGCCCTTTAGCGTTGTTGGCTTAGGCATTGAGCGTTCAGCAGTCTTGATTGCCTTGTCGAAGCGATCGATCCAGGCATACACTTTGGGGTATTTCTCTTTTGAAACCAGTGTGGGTGGGATTGACTTTAGTTGCAGCACCCAGTGGAAGGGCCATATAGCTAAGCGTTAACACGGTCATTAATTATCTCAGTGGCCTGATTGAGTGGTGATGGACCCACCTTCGATATCAGCCAAGGAAGGCTTTGCGGTGTTTAGTATCCATTCCCTTCCATCGGCCAGCAGTCCATTCTCCAAGAATTCAAAACCATCGCGGATGTGTGTAAGACCTTCGGGCAACATATCTCTGACACTTTCTTGTGACCAACTCCTGCCCATATAATCCTCCCGGTCCTTAGTAAACTTGGAGTCTTTCATTAAAGGCATATCCGGAGGTATTGTCTGAGCTGCTCGCATGAATATACCCCCATCAATGGTCCAGCTCTCCAGTAGCTTCTCCATAGCTTTCTGGTCTGGCTGAGTGGCTCCAAGAGCACCATTGGGAAATTTTTCTTCTAATTTACGCAAAATCAAACGAGTATCGCAGTAGACGTCACGACCAATAGACAATATAGGAATCCGGCGATACTTGACACCTAAAGCGTTGATGTCCTCTCGAGGTAGATATATGGGTTGGAGGCATTGTGCATATTCAATTCCTCTCAAAGTCAGATACCAAGTAATTCGTTTTCCATATGGAGAGAATTGGTAATGAAATAGCACGATGTCGTTGTGGGGAGCCATAATCCTTTCTGCGAATTTGGAGTTATCAATTGCAATGTAGATGATACCTTAAACAGAATGGTAAAAGAGAAACCTTTCTTAAGACACAGCAGAAAGCTACATTGGTTGGAAATGCCGTAGCCTTCCCCACTTGTGTGTCCGTCACTTTCATCTCAAGCCTCGGCAAGACGGAGATTGGATATCTCCGATCGCCAAGCCTTATCTGATAACTTTCCAAGAACATTGTCCTCTCTTACAGAGGTGTATTGCCCCAGCTTTAGTACTACTGTCGATAGGATAAGTACTGCGGAATGTAATATTTATTGCTTCTTCTCATCCCGACCACGTTTGCCATAGTATTCGTTCCTGAAGAGCGGTCAATAGCGAGAACCAATAAACCTTCTGCCCGGATAATCACATTTTCTTCCCTCTGTCAGCTTCTGTTGCCTTCCCTTCGAGCCGATCTAATGCTTCTTCTATAAGACCAATGTGTCCTCGTAAGGTCCCCTCCAATTCGTCCATTCGAGCCTCATGCTCTTCCAAATTGTATATATGGTGGGAGCGGAGCAAGTATGTAGAGCCGGCAACAGCGGAGAGGTTGACACCTAGAAGTGTCAAGGGATGGCGGAGAAATGACATGGCAGTAGATTATACGAAAGAGAAAACAGTGCTGATAGTGCAGGGATATTATATTATGCCTTTCCATCCATGATGCCTTTGATATCGCGCTAAGATTTCTAGCCGTTCTTTGCCTTATCGCGACGCGCTCTAACAATCCCGTAACAAGACCTTCAGTAGGACACTCAAAGGACGTGGAAAGGTGACATTGGATTATGAAGCCTGGTTTCCGCCCTAAAGCTCACTCCTACCTTCTTGCGTGTTAGGGTGCGATGTCTTCATCGCAACCATACTTAGCATCTTCCCCCATCTCTCCGGCTGCTGGCCGCAGACGCAAATCCGCGTTTACCTACAGACAGCTATCTCAGCTCAGCCTCTCTTCTACCACCTGTCCCCTTCGAGTTATCGCCCACGTCGATCTTGATGCTTTTTATGCGCAGTGCGAGGGTGTCCGACTCGGTATAGCGGAAGATCAACCTCTAGCAGTGCAGGTCAGCAACAACCAAACCCTGATGTGAAAAAAGGCTAACGCTACCAATAGCAATGGCAAGGCCTTATCGCCATCAATTATCCTGCCAGAAAGTTTGGCCTCAATAGACATGTTAATATCAATGAGGCAAAGAAATTATGTCCGGAGCTGATAATGCAACATGTAGCGACGTGGAAAGAGGGTGATGAGAAATGGGCTTACCATAAGGACGCTTTTGCACATATCTCGACTCACAAGGTCTCGCTTGATCCTTATCGCCTGGAGTCGAGAAGGATATTGGCATGCATCAAAGATGTGTTACCTCCACCGCCCATCCAGAGAGTTGAAAAGGCCAGTGTTGACGAGGTCTTCCTTGACCTTTCAGCTCAGGTCCATTCAATCCTAATAGAAAGGTATCCGGAAATCAGCGGCCCGCCTCCATATGATGATCCAACGGAGCACCTTCCAAGACCTCCTACGACTGTGCTTGAGTGGAATACAGATGCATTGGTAGATCTTGACGAAGCTGAGACAGAGGACGATGATCCAGATTGGGATGATATCGCCATCCTGATAGGTTCTGAGATTGTTCGGTCTGTGCGTGCAGCTATACGTGAGCGATTAAAATACACTTGTTCAGCTGGCATAGCCCGCAACAAAATGATTGCCAAGCTAGGCTCCGGACACAAGAAGCCCAATCAGCAAACCATAGTCCGTAATCGGGCGGTGCAACATTTCCTTGGCGGCTTCAAGTTTACAAAGATCCGTAATCTTGGAGGAAAACTAGGAGAGGAGGTGGTAGCAAAGTTTGCTACAGATCAGGTCAATGAATTGCATTCAGTACCGCTCGAGCAGTTGAAATCAAAGTTGGGTGATGATACAGGCTCATGGGTCTACCATATCATCCGTGGCGAAGATCTGAGTGAAGTGAACGCTCGAACGCAGATCAAATCCATGCTGTCTGCGAAATCCTTCAGACCCACCATCAATTCCCCTGAACAAGCTGTGAGATGGTTACGTATTTTCGTAGCTGATATAATGTCGAGACTCGTGGAGGAAGGTGTGCTCGAGAATAAGCGAAGACCAAGAACGTTGAACCTACATCATCGACAAGGTGCACAGATGAGATCACGCCAAGCTCCAATCCCAATCGGGCGGTCAATTGACGAAGTTTTGCTCTTCGATATTGCAAAGAATCTTCTGGGTCAGATCGTTGTCGACGGAAGAGCTTGGCCATGCGGTAATTTGCAGCTCAGTGTCGGCGGCTTTGAGGACGGTCCGACTGGCAATCGAGGCATTGGGAGTTTCCTAGTCAGGGGCGAGGAGGTTAGGGCTATGTCGCCCTCAGTCACTGAAACCAACGGCAGTGGTTCGATCAAGGATGACGATCAATCAGAGAAGCGCCGCAAACTCAATGATGGTGGCATTCAATACTCTTTACTCAAGGGAGAAACAAGTTCATCTGACCCTGCTGATGACGTTGAGCATTCAATTACACAGCCACATGATGGTTCATCCGAGCACGAGGCCGAAACAGTCCAGGCCGATGGCAAAAATCACCAGTCATCCGCAGCTTTACAGCAGGCCTCACTCGAAACTTACTTTTGTGATCGTTGCGGCGAATTTGAGCTCGTAAAGACTAAGGTTGAACACAACGACTGGCATTTCGCACGTGATCTCCAGCTGCAGGAGCAGAAGCACGAGTCACTTTCCTCGAAACTTGACACTGTTGCTCAGGGTTCAAGGAAGCCCCACGTGACTAAAAGCGGTCACGCGTCTGCTACTAAAAAATTTGAAAAGGGACAGAGTCGACTTGCGTTCGGAAGTAAGCCCGGTTAGAGAAGGCAGAATGAAATCAGTACAAGTTCCTTCAAGCCGCGTAGCATTGACACTTCCCAGCAGAAGCCTGCAGTTGCCAATGTCGCTAACGCCTCGGACCCAGGCTATTATAACACAGCCTTGACTAGGGGTACCATGACGAGATTGGATTTGAACCATATCAAAGCCAGCGGATTGTATCGTGGCTTAGATGTATGCAGATTTGGTCTTCGGTACGGTATATAAGGTATGTTTTTGGTAGTGAAGTCATGCAACCCTCGACATGCAATTGTAACACATTCAATCACGCGATACATCCGGTTCCATCACCCAATCCGCGAATTGGATGCATCTAAGCCCTACCGTCTCATATTTTAAAGTGCAACGTCAGAGCTATCCTCTCAAGTAATACCTGCCATGGAGACTCTGTCTAATACATCAGAAGCCCATCCCTTGAACTCAACAGTGTTTCTCTGAGCAGAATAGTGCACAGGTGTCGAGAGAATCATCCTCAAAAATGGAAACTCGTCGCATCCCAGCCCCCGAACTATGGGCGCAACGAATACGCGATGACCATCCAAACCTGGTATCAACGGGCTGTACACCAGATTTTTGCCAGGCGGGTCGACTATTTCACGATGACGAGCCTAGAGTAGGCAAAAATCGAGCTTTACACCTAGTTGAACAAGAGGCTATAGATTTTCTAGAGACTCTGCATTCTGAAGGCTACTACGAAGACGGCCTTGAGTTCCAGCATCGACTCCAGGTGGTCAGACAGGAGATAAGGGATGGGGCTATCAAAAAGGATGTGAAGGATGAGGTTTCTGGTAATGTCACCAAGTGTATAACGATCGGCGGCAACTGGAAACAGACATCATCAGAACTGGAATTTGGCATCCGCCGGGCTTGGAGGAACTCACGAAAGTGCATCATGCGATCGCACTGCGAAGATCTAGAACTCTGTGATCTCCGGGATGTCACTTCAAGCGTACAAATGGTCGCCGAGCTGCTAAAAAGAGTAACCGAGGCCTTCAATGGGGGCAATATCATACCGACAGCATTTGTCTTCCCTCCACGCCAGGTTGATTGCAGAGGACCGATGTTCTGGAATCATCAAATCCTCCAATTCGCAGGCTATGAGAACGCAGACGGCTCCATTTTGGGAGACCCTAATAGCGTCGGGCTGACAAATGCCATTCTTGAGCTTGGTTGGATTCCTCCAGTGTCACGAAGTCCTTGGGATCTCCTACCACTTGTTGCAATGGCAGAAGGAGAACGCCCTGCCTTTGCCGAAATACCACCCAACCTACGCACTCTTGTTGACATTCGCCATCCCCAATATATGAACCAGTTTAGCAAGCTTGCCCTCAAGTGGGTATCTTTCCCTGCATTAACAAGACTAGGTTTCGATATTGGCGGTGTACAATACTCTGCAGCACCTTTCATGGGCTGGTAAGTACATTGTGTCCATCTTTCACCTTATTTCAAATAGCTTACCCTTCAGGTTTATGGACGCCGAAATCGGTGTTCGGAATCTGGCTGATTCCTTCAGATATAATGCGCTTCCAGATATTGTCAGTGCTTTAGGCTTAACAAACGGAAAATTAGGCCACGGCTATGACACTTTTGATGACTTACCAGAATACGAAAAGCTCTCACTACTGTCAAAGGCTCAGGCAGAGCTCAATTACGCAGTCAGCTGGTCCTATCAAAGAGCACGTATTACCATGGTCGATTCTCTCACCGCCTCAATGAAGTGGTGTAATTTCGACGACGATTTCTATGAAAAGAATGGCTATAGACTCCCCTCTGACCCATGTGAGCCGCTTTCACCTTACATCTTTCAATCTTTGCTTATAAGCCAACGTCGAGAGAGCATCAGTTGTTTTGACCTTTGTTGCTTCGTTCAAAACCCATACGTCATATCCTCCCAAAGCACATGCTAATCTCGACTCCTTGTAGACTGGATCGCACCACCGCAAGGAAGCATTATCCCCTTGTGGCATCGAGGCGGCGCACCAAACTATCAGGTATTCATTTACCGACTCTCACCAAAGAAGGAACAGCGTTAACATGCAGTACTCTAGCCTAAACCAATGATTGCGAGGCACGTTCAAGATTCGATCAAGGCCTGGGGAAGAGAAAAACATCTCTGGTCTATTACCGCTAAGAACTTAGCAGCGCCCGTGGAGGTCCAGGTGGGGCCTATTACTTTACCAAGAAAGAGTTCTAACACCACCTTGGTCGGGAGCGACGATAGCGGGTTAGGACGTTCAGACCAACGGTTTCCAGTTTTCGAGACATCTTTGCAACATAATCTTACATCTCAAGATGGAACCAAGACCGTGGCCATATATTTCTGCAGTGCTGGAACGACGGCTGAGAAGCTCGCGAACAAACTTCAAAAGTGGATGACTCTTTTCGTGGAGTCTCTATCCTACGTGTCTTGCACAGCTGTGGTCGAACCTTTGGATAGCTTGAAGGTCTCTGACCTGACTCCCGACAAGATTTTGCTGCTAGTCGTCAGTTCTACAGGGCATGGTGACATTCCAGCCAATGGTTTGGCTTTTGAACGGATGTGTCGTCACCTACAAGCCCAGAATTCCGCTTCTATCGAACCTTTCAAATTTGCTATTTTCGGCAATGGAGATAGTCGCTACACAAGCACATACAACGAGGCAGCCTTCGTCATCAATGGACTGATGAAGCAAGTCGGAGGACTTCCACTAATGCCTGGAGTTTGGGACGGCGATACAGCCGTTGAAACTCTCCCAATGCGAGCGCTGCACTCCTGGTGGGAAGAGCTAAAGCCCCTCATTGCTGTGAAACCCATTCCTCCGAAGGAAGAGAAGGCTGCCCAGGACGCCATTCAGCAATACGATGATCAACAGGAATCGCTACTAGCCACACTCAAAGATGCCACTCTGGTTATAGAAGCTCCACATACTGTGGCTAAATGTGATGGGTCGCTACTCTTAAGCTTGAACATTCATCGTGAAACATATGGAGAGATGAGTTGCATCCAAGTGCTCCCGTGCAATTCTCCGACAAAGGTCGAACGAGCGCTCCAAGCGCTTTGTGTTGGAGCGTCTGACCAGATGAACTTAGTTCTAGACGGTGAAGATCCAACTTTCTCCACTTTTCTAACAAGCTTCGTGGACCTTGAACTCCCGTTCCTTGACCTCGAGTGGCTGAATTCTATTCCGCTCAGCAGTCAAAGAAATCTCAATGCAGAATCCTTATCTCACCTTTCAGTCGCTGAAGTTTTGGAACGTATCATAAGCACCGACTTTGTCCAAGAAAACAGTCGCGGTTATTGCCTCCCACGAGACATCTGCCTCGCTATGCCTCTTCTCGATATGAAGACATACTCCATAGCCTCGTCACTATCTTACGCTTCCCACGCTTCCAACCATAAGGACCTCGCGTCCGCGCCTGGGAACCACCTCCAAATCATGGTCAAGATACAAGAAAACGGACGTTTCAGCGACACATTCCTGAACGACTGTGCCCCACCCCGCTTTCTCAAATACCGTATCGTCGACTCGAAAGTAGGCCCTCAACTACGCGAAAATTACCTCGCGCCAATGATCGTCGTTGCGACAGGCGCTGGCTTCGGTCCCGTACGCTGCTTACTCCAATGGCGCATTGCCACTGCTCGTAAGGCGAAACATTCTCAGCCCGTTCCCAATACGGGCATCTCGCTGTTCCTTGGCCTCAAAGAATGCGATATGGATCTGGTTGAGGACGTGATTAATGAAGCAGAGTCATACGGTATCCTTGATATGATCGAGCTTGTCGTGAGCAATCCAGCGAAACGCCGCGTGTATGAGAAGCTGGGAGATTATTCGAAACATATTAGGGGCAAGGTAGTCAAGAAGAAGGGGTTGGTATTTGTGTGTGCTAGTAGCGCTGCAGCTGAGGGCACGAAAAGCATGTTTGAGAAGGTCATTGGTAGTAGCGTGGAAAAGATGCTTGGGGAGAGGTATCTGGAGGACGTTTTCTAAACTCATGTGCTATGCTTTCTCTTGCTAGTTTTGCATTGAATGTTGTCCATTGTTCTACCTGATCTTCATATTCTAGGCTTAAAAGGTGGCATAGCCTTGATAGTAGCTAAATGATTTGTGCTGTGTCACCCCCCACTTCTCAAGACTCGGTGCGTCGGCTCATTCCATATCTGGTCAACTCACCTGCACCTCACCATTTCGCAACACATCCATCACCCGGCCTATTCTGTTGCCTTGATATACTCATTTTTATGATGGCATAGATACATGTCGCGTCGCCTACATACATGCACAGTCTCAGGTACCTTTTCCGGTTATTTGCGCTGCTTTCTAGTCGTCTTACCCACAGCTCCCCCAAGGGAGCAGTAAGAAAATGGGGCATAAGTTATGCGTTTAGAGCTGACACCTGATGAGTCGATCCTAAAACAACCCTAGAAACGATAGCTCTAGAGGTCTTTCACCTTTGATCATAGCTTTTTTGTAAGAGAATTGAGCAAAAGTGATATATATAAAGCAGAGCTTAAGTTGAATTTTATATCTAACAAGCTCTTTCAGTGTAGTATATACTCTTTATCAAATACTACTTAAGCACCGAAAAGCCATAACTAAAGGTTAGAAACCTTTAGAGCTATAAGTTCTAAGGGCGTCATTAACAATATTTCACTACTTTTCAGCTCTTTAAGTCATGCTTATGCTCCATGTCCTTACATCCAATCGGCACTTGTTGCAGTGTTGCACTTAGTTGCTTTGACATATTCACTATATCAGCCAATGATTAAGCGATTTTTCCACTTTCTTTTCACCCCGCCCCACCACGCCCCGCCCTGCTGAGAGGCGCCCCCTTCGCTATGCTCATCTATCGTATTGCTGAAAAGCATAACCAGTGCCAGAAGTCTTCGGACTGTATATTAGAGAGAAAGTATGAAATGCTCAGACTATCTGGTAGAAATCTTTCCTTCAACGAGCGTACTAGCGGGTTCAAGCGGAGAGGGGTGTGACGAGAAGAGAAAAATCCAGGTAGAGATGGGATTGAATGGGGAGGTATCAATGCTATGTATGGCTTTCGATTACTTGGACATATCTTCATCTGATATATATTAATCTCACTGAACAGGACACGCCACGACCATCTAAGAAAAACTTTCGTCACTGGACAGCCCATGACTCTGCCCCGTCAGCATCTTCTTCAGCACAGCAATCTGCTCCTGCACGCTCGATTTACTCTGCAAGGACACATCAGTCCACCTACTCGACTTACAAAAGGGAAAGTTCAAGGCATAGGAAAAGAATAGCACTTACCGTACCCCCCGTAGCCGTCCTCATCTCCACGCTCTTCTCGTAGTCAAATATGAAGTCCGAGCCCAGCCTCTTATCAACAGCTTGTAAATCAGCATGGGATAGCTGGTCCATTGGTATATTTTTCGACTCCGCAAGCGCGACAACTTGGCCTGATAAATGGTGTGTTTCGCGGAAGGGGACGCCTTTGCGGACGAGGTAGTCTGCCAGATCTGATAGTGCGTCAGCGTTAGCGGGGTCTGGCTTTGGTGTGGGAATGGTTTGATACCTGTGGCGAGCATATCGGGGGTTAAGGCTGCAAGCATTTTGCCAGGGTTGATGACCAAGGTGCTGATGACTCCAGTCAGTATTCGGATTGAGTCGCTGGTAGTCTTGACGCAGTCGAGTAGGGGTTCGACGGATTCTTGGAGATCTTTGTTATAGGTGCTTGGGAGACCCTGGGGATATTGTCAGTGGTGGAGCCGGGAGACGGGTGGAAGGACATACTTTTGTTGTGACCATGAGGCCCATCATTTGGCCCATGACTCGACCGCTTTTGCCGCGTAGAAGTTCTAGACTGTCGGAGTTTTTCTGAGCGCTTTCAGCAAGACCAAGCTCTTTGGCCGGATAATAGAAGTGAGGTCTACCTTCTGCGGCATCAGCGAACTTCCAGTGCTATAAGCGTCTGATAGCTTCAAAAATCCAAATTCTGCAGTGCTGTATATTATCAGGTCCTCGCTAATTCTGGAAATATGACCCATGAGCATTGATGCCCATTGCATAGTCTCCGTTGTAAAGTCTCGGTCTCCAACTCCACTCAGAGAATTCATCATAAGACCCGCGAATCCGAGCTCCTTGGCCATAGCTTCTCTATCGATACCAAAGGGGTTGCCCGCCAGGGCTCCAAGCCCAAGGGGACTCTGAACATGAGGATTAGTACAAAGGACCCGTACCCGAATATGGAAAGAACTCGCTTTGTTGACCCTTCTGATGACTTCCTTCAACCTTTCCAAGTCGGAAGAGAAAGAGTAAGCATACGAACATAACCAATGAGACCATCGTATCCTTTACGAGCGATGTTAGCGGCAATTACAGCTGACTCGTAGTAGGGTTTCGTGCTCACGGCTGGGCTCGCTGTAAATGGGTATAACTATGTCCTAGTCAATCTTGCAGCTCTGCATTCTAATCGGGTAGAAAGACTCGAGTATAACACACCCAGGCATGCATACGTCGATCTCAATTTCAGCCCGCATCGTCATGGCCTTGATCAGATTCTCGAGGTATTCTAGGATTGTCTGTAATTGTTCGACAAGCCACATCCTCATATCACTCGCGACTTGTTCATTGCGACTTCGTCCTTTTCTCTGTCAGTTGGAATCCTTAATTGGCGTCACACACCATTCTCTACCTGTGTGAAGCTTTCCGCCAATCTCCTGCTGATACGTCAGACCTAGCAGCATGATGAAGACACCTATAAAGCATACTTGCCTTTCCCACAATCTCGCTCAACCTCCGTTCATTTGCAGTATGTATGTCCTCATCTATCTCTTCCACTATCTTGAAAGTTCCCGTGTCCCATTCTTTCAACACTTCATTCAATCCTCTTTCTATTGTGGAAAATTCTTGAGCGGTAAGGATGCCTCGATTCTTGTTCGCACGTGCCCAAGCTATTGATCCTGCGATATCCTGCCTATAGAAGGCTCGATCATAGTAGATAGAGGCGTTGTACTTTTGCATTAAAGGATCCTGACCCTCTATCAAGCCTTAGTATTGTAGTCCTAGGCTGTTGAAGAGAAGAGCGTTCACCTGTGAACCGACCACCCCAGAGCTTGCCTGGGGCACTGGTAGTAATTTGTGCTTGTTGGCTACTCATTGTAATTGCCAATAGAACGTGGAGTTCAGAGCAATGCTTCTCGGAAAACACCAGGCAGAGATCTGCGTCAGACCACCAGTCGCTTAATTCTGGGGTTTCGGGAAGAGCCTCGGCCCGTTAATTAGCAGGTCCAAACAAATCTTCGGCATTTGCATTTGCGCCCAACCCTACCTTATTCTGGAAAAGTTTGATTAAAAAGTTTTCGATGGGGGACTACTAAGATTCTGAAGACTTGAAAAGTTTGAATAAAGTCGTGGTTCCGTGCTTATTTAAACATGAAATGACATATTCTCACGGCTAGATTGGCAGCCTCTGCACTGGTGAGGGCAGTCCTACTCTTTCTGGCCTGAAATTTTTCAATTTTCGACGTATTCAGTCAAACGTAATTAGAGGGTCTTGGTTCAGGGCAGAAAAGTGGCAGATGCTTTTTGCAAAGGGGAACCAGCGTCAGCCCAACGTGATGCCTATGAATAGTGGCAAGGAAAGCATATACCGTGAAAGAACCAAAGATTGGAAGCCCCGGCGGTACTTTTTGGGGGAAAGCAGCCTTGATTCAAGATCCTAGCTCAGAAGACTCAGTCCAGGAGACTGTTCCAAGCAGGTTACATGTTCAGCATGAAAGACTTCTATTCTATATGCGAATCTATAGCTTTTTAGGCGAAATTTTATGCCTGTTTATGGCCTGTAAATGAGTAATATGGTTCGTGGATATCCAAGGGGTTATCTGGGGGTGGCGGCGGTGTGTGGGCTGGCTGGATGTCTGGGTTTTCGGCTGTAAACTTTTCCCAGTGCCAGCCATATCTAAAGCTCCCCGAAAATTTGAGGCAGTGTAGACCAAGCAGACCAATGCCCGAACGCCGATGACGCCTGTCTGCTTCGACCGCCGATGCCCGAGGTCTTTTGCGAGGGCCGGACATCATACTTATAATGTGTCGTAATGAAGCCTACTATGATGACGGTCCTAGTCAAGAAAGGTAAAAAGGTCTGTGTGCACCACGTTTAGCGCACGAAGCGCTTCGCGTTCTGCAATAACACAAGATATGTTGATTTCGCTAGCTCCTGAAAGTATTTTAGCGATCGTTTTCATCACCGTAAGGAGGAAGCAGTACCTTGAGAGATCATTTCAATATTTATATTGCTATTACCGAGTGCGGTGAACATTTTGCCAGCGATGCCAACCGACTTCTTAAGCTGAAGACCAATCAAGCTCAGGATTGCCATGTTATAGACCACATCAACTGAACCATATTCTTCGAGCTCCCGAATCGCATTTTGTAGGTCCTGATGTTGCGTTTCCAAGTTTTCGGGGTCCTCAGCCTCAGCCCCTTGAATGAAAGGGGTTTTGGAGTGTACAGCAAGCGAGACGTGACATTCATTCAGCTCAAAAAGATTGACAGCCAGCGACCATCGAGCCAATATCCTACAGATCTCGGCAAGAAACTCTGGCGACTCAACCTTCCTATAAGAGTGCACATTGACAACAGTAATCTGTTGCTTGACCGTAACCGCTGTAGGTCTCTTTGGCCGCTGGTTGATATACGGATCGAATTGCCTCTGATTGTCAAGGAATATGATGGTGCCAGCACCTTCGGGTTCCAGGACATTCTTAATGCGTATGGGTATCTTTGGGATGCACTGTTCAATCGTAAAGTGATGGATGACCTCGGAGCCATAGTAGGTGAGCTCATTTGCTTCGTTGGGGTGGATTGAGCTTAACAAGCGAGCAGTGGGAACTTTTCGGGGGTCACTACATGAGATTAGTCCTCATGATCTGAATGTGAATGAGATGAGTCTTAGACTCACGCTGTGTAGACCCCTGACACCTCTTTCCACACCTGAAGCTCCTTTGCGCCAAGTCCTACAGCAGCCAAAGCCGCACAGAGGTCGCTATAACCACGACCACAGGTACTCAATAAGCCTCCGGGAACCGGACCGAAGAAGCCTGTGATAATTGGTACCCTGTCTCCACAACGTTGTATCCTCCGACCTATGACTTGGGCAAGTTCATGATAGAACGGTTGATTTAGCCCATGCGCCACTTTGAAGTTGATAACATCAGACAGGTTCACATATTCAGAGTCGATACCACGATCCTTTAGAGACATAGCCACGAATTGGGCGCTGAGTTTCTCTCCCACACTCAAGATCTTGTCCTCACTCTCAGGTGCGACAACCCCAGTCTTGGGCAATGCAGTCAGGTATGCAGTAAGGTTTTCACATTCTGTAGTTATGTCACGCTCCAATTGTTGTGCCAGCTCTGGCGACCCGAGTTGTATCGCAGCGAGGTGCTCACGGAGGATCTGCGAGATAATGGGATGCCATTTAGTCGAGTCCGGTTTCGCTGCTTCTCGAGAGGCTTTCAGAAGTCTGGATAATAGCATCAGTATTTATTTCTTACATGGTATTAAGCAGAAGGTAAGACACACACCGGTTTGTAGTCCCTTCAGCCTTGGACTGACCACTTCGGGCGGAGCAGACGACGGCGATGTTATTTTCCGACAGGCTAGATCTGAACTGTCATGAATAACACCGAGTATTTCAATCAATACCACAGAAAGGCGGTAGCATCACGTACAAGCAGATATTCGCTATCTCTGGTATGAATTTGCCAATTGAGGTTCCTGATTAATAATGAGTCAGATGCGCACAACTTTGAAGATGAAACTGACCTCCAAACTTTAGGACTATTCGGGGTTTCTGTAGCTTTCCAGGGTGGTTATTAAGATTTGTATGCTCGGCAACGCCGTTGACTAACGAATGGATGGTCATTTTGTGTATAAACAATTGAGGGAAGAAAAACACGAAAGTCAGAGAAAAATCGTCATGCAGGTGGGATGTACCTTAATTCCGCACTCAGTCCTTGTCGCAGATCATCGTCGGTCCGTTTTTTGGCCGTTTGGAATTTCGAAAGTAGAGCTAGTCTAGCCTCTTTTTTCGAAACAAGACCCTGGACGAGCTTCCACGAAAGACAACATTCCCTCAATAACATAGGACTTGTTCCATCAAAAGTACATTTCGAGCCAGGATTCGAAGGTGTACCAACCGCGTCCCTGACCAGACGAGTACGAGCCTGCCATCGCTGCGATGTTTCTGCTAATGTTGGGCCCATCGAGCCAGGAATGAGTGCAGTCCACAAACACAAGTCTACAGTCAGCGTGAAGAGTAGGAGACTAGGTGAAAAACCCTGACTGCAAGAAGAGACAGATTACAGAGGGTAGAATTGACAGCTTGGAGAGAACAAAGCTTCTCGGCTTCTCTTCCTCGCTCGCCTCAGCCGAAAAGCTCGATCGAGACCACGAAGCCAGCCATCGGCGCGGATCTTTTTTCGGCTTTCAAGCCCATGCGGTCGCGCTGTCCAGCACATCAAATGCAGAGATAAGAGTGCATGAAAGGGATCGCCGGACCAAAGCTAGTTGGCACACGGTAGTAGAGGAGACTGTGGATGGCTGCTCCAGCAGGAAGAGGCCAATGAGGACGACTCCGTCGGAGCCTACGAAGCATCACAGGCTGGCCGCAAGAGTGTGCTGGTAGGCTTTCGGAAAGAGTCGGTCAATAGCTCAGCCGGAAAGCCGTGTAATCCGTAATGGGGAGCATGTTCATGGCAGGGCAGTGACGAATTCGAAACATGTGGAAAAGAAGCTTCAACAGTGGACAATTTCTGTTTCACTGGCCGGACATACGTCCATCAAGACCCAGTGAGAAGTAAGAAAGATACAGTCCAAAGCCAGAAGATCTCGAGTGCATGAGATGTAACCCTTTAGCTCTAAAACACATCACATAGAGTCTTTATCATCAACCTATGCCCAGCGCCACTAGGCCATGCTCATATCCTACTCTCTCGCTAGGTTGCCTTATATGCGAGCTGGCACGAATACATTGGTACATAGGCCGTAGGATGGCATTACGAAACTTGGTCAGAGCTGAAATATTTCCTTGCGGCTAGACAGGTTGATTGGATGTCTGCGTATTTCCTGTCGTTTACCCCCGCATTAGCGCGTGCATTGATGCCCGACCCCTTCAGCACAAGAATACTCTCTCCTAATCTCTCACCAATCTTGCCATCCTGCAAGGGAGAATCCACACAACTTGCTAAAGTAAGGTACCCTATCACCTTCTGCGCCCGACTTATATGGTCAGAATCTCCTGATGCTGAAAAAATTTAGACGTTGTCGTGCTCATCAACCCATAGAGATCAGCAAATTAATCCTTTCGTTTTGGCCATTGCTTTCGGCTCGGCAGGACTGGTGGCACACGGTCAGCACGCTAATACGCTAAGCAAGTTGGCCTCCACCACTTAAACCCCCATCTCCCCCACCAATTCTGCCTCGCGCTGTCACCCGCCCCCAAAATCGAGGCATTTCCCACTTTCTGCGCTTCTTCTTACAACCTTTCAAACTTCCTTCCAGGACAGAGTATCCATCATTGTTCTTACCACCATCCAAAGGACTCCGTTGTTGAATCTGCTACACAGGACTCAGTAAAGGCTCTGCCACAACCCCAAGGATTATTCCCCAGTCTCCAAGGCCTCACTTCAACCACGCCAGTGGTTTCGGACTGACTGCCCTACTCCAAGGACCTCTTTGCCCAGTTGTTCCACTGCTCCAAGGTAGCCAAGGCCATATCACCAGGAACGCTTCCATATCCCAGCCATGTCTGGTCGTGACCGCGGACGTGATGATGGAAGAAACAGAAGAGATACTCGTGAGCCAACTGGAGCAGCCAGGCCACCTCGTCCGAGACTAAATGAGTTCTTCGTCGATGGCGCTCGTATTCACCGTGAAGTCATGCAAAGGGAGATCTGTAAATTTCTAGGACCAGAAGCCTACTCGAAGCCTCACAGCTATAATGTTTGGCGGTACTCTCAGATATGATGCACCACATACTAATCTCTTTCCAGGGCATCCAAGGCTACCTTGTATCTGCTATTCGACCATTTACGCCTGTTAGTTTGGTCTATGTTGGTACTTCGAACTCCTGCTGATGCTTATCTACTATCAGGACCAGCTAGATGACCTCCAGGAGCTTTCGGAAGCTTACGAATCAGAGAATCGACAAATGAAAAAACGGGGATATCCAGGTAACCCGACAAAAGGCTCACCCATGACCAGCACCCCTAATGATGGTGTAGGTATTCCATACGAGAATTCTGAAGTCAGTCGGCGCCAAGATGCCAGTTTGAGACACTCAGACAGCGCAGATATGATGGACGACGTTTACTATCCCTCTCAGCCTCAGTCTCAGTATACTACGGCCAGTACCCAGCAAGGATATCCAGCGCTTACCTCCAGTTATGCGCAGCCTTCAGGAGGACTCTATGCAGGATCTGCGTACTCTACTGACCCTAATTACCCAGTAGGGTCCAGTTATACTACCCCATATCCTTCGGGTAGTGCTCGGCCCAATGATAATTACTCTTATGGAAATGAGTCCCCACGCAATGACCCATACAGGCAACCATCTGGATACGCCGCTGCTCAGAGGCCCAACCAAGGTAGAACACCGGACTCAAGAGATCCTAGGCAAGACCCCAGGTTGGAAGCAAGGTACGCTCAAGGTAGAGACACTGCTCGTATGGACCCTCGGGACCCTCGGGCGATGCAGCAGCAGCCACAAGGCTATGGTTATTCCTCGGCGGCAGATATTGGCGCTCCTTATGCATATGCAGCACCCCCAACCCTAGCAGGTAGAGGAATGGAGCCCTATCCACCACCGCCGCGGGCTCCTGTTTACGACCCTTACAGGAATGAACCTGTTCGAGATGGTCGTCCAGACATGCGAGATGACGGTCGCAGGAGGAGATGAACTCCACTGTCAACTATGGCTTGTCTTGTCTAGGCTGGCCCCACCATGGTCCATTCCACTCTCTGTTCTCGCCCATGAGCTTTCGTCATCCTTCTTGAGGTTCGTGGATATGACTTGCACCCTTACATGGCCTTCGATGTGGAACTCTGTCTGCCTGTGCCCTAGGAAATGTCTCTATTAATGGTATGTCAACTTGAAGGCCGTCCTTCCTTCAGTAGCACAAGCGGTATACGCTCTACAATCTCTTCCCCTCTGGCTGGCCTTGGATGGATCCGGGGACTTGCGGAGTGTTCTTTACCGGGTAACGCTTTTGCACATACGCCAAACGATAAGCATGGCTTCCGTCACTAGATTGTGGCGACTGGCATATACTGTGGGAGAAATTTTCTTTGAAGCCCAGATTGATTCATTGCTCCATTCGGCCATACCTGGCGTGCATTTGAAAGGGGACCATGGCCGCGCTGAAGCCGAAATTTGACCTTACGGAACCTGCTAAAACCGAAATCTTTACTTGAGAGACCATCTGCGGATTGCGTACTACGCTTTGTAGAACGAAGTTTTCGGCTACTATTCCCCTGGGAGGTTTTTTGATCATTTGAGAGGCGCGAGTCTATACACACGGCCGCCACCTATGGTGTTGGACCCCAGTACAACATATCATTGCTTACTATTTCCTTTCCATCTAATAACTAATGCTATGACGCGGGACCAGAGGATTTGCTGGAGGCCTGCCCTAATGGGCTCGACTTGGCCCACGATGGACTGCGCTGACTTCATGGATTTTTGCAAACGCTTGGAAGGATTACTGTTACAACTGGAAGGCGTTTTCAGCATCACACGGAGTTGCCACCGGATTGTCGTTCCTGCCTGACTGGACATTTGATACCCAGTATGGCTACGGTACAGGATTTCGCTCGTCAAGCTTCTGGTCGCCCCCCTGCTTGCGCATACTCAATCAACGGTGCTGATTTCCTTTTTCGGTCGCTCATCAACAACTTTGAATCTCTGTCCGGAAAAAATTGGGGGATGGTGCGCATGTGTTTTACGCTGTTCTGGATTATCACACCTGTCGAGGGTTTAGCATGGTTGGAGCAGTCTTAAACGTCCAGGGTGGGAGGACAACCCAAGGCCATGCAGCCTCCATGACTTATCCCAGATATCCATGTACACCACTCTGATCACGATGAGAAATCTGCCGCTCGAAGGGACCTCTTGTGTATCCTAGGACGTGGGGAAGTTCATAGCGCGTACTCAAGCAATGAAGTCGCATTTGAGGATGGCTTTGTTCTCAGCCAAGCTGCTTGGTCTCTTTGTTCATGATTGTACTATTGTGGTAATCGCTAGTAATTCGTTGTATCCCTGTAGTCCCTTTTGCCTCGTCAGAAGCCTGCCATGCTAGAAACCAAGTAACAAAGTACCTAATGCCGAAATTGCCCGATAGGCGGCAATGCTATTTGAATAATATCATAGACCGTAGTCGCTGGAAGCTTCAGAATTCATGGTGCCCAAAGTACGTAATTGTTAATTCAGCGTGGGTACCCAAAACCCTCGACTCCCAATCCTTAGCCTTCATCAGCATAACCAAATTTCCAAGGAACGGTGATTTCTTCGGTCAGCCAAGGGTGAGGGATGACAAGTTGGTGGTAGCTGACACGTACGATCATTTGATAAGCCTACTGTTTCAGCCCCACCTTATATGCCCTATCACTGAACAACAAACCCAAAGCACAAACCCTAGCCAACTCTAACGAGGACATCACGCATGCTGAAAATTTATAAGTTACGATCACCATGACGTGAAGATCGTTCTCTTATTCGACAGCTCCTTTCTTGACCGCTTTAAGCTCCTGCACGCTATCTCGGTCAACCACCGCCTCCCCCACTATCCTGAGTTGCACGAATAAACAATTATGTCCAGGCGAGGCTACAACGAAGTCTACGAGGAGCGCGATCGAGAGTACTACGAACCCAGTAGCCACGGTCGACGCGACCGTACTATATATGCAGAAGATGTTGAAGAGCACGTGCGTCGCCGTCCTGCAGAGCCTGAATTCCTCAGGGAAGATTACGGTCGTCGAGAAGCTGGGCCTCTCGTGATCAGGGAAGAGAAGAGGGAACGATCCAGAGAGAGACCGCGGCGTAAAGAAATCATAGAGGAGGACACAATCATCAGTCGGGCCCCAAGGGAAAGACCGAGGGAAAGAGAAGTAATAGATGAGGAGGTAATTATCAACCGTGGGACCAGAGAGAGGCCAAGAGAGAGAGAATACATCGAGCGAGACGAGTTCGAACGGGATGTGGTATATCGACCTAGAGAGAGGGAGCCCCCAATTCGCTCTGAGAAGGAAGAATTCGTGTTTCGACGAGAACGAGAAAGGGAATCATTTCGAGAGCCTGCGCCTCTTCCCCCTCAGCCTATCCGAAGTGAAAGAGAAGAGTTCGTCTTTCGTCAACCAAGAGTCAGAGAGCCCAGTCCCGAGCCAGAGAGGACAGAGATTTCAATCCGGGAGCGGTCACGCGGTCCACCTAGAAGAGACTATGAGGAAGAAGATATCATCATTAGGAGAGGCGAAAAGTCTCGGGGAGCACCGAGAGAGAAGTTTAGAGATGAAGTGGACATTGACATTAGAGAAAGATCTCGAGGACCACCTAGAGAGAGGTTCAGAGATGAAATAGACATCGACATTAGAGAAAGGTCTCGAGGTCCACCTAGGGAAAGATTCAGAGATGAGGTGGATATTGACATCAGAGAGGATAGGCATAGGGCACCGCCCAGAGAAAGAGAACGGTACGAGAAAGAGGAGATTACCATTTCTGAGCGTGATAGGCGACGACCACGGGCAGCAAGCTTCGAGCGGGACAGCCTTACTATCAGTAGCGGCGAACGGGACCGTCCTCGTGCACGATCTAGGGCTGACTTCAGAGGGGAAGAACAGCAGATCATCATCCGCCGAGATGAAGGGCGGCCCAGAGCAGTGTCGAGGGGTGGTTTCGAAGAGGAGGATATCACAATTCGGAGAGGGGGCGGAGAACGTGAGAGACCTCGTGAGAGGTCCAAGGAGCGAGACTATGAAGATATCACCTTCCGGCATGATGACAACGATGGGCGACACAGAGACGAGATCGTTATCAGACGTAAGGAGAAGTCCCCTTCGCCTGAACCTCTGCCGCCGCCACCACCCGTGCGAGAACCCGAGCCTGTAAGAGCTCCTCCAATCGTCCAAGAGGTTATCACACATCATCGGCATATCAATCATGGTAGGCTAAACTCATGACAATGTTTCTTGCAAACTTCTGATGTCTTAATAGGCTTCGAACAAGCCCCTGAGCCACCACGTCCTCGTACTCCACCAAAGCCTCGGTCACCGTCCCCTGTGTCTGTTCGTGACGAAAGAATAGAAATTCGTCGCACGTGGGTCTTCCATCAGTGCCTCTGTGCCTATTTATTTGACTAAACTGTATGGTGTAGTGGTGAACGCAACGGCCGCCACTATGATGACGATATAGTGTTTGAGCGCGAGACAGGTGGCCGCCGCCACCTCGACGGCGTCCGACGTAGCGAACGCGTGGAGGAGGAAGAGAGTCGTGAGCTTACCGTTATCGATACGCGACCTGCAGAGATAGGCAGACGTTTCGAAGCCGAGAAATCCAAGAAAGATCGCATGTGGACGGAAATCACAAAAGACCTTGTCAGCATGGAAGCTATCAAAGAACGTGGCTACGAGTTCGAAGAGACTGAAAAATACTACTATGTCATGGAATACCTGCGTTATGTATGTCTTCAACTCCCTTCAAGCTTGGCCTTCGCACTCTACAATGCGTAGGCCCTTCTCCATTCGGATCCACCTTGGTCAAGAGTACACCTCTCCCATATTACACACTAACACCCGCTTCCAGGAAGACGTTCTTCGCCTCGTCGAACTCACCGAAGACATCAAGCGAGACCGCCGCGAACGTATCCGCGAAATCGAAGCCGAGCGCGAAATGGCAGAGCGCCAACGCAGACCGCTAGCACTCCCTCCCGCAACATGGGACGAAGAAAGAGTCGTGGAGAGAGAAATCATCTATGACCGCGGACCACCACCACCACGGCGGTATCGCTGATTCCTCTCTCTATCCACTATCCACCAGAAGAAGGCCCCGGTACTAAATTGCAAATACTACATAAAGACAGCACCATAAGAAAGAGAAGGCTTGTTGAGTTACGGAACAGATATGCGCACATAGTGATGATTTTCGATGAAGGAACAACCCATGGAGGATTGGCCGTCTATGACATGAACTCAGAGCAAGCAAGCAAGCAAGCGAGCAATGATGGCATGGCAATGGTGTTTTCTTTATGTTCTATATCCCCCTCATTCATTCATTAATTCTTTCAACTTTTACTACATTTACGTGTTGGCTTGCGTGTCGATAGGTCAGGTAGCGAGGCAGGTATCCTGTATCTAGCTTGAGGGATGATAGGTCACGAATTGATGAAAACATGCATGCATACATACCTTGAGATGAGAATGGCAGTCTGTGATGGGATGGAATAGTCTTCGGGTAAAGATGAAAAAATCTCTCTGGATTTCAGAAGCGCTTTTCTTCGACATAGCCTTGTACAGATCATGTAAGTATGTTTATTCACATCTCTAAACCTAACTATTAGTCAGATCCCCTTGTAGATATCTACTGGAAAAAGTATCAACCCTCAAAATCTTACCAAACGCCTAACCCCACGAAACGAGAGCGCCACGTCGATCGCTCATCCTCAATAACCCAATGAGCCCATAAACACCTCTCATTTCAAAACGCCCAAAACACGCCTTTACAAGGATCGCCGTTCGAACTCCACGAACTTCCCAGTCTCATTATCCGCCATACTAGCGTGGTGGCCTGTATCATCTAATCCGCCCAACAGATCCTCTTCAACTTCTTTATTTCCACCCCTTCCCACACCAACAACAGCTTCTTCTCCTTCCAACAGTTCTCTATCTCCTTCCCTTACGCTCCTCCTATCACTATCACCTCCGTAGCCACCTTTTTCGTCATCGTCATCCATATCAGCTTCGGAAGAGCGCTGCACAGCGTTCCTTTCCATCTCCCTTTGCGCCTCGTCCATCCGCTTCTTGACTTCTCCTGCTACCCGCATGCCGTCGTTGACGATGTTGTCGAGGACGCCACGCAAGCCTTTGGCTGGGGGAATGATACCTCCTCTGGGAGCAGGGGGGATAGTGGATGTGGTTGGTGAGGAGAAGGTTGTGAGGGCTGTTGGGGAAGAGGAGTGCATGGGGTGAGCGGATAGGTGGATGGAGTCTGGGAAGGAGGATTCGAAGAATTGCTGGAGGAGTTCGTCGGCTAGGATTACCATCCGGAAGGTTGGAAGGGTGATGTGGAGAGGGTTTGCAGGGTCGAGGGCCAGGTTGGCGGAGTGTTTCGAGGAGGGTTTGGTGATGGGGTGGTTTAGGGAGGAATTTCGGTGGCGAAGGACGGTGGGGCGGGTATCGGAAGGTGTTTGTACTGGAGAGGTGGTTTTGGGGCCGAGGTCAAGGAGGTCTTCTTCAGAGTCGGAGTCGCCAACTGTGAAGTTGTCGGCGCTGGCGTTGAGTTGACCGTCAATTTCTGTGGTGCCGTTGGTTTGGTTTTGAGGGTGATCGGGGTCAGCATATTCGAAGCAGCGACGAATGAAGGCGCTGACACTGCTCAAGAATCTCTCATCTATGCTGGAGTTTGATGAGTTAAGGCCATCGTCTGTAAGGGAGGTCGAAGATGGAGGTGGACTCTTTCCTAGACCTCTCCGTGTTAGGAAGAGGAGAGCCTCCGAGATGCGTAGAATGCCCTCTCGGTCTACTTTTCCATCGTTGTCATCATCGTATAAGTCGAAGAAATAACTTATGCTCGCCATGATGTCTCTTGTCCCTTTGACATGAGCTATACCAGTCACGACGTCTTGCAAATTTAATCCATCGTTGTCATTCCTGTTCCATTTCCCGTACAAGCGTTGCATGAAGTCATGGTCTGCAGGCTCAGCATTGCCCACGCCCCAAGGTGAATGCGAAAAACTACGATTTCTCCCACTGTGCCCTGAGTATATGCTACCCTCCTTTTCAGACATAGAGTCTTTATGAGAAGCAGTTGGTACATCTGTGATAGCCCATCTCGTGATACCGGCCAAGAATTCTCTGAAGCCATCGTAGTTCATCATGGTCGGGCTTGGCCCCAAACCGACTCGACCTATCTCGATACTGGTGTTACCGGGAACACCAGTCACAAGTTCTGTGGCCTTGATTCTGCTAGCGTTGGCCCGTCTGTCCGACTCTTCGCGCATCACTTGCATGCGTTGCTGTCGCTCATACAAGATTGTGTAAAAGCGGTCATAGAGAAAACCCAAGTCGTCCAGACTGAGGCGTTTGCTGTCAGGTCCAAGATTCCTTATCGACGTCCTTTTGGCGAAGCTCTCAATGTTTTCTAGAACGGTATCCTTATGCCTTGCGCGCTGTTCTGAAATTGTGCTTTGAGTGATGCCAGCGAACTCTTTAAAAGCAACCACCATGAGTTCTTGGAACTTCGTCACAGCTCGCAATTTTTCGTTCTCCGATTTAGGATGCGCAGATTCATCCAAACGAGAGAAGTAATTTTTCAGTATCGATATAAATGTACCATCGTCAGTTATATCTAACAATTCTTCTCCGTTGATTCTCAAAATAGCAAGGCCGACCTGAAACAAGACCTTCGGACCCTCGAGGAAGAAGACGTCAAGGACTCGGAAGGCGAATATTAGAGGCATAGAATTAATATACAAGGAAAGAAACCAGGGCAATGAGACAACAGATAGCTGTACATCAGACTTTACCAGGTGGTCCCAAAGTATTGGCATTGTCTTTTCGACCAGTGACTCGAAGACTCGTTGGTCCAGTAGCGTACCGTACATGGTCTGAGAGTAATAGCCGGGAAGAAGTCGATCACACAGGATTGAGAGGAGGAAGAACGCTTGTGATTCCGACATGTAGCTAGAATTTGTCAGCGTAACCTGATAAACCAAGGAAAGATACCTACATAAGGAGTGCTGCGACCACGATATTCATAGCTTGACAATAACCCACTTCTTCGTTGGTCCAGCTATAAGCCGTAAGGACACGCCGTAACCGCCCGATGCCTTCTTCACTCTGAAAGCCTGGGTATTCAGGAAGACTTCGATTGAGATCTTTTTCTATCTCATCGATAGCTAGCGACTCGCGTCCAGAAAATTTCTTTAGTGTCTCCGTGTACAATTTCGGGCTTTCAAGTCGCATGAACAAGGACCCTGAGGTCAATTCCCAAATCTCCCCACGCAAACGATTGGGAAGACCGACACGTATGAGCTTGTGAAAGGTGGGTTGTCGGACAAGAGTAGCGTTACGGCCGTTGTCTATATAAGTCAGTATCCATCCAAAGGGGAGAGCCTAGCACATACCCCTGAAATATTCTCTCCAAAGTCTCATCTTACTTTGCTCCCTCAGCTTCTTAGCATCACCTGGATATCTGAAGACCATACCGAGACCCGCGTCTGGGGGCTCTTTAGATCCTTTGGCCGTCATGGCACTCTCCCTCTCCGCCTTATTGTTCCCTGACAGCAAATACTCTGAATAGCATTCGCTTATGACAGCTTTCAAATTGTCGACCTCCTTCACAGCATCTCTCAGACCCTTTCTCAATCCATCACAAAAGCGCTCAGAAGCTTGACGGCTCCCTGCAAGTTGTAACGTAAAACGTTGCGCATCGTTCACAACACCCTGCTTGGCCCCCGGCGCAGTGGAGCCCTTCCATGTTGTGATGGCTAATGCAAACAGACTATTTGGCGTATGGAGTCTCTCCACCCTTCGAATAGCACATAATGGTAGCGTGAACCCATTGCCTGCGGGCCCAGCACCTTGTGTTTGGCCGGTGAACGCACTCGACGCTTGAGTACTGGCGCTAGGATGAAAGCTTGTAGGCAGGGTGGAGAAGCAAAGAAAGCTCTCGCTCAGGTGGAGCTTGCCAACATAGATATTTCCGCGTTCTTGTTGCTTCTGCCTCTCGCTTGTCGTTTGTGCTGAGGCTCGGGAGGTTTGTGGTCCGGATAGTGTCAATTCCGATGTGATCTCTTGCAGTGGATTCTGGGAGTCTGGCAAGCGAAATTGCAAGCGGAACAGGGCGGCTTTCGAAGGCGTTGCATCGGTACCCTTCACATGCTGAAGTGCGGTTGTGTCAATGAACGATTGGGCCTTTTGGACGAGCGAATTGAGCGTGAACATGGCTGAGCCATGCAGAATAGGCGTCAATACTCAATTCGACAGGGTAGAGATGTGAGATTGATTGCACGGATATGGACGTTGCTCATTATAGTAATGATCCCAAAGTGGATCCCATATTGTTCAATAAGCAGGTAAGTGTCGTTCCCACATAAGCTGTCCAGATGGGTACATGGCGGAAGGCTAGGAGCTCCCTTGGGGAGTGCTCCCTGCAAAGCCAATTGGAAAGTTCCGGGCGCCTGCAATTCCGCCCCTTGGCCCTCTATCCCCATATAAAACATCACCAATGCTGCTTTGAAGTCGAGTCCCAACACCACATACAGGATGAGAATTGACATGGGCGCCCATGCCAACTTACTTGTGACAGACGCCAACTCTTCTGGGACTGTCAAGCAATGTAGAGCTACAACTAACAATCCAACGGCTGGCCAACTCTGAGACGTCTTTCGGCCCCTGAGCTTGCTATCATCTTCGAGTTCAAGATAGATACCGAGTACCTACCTGGGAAACAATGGTGTCCACTCCTTACAAATCTGGGTTCTCATCATCTCTTACCCGCTGTACTTCCACCTGCAAATACGCATTTCTCTGAGTCTCTCCGTTCTTCACTACGCATTTAAGGTTCTTGTATTCCATCACTAGTTTAAGTGAGCAAAAGTGCAATAGACCTAGGCCAGTGCGGCTATGCAAGTCCGCCTACAGTGCTCTCTCTCCCGAGCTTGCATTGTAAGTGACATTTGCTCGGCGGATCACCATGTGCTACTCGCAGAAGCTCTGTCTACCTCTTTGAGAGTCCAAAATTTACGTCACACGAGTCACTCTCGGCTGTGGTGTAGAGCAGGCACAGAGCGCGCCACTCCATTAACGTTTGCTTTGCAGTAGTCAATGAACACTAAGGTAGTCAGGCATCACATAAGTCGATCCAAGTCATGCTGGCGTCGAAAGTTAGTCAAAATACTGAATTTGATACGTACGACTTCTATTGTACTCGTTTGATTGCCGGCTGGTGTCCTTTCCGACAGCTTGGCATGGCAAGGGAACATCAATCCTTGGCTTGTCACACCAAAAACAATGAAAAGCCTGCTCTACTGTGTTAAAGGACTGGCGATCACCCAGCCTTCTTTGATAAGAATTTGGTTTTGCAGGTGTCGCTCTGTATGCTGGGAAAGATGTAATCATTGTGTCAGTGAAGCACTGTGTCTTACCAGTACTGTCTCACCGGGGGGCAACAAGCATGCCAGGATTCGCTGTACCTAATAACGTGGACTAAGCTAGCTATGGTTCGAAAAGAGTCATCTCCTTTAGAAGATCACTAGCAAGTCTTTCCTTTTGTTGCATTTCCAAATCCGGCGACGAGGTGGGCGACGAGGTGGGAACAAAGCCATTCCAAAGATGGCTTTAACCGTCTGCATCATTACCATGGTGGAACCCTAAGTGATCTTGAATGCTTCTTAAAATTCATGCTTGTAGAACAGCTGCCGTTAGCCCGTAGCGAAGAAAGTTCGACTATCTACATTTACGAAGCGAAGTCCAGTGAGACCCATGTCTTGAATTCAATTTGACACCGAGACTTGCTTATCGAAAGCTTCGTGAAGAGCTCTGTTAAGCCGTCACCTGCATACGAAGACTGTGAGGCAGCCGTCAGAATACTTGCTGATCAGAAGATTGCCGTCCTTCATAGTTCGACCTGAGTAGAGGCGAAAACCCACTCACGTGTGCCCACATACCGACCACTAGATAATTGATTTCCTTGAGAAAAAGACTTAGACTAGTTAATTGATGACGACTAAGTCATCCTAGAGACGAAGGATTCGATTGCTAAGGTAATTGCGCCATGGCTGAACAGGACCCTGCAAATATAAACAATGACAAATTCACTGTCACTCCCAAGGATGGCGTGACCCACCTTACGAATATTCTCGCTTCACTTCCAAACAGTGAAATTCAAACGATCACCCAAAACTCACCGACTTCCTCTACGCTTCCACACACGCATGACGACGCGTTACTCAACGCTGAAGCAATTCCCTCATCCATTTTGAATACATCAGAAGACACAGTTACGCCGCCAGATACAGGTCTCAGTCCATCATCCACGGCACATGACGTGAATATGTCCTCTATGAGACCTCCGACGCCTAATACGTTGGACTCAGACCGCGCCAGCACGATTGCTAATTCCAACCAAGCGTCGGAGAGCATGTCACAATTGCCAGACCTGGGAGTGAAAACAGCTAGCAGGTCACATAGGAAGAGTAGCAGTGTGAACATTTCGGGTTCTGAAGACCAAGGGCCGGCTTATAAGGTGAGCGAGCAACGCGAAGACCGTAGATACCAAGATTCCAGGTCACTAACTTGCATTCCAAGCTCGACAAGGCGTATGACGAAATTGAGTCCCTGGAGCAGAAGCTCAAAGAGGCAGAGAGCACGATTGCTAGCCTGAACCCCGAGTTTGATGAGGTCTTGAGAGACGAAATTAGGTTCCTGAAGCATGAGAATGCCACCCTGAAGCATGAGTTTACCACCCGGGAGCAGGAGATTAGTACCAACCTGAAGCATGAGATTACCACCCTGAAGGAGGAGAATACCACCCTGAAGGAGGAGAATACCGCCCTGAAGGATGAGCATGCCTCCCTGGAGCGTGAAAATATTACCAACCTGGAGCATGAGATTACCACCCTGAAGCATAAGTTTGACACAGAAGAAAATGAGGTCCGCAAATTGAAGCAGGTGGTCCACAGACATATCAGAGAGAAATCGGGCCTCGAGGAGAAGGTCGTCGCTCTCACTGCCACAATTACAAGCCTAAACATGCAGGTCTCAGCTGATGAGCACGCGATGAAGCAGCTTAACAAGGAAGTGAAAAAGTTGAAGAAGGAGCTAGTAGATAAAGAAAAGGATCAACGACTTGGCAATGATGATGAGATCGAAGGCCTCCAGGCTGTGATTGCGGACCAAAGGAAGGAATTGGAGTCGAAAGATGTCAGTCTCAACAAACGAGAACAAGAAGTACGCGACAAAGACGCGAATATCAACTATGCAAACGCAGAGATCGAGAGACTTGTGAAACAAATACAGACATTTGAACAGAATAGGAAAACGCAGACCGGTCAAGTCAAGGGTGTTTCTAAAGCATTGGAGGAGAGTAGGATGGACCTCGCACTCCTAAAAAAGGAGCACGATAAAACCATAAAAGGACTGCAACTAAACATCGAGATGCTGATAATACGAGTTGAGGCTCAACCGAAGGATAAATTGTTTGAAATGAAGGCAGAATTCGCTGCGACGCAGGAAGCAAATGCGCGAATGGAGTCTGAACTCGAAACTCTCCGAACTGAGATGTCAGGATTGGAAGTAGAGTTGAATAAAACCCAGGTTAGGGCCGACAAGGCGCAGGAAAAGTTGAAGAAATTTGTAGCCAAATACAAGAATACAACGAAGGAAGAGACCTCTGGTGAGAAGATTGAGACTCCCGGAGAACAGGAAGGAGGGGCCACGGATAAGGTGGATACGACTGCTGAGATGATTAAGATGCCACATGAGACTCCCGTTGGAGAGGAAGAAGGGGCCACGGATAAGGTGGATACGACTGCTGAGAAGACTGATATTCCACTTGACATTGCCGTTAAACAGGTGGAAGGGGCCACCTCGATACCGTTCAAGGTCGAATCCTCACCATCGAGCGTCGATTCCGCCACCCACCATCTTCTCGAAGCCCAAACCCAAAAACTCCACCAACTCGAACACGAAATCTCAACCCTCCAATCAGCCCTCACAGCAGAACAAAACACCAACGCATCCCTAACATCCGAGCTCTCCGCCTCCCGTCTCGAAACCGCAGAACTCACGCATAAGGTGGATACGACTGCTGAGAAGACTGATATTCCACTTGACACTGCCGTTAAACAGGTAGAAGGGGCCACGGATAAGGTGGATACGACTGCTGAGAAGA
>KI911112.1:1072556-1175392 GCA_000482085.2 Cladonia metacorallifera KoLRI002260
AGGAGGGGCCACGGATAAGGTGGATACGACTGCTGAGATGATTAAGATGCCACATGAGACTCCCGTTGGAGAGGAAGAAGGGGCCACGGATAAGGTGGATACGACTGCTGAGAAGACTGATATTCCACTTGACATTGCCGTTAAACAGGTGGAAGGGGCCACCTCGATACCGTTCAAGGTCGAATCCTCACCATCGAGCGTCGATTCCGCCACCCACCATCTTCTCGAAGCCCAAACCCAAAAACTCCACCAACTCGAACACGAAATCTCAACCCTCCAATCAGCCCTCACAGCAGAACAAAACACCAACGCATCCCTAACATCCGAGCTCTCCGCCTCCCGTCTCGAAACCGCAGAACTCACGCATAAGGTGGATACGACTGCTGAGAAGACTGATATTCCACTTGACACTGCCGTTAAACAGGTAGAAGGGGCCACGGATAAGGTGGATACGACTGCTGAGAAGACCGAGATTCCTCTTGACACTGCCGTTGAACAGGTGGAAGGGGCCACTGATGTGCCAACTGTTGAACACCTTGCTGATTCAGCGAGCAATGAGCACAATGTTACCGTGTCTCAGGAGCCAAAGCTACCCAGTGCAGATGTGGAGGCAAAGGAAAGGGGGTTGAAGGCCGATGTTTCCGAACTTACGGAGCCACAATGGCAGAATGGACAAACACCTGAGGCAACTGAGGCAGGGGCCGTTATCAACGCCAATGCACTTGAAAAAGCCGAGGATCAGCACAAGGAGGACTCTTGGGAAACACATCCATCCAACCAAGCTCTTACGAGATTCGAAGATCGGCACGAGGAGGAATCTCGTGACACAGACCCATTCATCAGAGCTCTTCAGAGAGCAGTAGATCATCGCAAGGAGAAATCTCAGGGAGCGGATCCATTCACCGAAGCACACGTGTCTTCAGAACCACCTACCACACCCCGCGACAGAGAACACGACGACTCTAGCTCTGTGTGTTCAACTACGGAATTAAGTGTTGATGACCGAACGCCCCGAGCATTACGCCGTACACTTGGTCAAGAGGGGATCCAGTCAAGAGCCCAGTCCATCGCAACGGACTTTAGCGTTGTCAAGTTTGATGATTGGGTCCAGCGGACAAACATCTACGTGGGAACGGGCGTGCAGACGGAGGATATACCGGTTAAGTTGATGGCGAACAAGGGCGTACAGGTGGAGGTTTTACCAGTGAAGTTGCCGAATGGGGGGGAGTTAAGCCCGGAGGAGGACCAATCGAAGGGGAAATCACCGGAACCCTATCAATTTCGTTGGGGCTGCAATATGCCAAATTTTCTTTTCGTACTTATGCTGCTTTTGTATCTTGCCATTTGGTACTTAACATGGTCCAGCTGGGCAGACACCACAGCGGAGAGGAACCTGTGGATCAATATAAACGACGCTCAAGCTCACGGAGCTCTGCTCCACCGACACGGGGGCTGGCCCCCCTCAGCGCTGGACGACTGGTTCAGCCACAAGATGTAAGCCGGAGGGCAGGGGTGGGAAACCGGTGGAGAGCTGCCTGTGCCCCCCTGGGTCTAGGGCTCTTCTGCCCCCTTCTACCAGAGGATACTGACGTCTAGTGAAGACCATTTGTTCATGTTGCCAACTTGCCATTCTTTTCATCCACTTGGTGCCGCAAGGCATCCGGAGCTTGAATTGAGTGCTCATATTGTTATATATCATCCTTGTCATCCACCTGGTGCCGCAAGGCATCCGGAGCTTGGCTAGGTTGGTTGCGCTGTATGGGTGCGGTCATCCACTTGGTGTCCTTCACGGGGCACTCGGAGCTTGACCAATATGCAAGACCTGGTGCGGTGCACTTGGTCGGATCTGGGGGAAGGTGGATGGTGGTTGGGGGTAGTTGAGTTCGAAACCCAAGGGGGGCACATATAGGCAGTAATCCATCGTGAGTACCACCCCTCGCCTTTCCGCATTCTTTGCCGCTGTTGTTTCGTTTTTTTTATGTAGCTAATTGAAAACCATTTCTGTCACTCAATCATTGCTCAATCTCTGCACATGAACCTCCCGTAGAACGCCGCAATTTTCCACCAATTGTTGAAAGGCATTTATGGTAGATCGTAGGGGGTCTATCTCGTTACTATGTCTGATTGTAAGGGGATGGAGTATAGTTCATGTATGGAGCGAACACACGCAAGCTCTAGAACTAGTCTCTTGCAACCTTTGAGGAACAAGCTTTGGACGATGGATACTGCACGAAATACATACTCGTTGAAGAAGACGTAATGTTTCTAAGGTGTGTTGTATTACGATCCTTCTATATGTATAACCTGAAGTATGCTGCACTCGCTCCCCTAGAGTAGGAGGGCCATATTCATGCTAGTCTAGTTCGGGCGTTAGCTTCGTTCTTAGCGCTACGTAGTCCTTCACGTCCGCAACACGACAATTCAAGCTCCCAACGTGTCGCTGTCATCAACAGATTCCGAGCTTTGTCGCCTCCTGGAAGATTAAGCTCTTTGCGCCTCTTTTCGCGTTCTGCAAATTGGCACGTGAAGTCCCAAGTATAACAGAGCTGAGCTGCGCTTTCAGGCAAAATCGACCAAAAATGAGGCCCGTGTATTCTGTAGCTCTTTGTGACTCCACAACTTCGGTAAATGACTACAACAGAACCCAAAATTTTTGTAATAGCTAACGATGGAGCTTCGGAATGAGCGAGATGGAAGCATGAATACAGACAGATTGACCGCTCTTTCATTCTCCAGCCCTTTTATAGAGGATCGAAGAAGCTTGTCTGTCAGGCGTTTATGACTTGGCAAACAAAGCTGTATATGCCTTAGAATGTTTAATTATTTCGGAGTACGCCGAACTCTTTCCATTTGCTGCTCTACCAGTTTTATATCGGCGCAGCAGCTATTGGAGTCATCTATTCATTAAAGCTACCTGTTAATTTACGTCGGCACAAGCGCATTGCTGCATTTCGAGCTCAAATTTATCCTCAACAGGCAAACAAGCCGATTTTAACCACAGAAAGAGTAAGAAACACCAGGGCGAGCGTGATCGGCGTCATCATGGCTGTGTTGATGATTTCTTCGCTCGGTGAGATGGAGATGAAATGCTTGAAGTCGGTGTATCGTCCGGTCTGTGTATTGCCTCATTCTCTTTTCCAGTATATAATCGTATGCAGAACTCCTTTTGTTCTTCTTGTTCTTCTTGTTCTCCATCACAAACAACCAAAAGATCCTATCTTCATCCAGCTCCTCAATAAACGCAAGCTTTCATTTCACACTCTCTCTCCTCTTCTCAAGACCTCAATCGCCTCTGCATTTGATACCGCATTGCCTCTCAAGATTACCATCTTCTTCAATCTCGCTAGCGAAGACTTATCATAACAATGGCTCCTCACTTTCCCATCGCAGAGCCCGTCAACTGCGGAGGCGATGTATGGTACTGCTGCAAATGCGGGAACTATACCAACAAGCGCACCTCTGGTTCATGCTGGAACTGCGAGCACCGCAGTTGCCACTTTTGCTCTTAGCAGCATAGATTAAGGAGGAGACCAGGTATCACAATACTGGGACGGCTTTGGGATTCGGCATGTGCGATAAGGAGGAGACCAGGTATCACAATACTGGGACGGCTCTGGGGATTCGACATCTTTAACACGGAGGACACCAGTGGTTCACAGCAACACCGAATTCGGTGGCCAACAGCAACGCCTACTCATCGGACAACAGCAACACCTACTCAGTGGAGAACAGCGACACTGCACTCAGTGGTCAACAGTAACACTTGGGAATGGCATCTGGCATCTGGCATTTAGCGATTGGGACTCGGGGCATTAGCGTTGTTTTCTTTCCTTTCTTTCTTTCTTTCTTTCCTTCCTTGCCTTCCCTTCCTTTCTTTCCGTCCTGTTTTGTACAACATCTGATGAGCGTGGGTAGCACATTTCGGAGCGGGCACTTTAGCATTGCAACTTTCTTCTTCTGACGTTTCAGCACTTGATCACTCTTTCCGGTTCTAGTCATGTTTTACCTACTTTCTTTTACCTCTTGTTTTAGTAGCTAGGGATTAACATCCATTCTTCAACACGGTTTGTTTGCAGCTAGTGATGTCCTCTGTAAAACTAGGTTCATGTATTATATATACTTTGTGAATCATATGCTTCTGATGATATATACGCTACGATGATGTGCCATTCATGCTATAATCATGCTAACGCTCGGTATTATGAGTGATATGCCGTTCCATTTGTACGCCTAAGACCCTCTTCCAACTCAACCTCATCCCTCTCATTCCCAATACCTGGCGCATCTTTCTCCCTTATATGCTCCCCCTGGTCCGTCCGTATCCCCTTTACGCCAGTACTATGACTACTTCGCCGTCGCCGCCGCCTATGTCTCCGCCTTCTATGTGACTTCTCATCCACCTCCTCTGGGAACTCAATGCCAGCTTCTCTGCGCATTCGCTGAACAACTGGGCCCATAGCGAACTCACCTTCCTGCCGGTCGTGGTTGCAGCAGGGACTGTATCTGATAGGTAGGAGCCAGTCGCACCAGTAGTCTCCAAAAATAGACTTGAAATTTTGATACGGGCCAAGGTCGAATGGATTTTCTCCGGGCTTGGTATACAAGATGGCAAATGTCCGGACGCCACGCGAAGGGTGATCAGGTTGCGTATTCGATCCTTCAGAATTTGTTCCTGCGGAGTATGAGATAGTGCGAAAGCCTGGTGTTGCCTCTGGTAATTTGGGCATGTATACTGCGAGCGTCCAGACGATTGTTTTGCGGGAGAGGTTCTCGATGGTAGTGGTGTTCACGATAGCGAATTGTAGAGAGCTGCCAGTCATACCGGCAGTGAAGAGACCAAAGAGGGCACCCCTATAATATGATCAGTAAGTGAGTCAGTGGCTAAACTGCGGGTCTTCTCACAAGCATAGTACGACGAGCCACTGGACGTTGAGCGTGTGCGTCTACATTGATAGTCAGCCTGATGGTTCAACGACGTTGAAATAGACTTGCCGCCAGAACAAGGAACATGAGACATGGGTTTCCATGTAGTGGTTGCATTGTTGCCTACATGGCGTTCTAGGCCTTACAGCCTTGTGCGAAGACCGCCGAAACTTGGATGAAAAATCACGCACCTTTCTCCTGTACTCTGCCAGAAAATATGCTGCGACGATAAGATTGAAAAAACAATAGATGGCGGTCCATGCTACAAACTGTGTAAAGAATTTGAAGGATGTTTCTGATACCACACCTCCAACCCTGAAAGCCATCAGTCGCCATGATCTTCGAGCCTGGGTAGAAACAAGGACCGCTAGAGTCACCAGAAAGCGACAGCTCGCAACGGGTCTATATCCTGTACGAGGAAGAACTTACCAAGGGCAGAAATGATCCATCTTGCGCACACAACGTTCGATCTCCCGGCAGTGATGGGTACGGTCTGGCTTCCAATTCAAGCATGTGGAACACCATATAGGCCGGCCATCTCCCTGGCATACAAAAGCGTCTTTATTATAGAAGTCTCGCAAGCCAGGTGCTGGTTCGGTCGTAGTAGGCGCAAAGGCATCTCCGTTGCTCGTAACCGCGTCACCCTCGATTCCCTCGGAAGAAACAGGACTTTGTGCTTTCTCATAGTCTCTATCATTTTTTCGCTTTTCTCTTGTTTTGAGCTCTCGCTGCGCGTGCCACTGTGGCCCTCGTGGGACATAGCCCGGGTTATATGTAACGGTGTACAAAAGGCGAAAGTAGGTAAGGGCAATGAGTAAGAGGAGGATAGAGTACAAGACGAGGATCGCGGCAGCTGCACCATGGCGCGGAGATTGGAAGGAGGTCGGAGGTTTCAGGAGATAGTCCACTGTTGACTTGGTCAGCTCAATCCATATTGTAAGTCGGATCGGATCCTCCAACCACATATGAGCACTATGACCACGTAGGTTACGTAGCCCACAATCCCCATTAGAATCAGTGGAATTATTCGAGAAGTCCATAGATTGACAGCTTTGTGATTGAATGATGCCTGAGCCATTGGATATTGTTATGTTAGGGCCGTGCGTTGGCCCTTAAGTGTCAGCAATCCATAGTCCAAAACACTTCCAATGAATAATAGGACGCTCTAGATTAGTGCTAGGACTGACGATTGCTATGTTCATAATCACGAACGTGGAACTCGCACTCATTTGTCCAAGCTGATCATATTAAACAGCATAGCATATGGTCACTAACGTAACATTACAAAGTACCTGCATTTCGAGCGCTAATTCTAGCCGCGCGAGGCGCTTACCTCCTAAACTCAGCATCAAGCAGTCAATTACTCAATGACCATCATACGTCTTTAGTATGGCATCTATTAAGGTACAGGTGCCTTTAATTTCACTCTAATACCTAATGCCGTAATGGAGGTTGCGCGATGATAGTGCTGCGCCATCATGTTAATCAAGGCAATCAAGGCGCCTCGAATGCAGACTCGGTATCAGGGGAGAGTTACGATAGTCGATCTGAATATTGCGATACCGTTGGACCCTTGCGGTTGGCTTAAAGAATCTCACTGCGTTGCTTACTGAATACTTCATTTGTCCTCAGAGAAGGCTAGAGCGTTGAGCCAGCCAAGGCTCCCCATATTCCACTGTCGAACCCTATGGCTGGCGTTGATCCGAATCGAGATGAAGCGGTGTGAACTCGGGAACTAGAGTCAGGTGACACTGCGCCCTGTATCCTTCCTGAGGTCACGAGCAGTTGAATTGCGAGTCCATGGGAATGACGTCAAACATCCCAATCTCTGGTGCCGCTAAAAGATGTGAGACTTGCCTGTGCACTGACCGCCGCACACAGCCTCTCACACGACTATTCGTCGCATGTGCTCGCGGAGCTTGCTCCGCTTGAAGCTCCACCCCTCGATTTGATGGCTGACCGCTCACGAAACCCAGTAAATCGGGACGACCTTCAGCGCCAAAATCATCGCCGTTGAAGCGACACCGCCAGAGATTTCCGGTCTCCAAATGGCCCTAGTCAGAATCCTGGTTTCATGGGAGGATGCCTGAATGAGTTGTTGTAGTGTCTCTGTATTTAGACGTTGCTTGGACTATATATTGTGGTGCATTTTTCATTCACTAGCTTTGTATTGACTGAAACGTTGGCCTTTGGAAGAAGCCGGTTCCAGAGGCATTCCAAAATCCGTAAGATCATGCGGCATTTCGTTTTGCTCCGCCTTGACTTTGTGCCCCATTCTTGCTTGTCGAAGCTGTTTCATTCTCTAATAACATACAACCCGGGTGGCGATGATGAGGTCTGCTTGCAAGCATACTATTGACCGACTATAGTGGCCTTACCGATCTTATCTCTAATTCGCCATAGCGTCACCGATTGTCTGTATGATCTCGAGACAGAAGACCGAGGTTCAATCCAAACGAATTCCATCTGCACTTGAACTGGGCGCCTGGATCAAATGGGGCCTACTTCCTGTGAGAGTATTAAAGAGTCAAAGTCAGACCACTTCCTGCACCTTTTTTCTGTGATGTATTCTTCCAGCGCTCAATTCGAACCTGTCACCTATTCAGCATTACTTTACCCACATTGACTCTCAAGACTACGCAAGCCCACCTCCTTAGCCCTTATTTCGTTGAATCACTGTCATGGCTGCGTTGGAATTCAAACCTGGGCACGACAACCGTGGAGCCCAAGTGCTCGCTATTCCACAAGCTAGCGAAGTCTTTGGACGTGCATCTGCCGATCAGAGACCAAATGTACAACTTTTGCTTAACAATGGATATGAGATATGGGGGAACATAGGCTTCGATCAAACCCTGTATCTGCCTTTCGAGAAAGCTGCAGTCAGTAAACCCAAAGGATTCGGCTGATGCTTGCCGATTCTGCCGCTAACGACGACGGACAGGAAACAAAATGTTTTCCCGCGAGATACGCTCAAACTACGTGGTATTGTTGCAATTGCGGCCATTCTCATGTTTTGAAAACACCACGTTGTGTAAACTGTAGTCATATTCGATGTGGCGGTTGCGTTGTGGAGTAGGAGCTCCGTTTTCCAGCGAATGTCCCTCGCGGAGTCCTAAATTCGTAAAGGCTTTGCTTTCTTATTGCGGGGAAGGCGGGCCGGGGTGGGTTCGAACCACATGTACTTCGCTACGGGCTGTGTGTCCTATTATACAGTACAAAATGAATCTGAATTCCTCCTATATTATAATGAATTTTGAATAGGTCATATGTCACTAGAGCCTGAGATCAATGCTGTCGTCGTTTTTTCACCAGGTAGAACGGGCGTAGATAGAGATGTAAGCTTGAAAAGTCCAAGGTGCCGGCCTGGCTATGCCGTGGACAAGCCTCGTATCCCTCTTGACCAGATCGACAGGACTATCACATGCGTGCACCTTTGAAGACCCGACCATTGCGTCTAAAGGGATCATCTGTTGCTGTTGGAAATTCATTACAGATAGTTGCGTGAAATACTCGTCCGAATTGGCGCGTCTTGTCGTTTATGTCGGTCATACGCTGAGCTGCTGAAAGGATTGCTACACCGGTTCGACACACCATTGCATATTGGAACGCCCTGTACGAAGATGCTAGAATCCCTGCGTGAGTATCTGCTTGTTTACTTTATCGTGTGGCAGTTTGGCTATAGACTATGCTAGCAGCTGAAGATCCGGTAACATAGCTGTACCGGTGTACAGCTTTCTGACGTTCCATGAACCTCGCCTTGTATGACCGAACCAACTTTTAGCTCTTACCCTGCTGCGCCATCTTTCGGAACAACATCCTCACGCCTTGTTTCTTGCGGCAAGCATATGCATTGGTAAAGGCATGTCCGAGACTCCATGTCATAACGCCCAAAGCTCGAATGAATCAAGGCGGAAGTTGACGAGATAGCCAGGCGGTGCTAGTACACAGTGGATACTGGCGAAATGATGCGCTGTATATATCGCTCACCAGCTCCATCAAGATACGGTGTCGCCTCCATGGCATCTTATAAAAGGAGCTCTTCCGGATCGACAGCTGGACCAGTATTCCCAAAAAAGCTTTCAAACGACTCGAGACAAGCCCCTTGCTGGTGCTCACTAGTCGTCTTGCAAATTCATCATAAATCAATTCATCTCTTTTGCCAGGGCTCCAGCAGTCCACTTACCAGCTACGCCAAACAACATGCCTCCTCCACCGACGCCTCCAGCCCCCCCTCGAGGAACGACTCATTGGTATTGCGGTTGCTGCAAGCAAGGCCTAATGTCAAATAGTCTCGATCTCTATTGCAATTTCTGCTATAACCTCAGGACTCATCAAGCTACGTATGTTGTTCGAAGGTGAAGCATTTGCAGAATACGCAAGGCGTTCCATCAACATCTCGAGCTTTTTCGATGTAAGATACAGCACCAGAAACGGATATAATGGGTGCGACCTTCTACACAAGAGACTTCAGCTCCCAAGCAAGATTTTCAGAACGCAGCTCGTAACAATCCACGCAATATGAATCATCGAGATCAACGACTCACATTACCATTCACCAACATTCATTCAATTTCGTTCCCCATCATGGCATCTTCTCGGCAAGCTATCGCGATATCTTTCGCATTTCGTAATCGAGACCGATCAACCCCTTGAGTGGAGGAGTAGTCGGGTGCATTCTGTTTCTTATCATTATAATTTCAGGGAATGGAAAGATATTCATATTCACGACCATATATAGAGAAATCAAGCGCAAGCACTATGCCCCCAAGCGTATTCTTCTTATGACCGCAGATGTCGCATTGAGGTCCATCAACTTAACATGCGAACTTCATCAAGCCCGAGAGATTGACATGACGTGATCCAATATTGTATCTTCAAGAGTATTTGACTAAACAATGATAGGTATGATAAGAGTCAGCCATTAGGAGAGCTGGATAGCCGCGAAGCCCGGCGTCAAACTTAGTGTGTGGCAAAGTAAGAACTTTAAAAGCCGAAAATGCTCAGCTTGGAATCAACACCAATTTCCAAGGGCACTCGAGCTCCCGCAGGGATTCACAATGTGCGCTTTTCAACATTCCTCACGTGAGGCATTGAGAGTGCCCCATGGTTAAGTATTGCATAGCCACCTCAACGAGGCAAATGAGGCACGTGAGATTTTCTGGCGGTGTGTCTGGGGCTCCTGATGCTGCATACCGAGACACATGGCATCCTAATTGTCAAGAGTTCGTACAGTGCGGTATAGGGCGAGCGGTAATGACGTGCTTCCACAATAATTTGTGAGATTATGACGCACAAACGCACGACATCTTGAAACTGCACTTCTCGGTGCGCAGCTCCTTTGCCGGTGCACGTCGTACTAACACTGATGGCACGTCCAGATTAGCGATGCTGCTGCTGCGCAATCTTATCATGGCCTCGTATTTTCCCTTCTTGGAGATTGTATGCCGGCCGGGTACGCACACGGAGAATTGCATTTACTCCACACCGAGCAATCTTTTTTTCACTTAGAAGGACTACTGATAGGTTACAGCAAAACTCAAGATCTGCGGCTACTGTGTTGGATGCTCGATCACTTCCTATTTGAATCTGGATTACTTCGAGTTACACCGGGGACTCAGATATACCGCCTCTTGAGCTGTTGGAGCCATTCAGACTTGTTAGACTGGACAAGCAAAATGGCCCGTATACTAACCTACCAAAACAAAAATAGCACATGGGGGCTTTGGGTCCTATTCCTACCAGACCGCAATTTTCACATGGTGAGATTTCGAGGTCTGTTCAGGGCGGCGTCTTTCCATGGCTTCAGCGTTGAATTTTTGCACATGTGACGTGTTCTTGCTCCATGAAGCGATTGTGCATTCTTTGCCTTGCCTTTCAACTCATAATTCAAGCAGGAACTGGTCGCTCTCGACCTCAACCATGTGAGGACGCCTTTCAAGGCGGTGAGCCAATGAGCGGTAGTCACCTGTTTTCGGAGCTTGATCCTTAGACTTTTTTCACCAGATATCTCTTGTGCAGCTCAACGCCTACCGAAAAAGAAATGACAAGCATTGCTTCGGGATTGAAGGGACCTGCCGCCTCGGTATTTGATGTCTATTACGTTGGGTGAAACACGTCATGTTTTCTGGTGCCTTGGTATGCCCTCAAACCATTTGCAGACATTGTACTAAATGCTACTCCCAATCACCGTATCCAAAGCTTCACCTCAAGCGCCCAAATTCTACTTGTGCTGTCTTTCCAGCAGCGAGTAGTATAAAACCTAAGCCATGGCCTACTCGACTATCGATAAGTGTATCCTACAACTCACAAGCTAAATCACTCACAGCCGAGCGTTGTTTATGCACTTCATAGTCGTCTTTACCCTATCAGCAACACCACTTGATAGCTACCCCAGAAACCGAACACCAGTATCGTTACGCCCGCAGCTGATTTAGTTCTACCATCGCTTAGGGCAGCTCTTTCCATCATATTCTAACTCAAAGAGCCGTCAACATCTTCCGAACATATCTCATGTAGGCTAGCATTGAAGCACCGCTAGCTCTGGTCTAATATTGTTGCCAGCCCGTCGATCTATTAATCTCACTCCTTTGCCGAATACCAGAGGCACTAAATAAGTCTCTTGGAGCCGCCCATGTCGAGCAATACTGTTCCTCAAACAGCAAGCAGTGGGCAACCAGCTAAGGAGCAATCACCAGGCCAGACAGACCGTAGGACGCGCTTGAAGCTACCCAATGCCACTGGATGGTACTGCCATGAGTGTAGGGATGGCCCGATGAGCCTTGCGAATACACCTAGATGCATCTACATGAGAGAAGATAGCCGAATATGTAACCACCAGCGATGCTATTTCTGCCCGTTACATTACGGGCCTTCTGAGTGATCTGCGTTTTCGATCTGGACGCCAAGCCGGGGCTGCACCCTACCTGGACTTGATTCTACCACTACCCCAGACTTTCTCTCAAACATTTTCAGGGCAATATATTCAAGGCTGATGTGTCTTTTTATATTTTATCATTGATGTGTCCTTCAGTCTAGATTTCGGGTTCCTCAAAGTTACTGTACTTGTGTAGAACATTTCAAATCAAGGGCGGCAGGAGCACTGTACTGCAGATATACAACTTTTATTGCGCGTGTTCTTTTCTTGTTAAAGATGATATCTTTACTTAGTATCCATTCATCACCAACTCGCGATTGTTTTGGCCTCAACGTGAAAAGACGTTCAGATCGTCCATCATGATAATCTTCACAAGTTTTAAAAGGGTGCAGAACAAGGCTGTCCACTCTAGGTCCGCGAACGATGATCGTTGGTCGAGCATAGACGTCATGATCGCCTCTGCAGTACTGTAGTCACCGGGTTGTTATCTAATGATCACCTGCATGCTAAAATAACCTGCAACACCTCTAGCGTGTGAGGAATAGTTGCTAATACTCCAATTCTGGAAGGTCCAAAGGAAAGGTTGCCTTAAGGCTGCAGGTTGTGGCTGAGCAGACCTCCCTTGCGCCCCTTACCGAAAAGCACATTGGTCGGGCGTACGTGATTTGTGCACACTAAATCGGCATTTTTTCCTTCTTTGAGAGTTAGATCATCGACTTTGCCACTAATATTGAAGCTTATTTCTCCACCATGCCGGTTGATATCCTACCGCTGTTGTCTTAGATCAACCGTTGAGATATCAGCCTTACAAACGATATAAAACATCATTTTAAGGACTTCAAACAATTCCAATTCTATCCTCGAATTCTCCGATTGCATATGACAAATTACGGTGGGAGCCGTAGCCTTTTAAGGCATACTTCTGAAAGCGCAGCACAGCCGCTTTGCCTAACCTGGGTTTTCGGTCAGTGAAGCTTTCAATATTCAACAATAAGTACTGACTCACCAAGAAAGAATTATTAGTAGCCTACCCACCGAGTACCTGTCAACAGTAAGCTTCCATTTTGCACACCGATTTGCGACTGGTTCGACTGACAGCTCTCGGCCAGTGCTTACGCCGACGATTCCAGTGTGCCCTATTTTCAGACATATGGGCACGCTTCACTCGGTGCTCCATGGTCAAACATTCGATGATGCTACTGGCGCCATTCGGGTAGCTCTCGGTCGCCCTTCCCGAGATGACAATCGCCTCGCCCCAACGGGGCGATGCTCAGTCACCGAGCTTTGTGATGAGAGCGGTCAAGTTGAGTTCTCCTCGCTCGAATGAATTCAGTATGTTGCCTCAGACAGCAATCTATAAGAAGAGGTGTAGACCCCGACGAAGAGCAACCCAACATAATCTCCTCAGAAGCATTTGAACATCAGAGCAATAGCGAATTGCCAACTTTTTCAAAGACTCAGCTGCCTCTACGAAACCGTTGCAACCTAAGTACCCCATTTCTCGAGCCTACCGTGCATCACCATCCTCAACACTATGGATTGGTACTGTGAAAACTGCAACAATGGACCAATGACGGTCGGCCTAGATACCCATTGTATTTACTGTGGGAGGAGACGAAATACCTATTATCGCGCACCTGCAACACAACCAAGACCTCGCCGTTAGAGGGTTCTTGTCGGATTTCAACAGTAGTCCGTATAATGCTTGTAAGCCTTTCTCAATCACAGAAAGTTTTTGCTATTGGGCCCTCTGACTGATTGAAAATGCCGAGCAGCCCAATCCACTGTTGCAAGTCGACGCCCGCCAATCTAACACAACGAGCACGCCTCTTGTTCCCAGTTCCACCCCAGCATGCCATCATAACGACCACAGAAATATTATAACGACCCCTGAATTGTCACCACGACCACATTGTCTTCACTAGATCACAGCAACCTCATAAGGAATCACAGCACCTTCACAACCACCACAGCAATCTTTTCGCAACGCTTTTCGCACATTTCCTGAGTCCCTCGCCCCGTCCATCATATCGAGCACCATAAACTTTCAAGAGCAATCTTGGGCATTTGTACGTCGGTATAGCGTTCTTGTATCTGCATCTGCATTCAATTCGAAGTGTCATTTAACGATTTCCACTACTATAGATACTTGAAAAACAATGCATTACCTATGAAACTCTTCTCTGTCTTCCTGTTCTTTGTCAAATCGCACTTCGTCTTGTACAGTATGTAGGACTGTTGTTTCCAGGTCAAGCATTTGCTTTACATGGCCTGTTTTTGTTCTTCGTTAGAAGCTATAATTACTCTTGACAGGTTGACTTGGTGCACAATTTATGTTTGTTGAACTGTTTAATTAAGCCTCTCGTTGAGTCGTATGACTGCTCTGGAATGGTTCTGGAAGTTCACGTTTGAGGCTCAATAGCGCGACGGCTAGGAAAATCGCCAAGACAATTTAAGACTGCGTAGTGGGTGGCGGAGTACTCCAGGCAACCACGGGAACACATGACCCTATCCGACCCGATCATAAAAATGTTGAGATCATGCAACTAGCCATGCGAGATCCGCAGCGTTGACGGGCGGATGGCTCGCCCCGGTGTAGTTGCCACACCACTCATCTGGTAAGGCTTAGGCTTTCGATCCCACAATCAGAACATTGCCACTTACGACAAAGACCGGATATAGCAGTCCCTTGTGGGACTCAACTTTGGATATCTTGTCCTTTTATCCATGCAAAAAAGGAAAAAGCAAGAGCATTACGAGAGGACAGGATTGCTTCCACCACGACCCGACCGGGTACATGCATGTTTCATCCCAATACAACAAATATAAGCAAATCCCGCCCGGTAGCCAACATGAAGTATACCTGACAAGTGAAGGCAGGCATGTCTTTTGATTTGCCAAGCGCCCACAAAATTATCTGTCACATAATCAGCGCTCAGCTGTACGCTTCGCATCTACCAAGACAACGCAGAAATGCGGGCTTTGCCTTTTCTAGAGATCATGAGATTCCGAAGCCCGCCTTGTAGACACGTTCTCTATTTGTACGACCTCGGTGTCAGATGAACTTAGAAATTTCGCTCATCGAAAGCTTCACGAAAAGCCGAAGATGCATACTACGTGCTACCTAAAAGAAGCAGACACGCTCGTCCATCCCAAAGAGATCAGTACCCAAGACCACAGGAACACCATACCAGGCTCTCACAATAGAAGCGTCTATTAAGCATTCCTTGCCCTTAAAGAAGCGAACATCTCTTCCTTCCTCGTCCATCACCTTCCCCTCTAGTTCCCTCCTTCTCTCTTCACCCACAACCCCACCTCCCATGTCACAACCCCTCTATTCACCCCTACCGCGATGGTGGTGTGGTCACTGCAACGGACCCTACTACCGTGGCCCAGGCGGCCCAATGACACAAGGCCTTCATAAACACTGCTTCAACTGCCATCGTAGGCGGGACATCTACTCCACCCCTCCGCCTCCTGCAGAACGCCCGAGGCCGCAACGAGAGCATGGAAATGATCGCCGAGATGGTTAGGCGGGTTTTAGTGGATTGTTGTCAATGCGGTTTGGAAGGAGGGGGTAGTAGATAGATAGGATATGGTAGTTATTCATACAATGGTAAGAAAAACGCGGGGGCTAATGAAACGTCCACATATTCTTCTCTGATGAAATATCAGTAACGCCGAGGAAGTTAATGCACAGCACTCTATACCCCCACGCAATCAAAGTAGAATTCAGCAATCGCTAGAACCTATAAACCCTGCCTCTCCTCATTTCTTAGCAAACGAACACCAAGCATCAAGAGCGAATTCACTTCTCTCTACCACAATCCCACGGCCTCCCATCCGTAAAACATCATCTCAACCTCTGAACCCCCTCCCTCTTACCGCCCCCAATAAGCCTTACCCTTACCCAACCAGTAGACCGACCTACACCGCACTCTTCCATACCATAGCCATTGCCAAAGCCCAGCGCACAGTAATACTTAAAGCCCAACACCGAACACAGCCCAAAACCGCGATCCCCACCAAAAAGCTCAATCAAACCCTCCTCACGCCATCACGCCCCCCCTTCCTTTCCGGATTCTCTACCTTCATTGCGCCCCATCTCTCTATTCGGTGAAAATCCTAACCGGTGAGCAAGCTCCCGTCCACGAGGCGCTGCTGCCTCAGACACCGAATCATCACGGTGAAGGAAAGAATGGGTAAAAGTGTAAACCAAAAGATCGGGGAGGGCATCTGTTTACACCGGTTCGGATGGACGTTCGGGCGGAGGTCGCCTGTTCTTGCCTCGGCTAGTGAGGCTGATTTAGGCAAGGAAGGTTTTCACGGCATAAAACTACGGGGCGATTTGAGTTCAGAGTAGGGAGAGGAGAGCTGCTGCGGAGGGCAGACCGATGGGAGGAATGGGTCATTGGATGATTGGAGATGGAGATGGGACATTTGTCGGTCTGGTCTATTGATGTGGGAACGTGATCTATGCTAAGAACCCGGTTACGTAAAATGTGATGCGCAGCTCATGTAGGTGTAAACAAAGGTTCGCCATCGCTATGCCACTCAACAAACACAATGACTGCCCGACGAATGAGGCTATGTAGCAGCCTCGAAAACTAAACTCACACCGTCGTCTCCAGCAGTGATGATTCGATTTCCATTTCCCCCCTGCACAAATCCCAATACGCCTCCTCCTTCTCCCTCACCCCTATGTCCCCTCCATTCATTCACAAGCCCTTGTCCACTGGCCGCCGTCCCGCCTCTGGTATCCCATCGCCTGACCACCCCATCGAGCCCACAGCTCGTGAGTAAATGCCCTGCAGGTCCAGGGACGAATTCGACTTTCACGACCGCGAACTCCTCGTGTGCTTCTCTAATGTGCCGGCGTACAGCGAATCTGTGCGCCGTGTCAAATAAGACAATGCTCCCATCCACGCTCCCAGCAGCGAGTAGTGTAAGCGGTGGAGCGCTGAACGCAAGCGTTTCCACACTGTCACTTTGGGCTTGTAGACTCGCCAATATCTGCCCCGCTTGTCCAGCACTCGCTCCCTCCGCCCCTCCAGCTTTCTTTCCCCCTCCAACTTTATTCTTCGCTCCCCCGCCTTTGAGGCCTTGTGTTGCATTGCCACTCGTAGCAGCAGCGCCGAGTCTAGGCAATCCCACAACACGAATCATGCCCCCCGCGCCGCCTGCCACGACAAAGGCACCACCGGGTGCCACGGCGACGCAGTATAGACCCCCTTCGACGGCGAAGCGGGCATCTGAATTTGTGAGGCCAACGACCGCTTGTGAGCCTGCACTGCCTGTTATGCCTGCCGCGCTGGCTTCACCAAATACATCCCAGACGTAGAGGGATCCGTCTTCGGACACGGTAGCTAGGAGGTTTCCATCCGGGGTCCATGCGCCTGCGGTGCAGGATTCTGTGTGGAGGAAGTAGGTTTGTAGGATATGTAAGGGGGTGGATTTATCTGCTTCGTCGACAGTGTAGATCCAGACGCTTCCATCCGAGGCGCCAAGTGCGAAGGTGTTCGGGTAGGATGGGTGCGGGCAGGGGGAGAGGAAATTTATCTCCGGGACTTCTTGCGTGGAGGAGACGAGGGTGTAGGCATTGCTTTTTGTAGTATAAGCGCTTAGACGGCCGTCGAGACCGCCGCTTAGAAGGTACGTGCCGTGAGGGAGGGTGAAAGTTAGGGCGTTTATGGAGTCGGTATGGCCTGTGAGTTTTGAAATGGGGTTAAGGGAGGAGCGGCCGGGGGAAGGATTGGATTCGTAGGACCGCGGGAGGAGCGGGGAGTCGGTGCTGCTACTGGTGCTGAAGATGTAGGTTGTGTCGTCGCCGCCGCCGGTGGCTATTATAGTGGGATCGAGGGGATGTTGGGCTATCGTGAAAATGGAGTCCGTGTGCTTATCGAAGTGAGCAATGGAGTCATTTTGAAGTTGTATTTCTTGCTCGGGGGATATGTCGTCAGCTTCGTCGTCGGGGTCAGAGTCCATCGGATGGTCGGGGTCCTCTTGGATTTCTTCTGCTGCTTCGGCGGGGTCGAGCAAGGCAGAGTCATCTTCATCGAATCCATCTTCGTGGGGAGGCTGTGAGGAGGACATTGGGAGATTTATCAGTCGAATTAATGTGGTATAGTATCTTCTTGAAGCCAGATATTTTCTTTAAATGAGATGTATAATATGAAACGGAAGTTTTCTGGTCTTAAAGGCATGCTGGACGCCTGTGGCACGTTTTGCTTAGCAATTGCTCGCGGTGCATACTACTGACCGATGTCATCGCTCTTGAAACCCTAATGCTAAGCCTCTTTATGGCGGACAACCGCCCTAGCATTATCCACTTTAGAAGCTAGATCTCCGGCAGAAATATGTAGGATGCCACCGGAATTAAGTTCTCCCGAGATTATGACCGCCAAACTACCACTAAAACGCCGAAACGCTAGCTTACAATCGTACCCCTGGATAATCCCCCGTACAGGTGCTGGTCTACTATTGCGAGCATGGGTCAAGAAACTCGCTGAGTGTCTGTAATAGTCTGAAATACCTACTCTCGAGGAACGTCGAGTCATTGTGTCTTTTTTAACACATATAGCTGCGATTCAGAGTTTTAACGGTAGAACATCAGCCAGTCCGGCCGCTCTAAGCTCCTTCTTCCCTATTGCCCGCCTCCCCCTCTGCCTCCTCCCACATCTCCGCCTTCCCGAACGCATCAAAAGCCCCCTCGTACACTTCCCTAGCAATATCGGCAACCCCCGTAATCACTCACCTTGTTTCCTTCGTCTTCCACATACTGAAAATGTTTGTTTCCGTATGATTCAAATTCCCGTCCTCCTAAAACAGGTATGGCGATCACGCGACTCCCAATTCGCCATCAACATGTACGCTGGGGTTCTTGATCTGTGCATCCATGTGGATGGGCGAGTCGAAGGGGATACGTTGAACAACGGCTTCGAGGGTGAGGTGGACGGGGGCGCCGCGCCTGATGAGGGTTGCGGAGCCGGCGTCGAGGACGAGGGAAAGCATCCTGGAGGGATCTTTCTTGCTGTCCAAGTTTATTTAGGAGTTATCTGTGGTAAAATTAGGATAAGGTACCTTATACAGCCATCAATTTATTTACGACATTGAGAATTTCCACTTCATCCGGCAGTACTGTGGTGCTCTGCTCAGCTCGAGATTCGGTTTGCCCACTGCCAGGTGTTTGCGCCGAGAGGGAATTGGACACTTCTTCCAGGAGACCCTCAACTGATTGAGTAAAAAAGATCTCGCTTCTTGGGCGTGGAGACAGTAGCCTTGCGGACACAAAGGCTCAAAGGCTGCAAGGCTGATGAATGTCCCCACTTTCAATCAAAGATGATTCCAGTGGACTAGCATATGCCATGGCTTGCGCGCTTACCCGGGTTTCAGATCCGCAATTGATCCAATCCTGAGGTTCTAAGGGGTTAAAGTACGATAGAAGATCGAGCCGCATGAGTTCGGTGGCATCTCATTTCTTGTGGTTGATAAGGTGTCAAACACGAAAGGATTACCATGCCTAAGCTCTGCCGCGCACAACCATTGCTAAGCGGCTGCGAATTTAAGGGGGAGAAAGGGAAGTGGGAGGCGTTTAGGGGGGTGGATGGGTGAATTGAGACGAACGGAAGAGAGTACAGGAAATTGATTTCAAAGCAGGATGTGCAAGATGACGTTATTTACAGGTGATAAGCACGGTTGTTGTAAACCAAGGAAAGTACCTCAAGAACATATATTCACAGGTTGTGCTGCGCAAAGATAGAAGGACAAAGGGATGCGGATATAGACCCACCTTTATAGCCTATAGTCTTGGGCCCTTTTGCCGCCTTTGCTCCCTGTCTTTATCTCGCAACATTCTTCTCAGAATCTTGCCGCTGGGCGACTTAGGAATCACATCGATGAATTCAACCCCTGCCATAGATAGCCACGTATTAGCCGGCCTGACTAGGAGAGTATTTTCACTATGGATAGACATACCTCCTTTCAACCACTTGTGCCGAGCCTTATGCTCCTCAACATGCTTCTGAATGCTTCGAGCGAGCATACGCTCGCCCTCTTCCAGCCCAACAGAGGCCGACTTGACGACATATGCTTTAGGGACCTCTCCAGCCTTGTCGTCGGGGACAGGAATGACCGTACAGTCTGCAACAGCAGGGTGGGTGAGTATGTGGGCTTCGAGTTCCGCAGGGGCAACTTGTAGACCCTATAAACCTTATTAGCAATGGCTTTCCGCGATATTGATTCTACACCAGCGTCTACCTTGACTTTGATGAGTTCCTTTATGCGGTCAACGATCCAGATGTGCTCTGTGCCCTTCAGACCCTTTTTGACGACGGCTTCATCCCCAGTACGCATCCATCCATCTTGGAATGTTTCCTTGTTTGCCTTTTCATTATTCAGATAGCCGAGAACAACACTCGGTGACTTGACCACAAGCTCGCCTGGCTGATCGTAGCCTGTGATCTCGTTGCCTTCAATTGAAACAATCTTGGCCTCAACCGCTGGAAGTAGAGAGCCAGAAGACCCAAACCATATGTCATCGACTGGGGTGGAACATATCACGGTACTTGTTTCAGTAAGGCCTGTATCGATCAGCAAGGGAACACTAGCTCGCTAGTCGAGCCCATACCATAGCCTTGCCGGATCTTCCAAGCAGGATATTGCTTTTGCAGCTCATCCGCTGTTTCTCCGCCGAGAGGAGCGGCGCCTGTAAATATCTGACTAACTGACCGTAGATTAAACTTGTCCAGCACTGGCTTGTTCTTCGCCATGGCAATAATGATAGGAGGTACCTAACACGTCACTCATTAAGTCGTGTGGGGAGAGCTCTAATTGGCTTACCAAGAACAATGTGTTGATCTTATATTTCTGGATGGCGGTGAGGAATTGTGCGATCTCAAATTTGGGTAAGTTGATAACTTGGTCTCCTCTCCACGTAGTTGCATGACATATCACAACCAGAGCATAGATATGACTCTGCGGTAACAAGCCTAATGCAATTTCTGTATAAGTATACTTGCTGCCAGGCTCCCGCCGTGAGTCTCTATATGGCTTTTCAAATGTCGCAATTTGCAACACATTAGATATGACATTGCGGTGGGAGATCATGACGCCTTTCTAATTCAATGAGCATGTGTCAGCGGGTACAGCAGCATGATAATGTGATTTAGCATACAGGCAAACCTGATGTACCACTCGAATAGCATAGGAACGCAGTCTGCCTAGCGCCCTGACCTTTGGTCCACTTGAGCTTCTCCACTGGCGGAAGCTTGGCTCCATCTTCGACCAATTGATCCACCGTCTTGATGTCTGATGGTGGAGACAATTCACCTGTAGCTTCTTTTGGCAATTCTAGCAGATATACTCGGTTCCTTGGGATACCTGATTCAGCTGCAGCTTCAAGCGCAAGAGATAGGAGAGGCGTGCATGTGAACAAGGCTTTCGACCCTGATGACTTCAGCTGGTGTACTAGTTCAGCTCGACCGTAGGCTGCATTTGCTGGAGAGGAGATCCCGGACAGGCTGTGGACGGCCCATGAAAGTGTCAGAGTGTCGATCTACATTCGAATCTGTCAGATAGTCCATAAAATATGCAATAGAGGAACGAACCGTATTAAGACTAAATACACCAATGACTTTATCCCACTCGGTACCCTTATTAGGATGCCAGCCAAGTTCCTTGGAGAGTCCTCTTGTCAATTTGTCAACACGGTCGCGGACTTCAAGTGCTGAGTATTCAGCACCACTCAATCCGCATGTGAACGGAGGTCTCGCATGGTGTAGTGGATGTCGTCCGTAGTCCTCATTCAACATGAACTCACTGATGGGGATAGAGTCCGGAGGATCGAAAGGGAGCTTCGGAACCCATGACGGAGCTGTGAAGACCATTGCAACGACAGTGTAGAGTACCAAGTGAGTGAGATCTCAGATCCAAGTTCATGAACCTGTAGCTTGATCTCTGCAAGACCACTTGAACCGCTGGACCGAGGTTCTATCCGAGGTTCTGCGACCAAGCCGACTAAGGAACGTGGCCAATCTCCGCCGTAACGCCGGGGCCAGCCCCTTGAGCTCTGATACGGCTCTGCAATTCAATTCCTAGCAGATGAAGCTTCTCTCGCAAAGTTGGGCGTTCACCTCGTGGATGTTTGCTACAGCTTTATATCGTGAGCTATGGTAGTTCTAACGATATATGACATACCGTCGCACACCGTATAGACACTGCCGTCAACCAAACATTTGAACCTCTGATCAACCAACACAATACCCCCTCGAGAAGACAATGCGAAGACGGGTGATCCACTTGACTTCGCTGTTCATGTAATTTTCTGCTTGTTGGCCCTGCAACTTAAGAGTGTAGTTCTGGTAAACATGGGACGAATCATCATCGCTCAAACTATTACACCAACCATCGAAAGAGGCTCCATGTTAAGCCATCCGAGAGGAAGTGTTACAAATTTGCAGGAACGGAGTAAGATCGTGTCCCACGGGATGGTTCTACTGCGTGTGGAGGCTATTTGAACGCTAAAGAAAGAAAGAATGTGGAGCTGTAATCATAGATGAAGCTGTCGACATGATGGAGGTTTCGGGCTGGCTGGTAATGTCGAGCCGAAATGTCGGAAGCCTCTCAATGCTGAATGGAAATCTTGCGAGCAAAGAACTTGAAGCCCGTCTTGCTGGAACGGAGAATTTCCTTTGAACGATAGAAATCCAGCAGAGGGCCCGAATCTCACGTACAGAATCAGCTATCGCATAGCCGGGTAGGTAGGACTGGGCTGGGATGCAATCAGCGGATAATCCTAGATCAAGGCCCACTGGTCCGGCTGATCGTAGCACTTAATTCAAGGACTCGACATTGCCAGATACTAACGAACCAATGCTGCTTCTATCATCAGGTATGTATGGTCCGAATAATATATCCAGTCGAGCTTACTCCACGGATGAAGCAGTAAAGAGTTGCAGTCACCGCCCCTTTAATTTAAGTAAACATACTGCCGTCTCCTTAAGAAGATTGCCTTATCAGAGTGGTGATACTAGGCACAAAGCACAGCTACTCGAACTTTGCTAGACCCAATTATCCGTACTGGCTATGGAGAATGACGTTGCCGCTACCTTCTGAGGCTGGCTCACGACGTGTTGCTGACAGCTAGCCTGGACCCTCTGCGTTGGATTTTCCAGGACGTGGTGATAGAGCTTTGGCATTGCTTATGGACTAACCTGGATTATGACCGCAATGACTGAAGCATTGTATGGTCGAAAGCGCGCCCAGCTTGGGTTGTGAGAGAGGTCATGAGCATTTTTCTTTGAGTTGAATTTTTTGAATTTTTTTTCTTATATATAACATGGCTACAGCATCTTAGGCACGCGTCGCTACCTTACCGCTAGCAAGTTTTCCTGTCCAACAAAGAATCGTTTAGACTCCAAACACCGCTCGCTTTTACAACCCTGACATCTCAGCCCCATCTGCCTTGAACAGCTCACCCCACTCTGTAGATGCTTGAATGCTATATCCGCTAATGCTTCAATAAATACTCTATTTCCATTCAGGCTTTCTGCCCTCTTCACCCCCGGGTGTCCAGCCTCATGGATGACTTCCTGATCTAATTCATACAGAGTTTCTATGTGATCGCTCGTGAACGCTATAGGGATTAATATGAGGTCCGTCTGTCCTTTCTTGACGTATTCTTGTACTGTGTCACTGGTTTGCGCGCCAAGCCATGCTGAGGGCCCAACCTGCGATTGCCAGCACAGCCGATATGGATTGCTGAAATTGAGCCGCTGCATCACGGCGTAGACGGTTGCGGCTACTTCGGCGGGGTAGGTGTCGCCTCTGTTGACTACGCTCATAGGGAGACTGTGTGCGGAAAAGAGGAGGACGACATCTTTGCGGGTTTCTGGGGTGTAGGTGGCGAGTTGGGTTTCAATGTTCTGCGCGAATGCTTCGACAAGACCGGGATGTACGGGCCATCGGTCTATTACACTCCAGGTTATCGAGCCGGAGGGGTCGGTATTCGAGCCTTTTCCTTCTAATCGAGTCCGCCATTTCCACAATTCATTCAGGGAGCTGCCCGTTGTGGAGCATGAGTACTGAGGGTATTGTGTGAATGCCACTGCACGACCTCCTTTTCCGCCTCCAAAGCCGTCTTTGAGTAGTTGGGCGTACATATCCTCCGTCAATGGGTTGGCGTATCGAAAGGCAACATAGGGTTTATGGGGTGCGGTTTGCGGGGATATCTGGTCGAGGATCTTGCACATTTCTGAAGATTGATATTCAGACCATTTGCGAATTGGGGAACCACCGCCTATAGCTGCGTATTGTTTTTGAATTTTTGGCGTGCGGCGACGAGAGATGAGGGGGCCAAGGTAGGATTGGAGACGGCCGAGGGGTATCAGATCTGCATCTGCCTTTGCGAGGAAGGGAGCTTAGCTCAGGATATCTCGAATGCGGTGGGGCGTGAAGGTGTTGTCTGGAGGATTTTGCGACTCACGAATAGCCTGCTAAGGAAGTCGCCGACTTCGTCTGTTGTTGAAGGGCCGCCCATGTTCATAAACACCATTGCCGTAGGACCTTTCGAAGAGGTCGCATCTTGAGTGACAGGTGGTACTACTGTCGCCATTGCCCTCCTGCGAGGCATCGAGTGACGGGAGCAAATAAGATGCGAAACAGCACTAGCTCTGGAAGATGAAGATGACAAGGCATGTTTACAGACGTGCGAGATCGGGTTTCGAAGGGCCATGTTCGTGAAGGAGCGCCGGCTGAGAGGGGTGACCTTGAGAAAGGCTCTAGATCAGAGTTTTATTGCTTCTCCAATATTCAGAAGACAAACAATAACAAGTGAAAGCTTTAGGATGTGCCGAAGATATTCGCAGCTCGATGACGCTGAGATCCACGTTCGCGTGTAGAGTCGCCAGCGCTTACGATTAGCGCTTAAACTACCAATTTTCAATGGCCGACAACTTCTAAACGGAGGGTTCCTAGAATTAGCATTCAGATATAGATCAACCAGCTTGTAGTCGAGTACGGTTATTTACTCCCGTACTCCGGCTAACCAACATAATCATTCCTATACCCAAAGTGTTGTCCCGTCAGCACGTACCGCAACCACAACAAAATATATCTCCAAAGTCACTAGTGGAAGAAGATAACTTTAAATAGCAAGAACAGCTTTATAATTGAATGTTTACAAGTTATCCCCCAATACGCAACCTTTCCTTATTGCTGTACAGTTGATCTCTTAAGGTATATGCTTTAGTTGCTACTCTTGGCAATGCTAGGATATATATTCGCTTGGGCGTGAACCGAGCTATGGTAGAACTAGTAGGATCAAGGACTGTTAGGTGGTTCGGGGGTAAGAAGAGCCGCGACTCTTGATAGTACTGCACAATTCGGCCATTGTGCCCAAAGCAGACTCCTCATATGCTCCCACATGGCGCTATGACCTGTCGACGCGTTTAGAGGATAAGCTCGGAGCCGTTTGAGGCTCTCTGAGTGGCTAGTGGACGAGTAAAGTTATAATAGTTGACGATCGGAGATTGCGAATCAATCACAGGGCTGACATCCCCGTACATGTCGCCAAGACTTGACTTGCTTGGGACAACACGCTAGCCAGGTTTCAAGCCACGGCCACGAAGCATGCATCATCTTTCTTCACACTCCTTCTCTTATCGTAAACTTCTCTGTGCCTCTACACTCGCTGCCATTGCCCGTTACCTAGACGCTGGTAAAACATCAGATTAAGGATTCCAACAATTAGACGCGAGTTACGCCGCCCCGCGCGTGCTCGGACACAAACATTCCAGTCGTCGCCAGTCGCAACTGAAACTGTGCAGTGTTTGGATACAACGGCGGTGCTATTTTATCTCGCTTCATCTGTACTGCACGTGCCCATTGAATCAACTGGCATCAGCGTCATGCTCTCTCTGCGATCTTAGATCCAACATATCTTCGCTTAGGGCAAATTGGACCAATATCGGCGAAGCCTGAGAGAGTGGTAGGGTAGATATGGCAACATCATTCGAGGAAGATCCTCCTCCAGTAATCGCCTACGAGGATACAAATGGGTCTAGTGGTCGTGATGACCCTTTCTCCCTCGAGACATCTCAAGTAAAGCCCCAGCCACATCGGTACTCTTCCTTCGACACCCAGCTTTTTGCCTTGAATCACCCGTCATCATCTCCTGCGCAGGCGAAGAAGGCTCTGGAGGCGCATCTAGCAGAGACAGATCGACGAATACAAGAGACTTCAAAGCTTGGCACGACTTTGGTCCAGCAGCGGCAGAACTTGGCTCAACGGCTGCGTGATGTCGGTTCACAAGAGGAGGATTCTCAAATTAGCGCTGAGTTGCGACAGAAGCTTATAGAAATTGAAAAGGAATACAATGAGGTTGGTAGACAAAGTGCAAGGGCATTTCTAGGCCCAAAAGCCGAATCAACTGGTGGTGGCGATGGAACACCTTTTGCTCTGGATGGACGAGTAAGTTTCACATGCTATACCTGATGACGATCTAGGTTGCTGAAACACGATCACAGAACCCTGCAAGCCCTACAAAATTCTCCAGCCACGCCACGGATTCACCATCAAAAGTCAATGTACCAAGGAGGCACCGGAATCAAGGTTCAAAAACGGATGACATTGAATTTGCAGCTGAGATCACTACTTCCCTGCTGGGGCAAGTTCGGCATTTGCAAGCGGTTCTAGTGGAGCGAGACGAAGCATTGAAAACAGTAAATTCAGAGAAGGCTAAACTAGAATTGGAGGCGGAGGGTTTCGCGCAGCGCTTGCGGAGTCTGGATGATAGCGAACAGCGCTACAAGGACGAGAACTGGAGTCTCGAAACACAAATGCAAGAAGCTCATGCTGCCGCTCGTGAGGCGGCCATTCGAGAGCAGAAGCTGCAACAAAACTTAGTTGCTGTCACAAGCGAAAAGAATGCTGCCCAGCGAGAGTTGGACGACCTTAGACAAGATCACACAAAAGTGACAGAAGACTACGCGGCTATACGCAAGAACCATGAATCCGAGCTCGCTAGTCTACGAAAGAGTGTAAATCTAGGTGAGAGCGAAAAGGGCGCGCTCCAACGAAAGCTCGAGGAGCTCGACTCTCAAAACCGTGAACTAGCGAATGGTCTTGCTGGCCGATTCCGTGCTGAGGAGACCGAGCCTGACGCTAACCTTGGCGCAAAAGACGAAGACTATCCGATTGATCTGTCAGAACGAGAGCACTCTCCCCCTCCCTCGCCTACGAAAGGCGCCCAAAGACACTCTGTGCTAGAGTCGGAGACACTAAAGAGCTCCCTAAATCACGCCCATAGGATGATCCAAAATCTGAAAGGCAATGTCCATCGAGAGAAGTCCGAGAAGCAGGAGTTAAAACGCCTGCTTCAGGAGGCCAGGGATGAATTGGAAATACGAAGAGCTGAGCTGAATGAAAAGAGACTGAAGTCGAAATCAATTACGGATATAAGGAAAGCTGGTCGCCCGGGCCTTGGGGCGGCCAGAATAAGTAAGACTGACGTACTTCTTGATGACCCTGCGCAAGACCCTGAATGGGAGGATCACAATACTGAAGGAACCCCTGCTCCTGAATCAAGAGGCAGGCCCTCGGTACTGAGAACGGCCACAGGTCAAAGCACAGTAGGAGACAGTGATGCTTATCAGACTGCGAATGATACGGATGCCTTTGAAACAGCAAACGAGCGTGATACAACCGATAATGACGCTTTCCAAACTGGAGCTGAAAGCATGGCTGGAGATAGTAGTGACGAACTTACAGAGACAGAAGGTGGTATGGCCCGAGGTGGGACTGTGCGCGGTAGTAAAGCACCTACTCTTGCAATGGCTAAGCCGGGCGAGAGGCGATCACTCCAAAGTACCGCATCTACTTCCGAGGACGAGGAAGATCGCTCTATGCACACGCCAGGGCAAGGCCAACCACAGCGGTTCCGGTTGAAGCTAAATCGGAATGCTCGACGATCTCGTATCGGTAGCGGGAATCTGGATAGTAGTAACCCGTCTACTGCTAAAAACTCCCCAGCCAGCTTCATCAATGGGGCGGGTGATGTCAACCAGAGCTTGTACAACGAGCTCGAGAATCTCAGCGACGATGGTACGCCAAGCAAAGGTAGTATCAGCTCTCCACATTCTATGCAATCGCTTCGGACACATAGCATAAGTGATAAGAGGTCAATTTCAAGCACGAGGAGGGCTGCAGGATCCCAACCTGCGACGCCAGTCCTAAGGCCTAGCACGGTGATGTATACAGGAGAGGTGCCCCCAGTGCCAAAATTGCCTACCGTCGATTCTGGTATGATGACAGATCCTTGGGAGCCTACGCAGAGCACCCAGAACGAGATGGGCCCAAGCACAGCTGCTACAAGCACTTTACCTCAGAGCTCAGCTGCAGCTATTACAAGCAGGATCTTTGGACCGTCTACACCTCAAGACAAGAATGAGAGTTCTCAACCCCTCAGCGGATCGAATCGTGCCTCGCGCTCCCGATCGAGCTCGACCTCTACTCAACCCCGTACTGTGTGGGATCAACCTCTCCACATGTTTGCTGGTGTCATCCCCGGATTCGGCCAAAGTGCCGATACCACACCTATGTCCGCTAAATCGGCCATGTCGCAGGCACGAGACGCTTCGGCAGAGCGATCATCTATTGAGCAACAATTCCACCCCAGCAATGATAATCTGATCGAGACACCGAAGAAGTCAACACCCTACCATGAGCCGCCAGCTGTGACGCCTGCTGGTACAAGTATCAACAGTGGCCAGTCCTTGGCCTTTTCGTCAATTCATAGTCTAGAAACAGCTCCCGTACAGCCACCCCAACTGCCTGCCAAATCTAGAGCAAGGACGGCAAGTGGTGCGAGTAAAGCTAGTGGGACTACTGACGGCCTTGTAAAATCAGGCAGCACGGGCGGAATTCTTGGGTCTGTGTTTAGTTGGAACAAGGCCAAGTCTGCACCAGCACCTGAGATCGCAGAAGATGAGACCAGCCACGATTTCCCATCAGCGGCAGTAGATACAAGCCGGACAAAGACACCGTTGGGTGAAGTACCTGCTAATGTGGTCACTCGAAGCAAAGAAGATAGAGAAGTAGCGCACGCAGAGACCAAACCTGCACCCATGGACATGTCTGATCATGGAGCTCAAACACTTCTTTCCTCTCAACAGATCGATGACTTGCTCCATAAGAACGATCCTCTTCCGGTCACAAATACTTTACCGCAATTTTCGACAGGGTCAATGAAGCCATTATCAGCAATTGGTGCTATGTCGCCTCCACCACAAAGTTACCGCCCACCAGAACCCTCAGAAGTGGCTCGCGGAAAAGCTCCGGAGCAACCAAACAGGGACTTGATTGGAAAGTCCATCAAACGGCCTACGAGTGTCAACAGTATACGTTCGCGGGCTGCTACTGCTCAATCCCAATATCCGCCGCTTCCCCCAGATCATCAAGAAGCTATCGCGGCTGCAGCTTCGAGGGCGCCATCGGCAGAGCCTTCGGGATCAATGGGTCCACCGCTTGCCCCCGCGTCTGCATATGTACCTCGAGGCGCAAGGAACAGGAACAGCAGCAGGCCTCAAACACCGTCCCAGCAAGGCGCACCCACTCCATCGTCTAAAGGAGGAACAACACCTCGTGCTGGTCGTTATTCTACCACTCGAAGCCAGGTTTCGCGGCGTTCCTCCTTCTCTTCTTTTGCATCCGAGCTTGACGAGCGCTTCAATATTCGCACAGACGGCATGCCCATGGGGCAAGGCTTCCATCCTAATACTGACCCCCGCATGATCCAGGCCATAACCCAAACCATGATTGGGGAAATGATGTGGAAATACACCCGTAAAGCCGGGCGTGGTGAGATGTCTTCGACGCGACACCGTCGCTTCTTCTGGGTACACCCTTATACGAGGACTTTATATTGGAGCGATCGCGATCCAGCTTCTGCTAACCGTGCTGAGCTGAAATCCAAGAGCGTAGCAATTGAGGCGGTCCGAGTAGTCACAGATGACAACCCTATGCCACCAGGTCTCCATCGCAAATCTCTTATTATAATCACTCCCGGCCGCTCCGTGAAATTCACAGCCCAAACCTCGCAACGCCACGAAACCTGGTTTAACGCTCTTTCCTACCTCCTCCTCCGTACCGGCCCTGACGGCGCCAACACTGTCGACTACGCAGACGCAGACCTCGAAGAGTTCAACCCCAATTCAGGCTACCACGGTCGCTCATCCCGTTCTCGTGTCTCCCTCGCGAGCTTCAAGAGCAACCGTACTCAAAACCGACAAGACCAATCGCGCCTTTCTTCCATGATCCCTCCTGCTGCTCCCTCAGCGCGTCAAAGTCAGCAATCTCAATACGACCAGTCTCCCCAAGCAAAAAACAGTATTCGCAGGCGCATCTCCCGCTCCCTCTCTCGCAGTCGTGCCAGTAAACAGGAACGCCCTCCTTCCAGCACTGCTACCATCACCAATAATAACGCCGATAAACACGGCTCGCTGGCCAGCCGAATGAGCAGTTTCGGGGATTCGGTGCGCAATTCGATGCGTAGCCGGTCCAGCATACGCCATGAGCCTGAGGAGATTGAGCCTGGGGTGCTGGAAGGGGGACGCTCGATTATTAGTGCGACTGGGGCGGATAGTGCGGAGGATTTGAGACGCGTCATTGAGGAGAGGGAATCAGGGGGAGCATTAGAGAATGTGAGGGCTTGTTGTGATGGTTAGTGATCACTTATGTATCTTGATAGAAATCTGTTCGACAGTTTGCTAATAGAGTACTAGGGAGACATGATGTCGGCTCTTTGAATAAGAATGGTCGACATAGCCATAACCACACTCGCGCCGAGAGCCATCATACCTTACATTCTCATGGGTCTAATTCGCTAACTAATCTTGCTTATTCGTAAAACATACTTCCACCTCCAGCTCAAATAGGAACGGCCTTTCTTTCGGATAATATAATGTGGATGATGAGGATGGGAAAGGGAGGTGGGCGGGTTGGGGGGGACCGGTGGTAGGTGCCTGTTTAGTAATATGCGGCAAAGGTGATGTTGTACCTAGCAATCTCTTTCAGCTTTACATACAACGGCGTGCAACGGTCATCTTTCTTTGGCGGTATCTATACTCCCACTCAACACTCACAGCGATGAGACCGGACTCTCCCTTTGTCTCTTGTACCTAACATACACATACCTAATGTTGCTTATCAACCGCAAGATGGCTCTATCGGATGGGATGAATGTGGGTGCTTGGATGGGGTAAATACTTAAAGTAAGCTTAGGTAATTATTGATAATTAATCTGGATCTTTGGACATTTACTACGCTTTTCGAATAAGCTCTGTCCTATTTATGCACATATACATATATTCATTGCTCGTCTTGCTTTATATGGTTAGAGCAAGCCCTCTTTCCGCTTGAACTCCTCATAAGTACATTCCACTCCATCCCTCCCGCATCCAAATAAATCCCACGCTTCTTTTCCCCATGCACTGCCGTTACCGTTTTGCTCGCTCGCTACGTCTTTTCCATTCTCTGTTTCTGTATTTATCACCGATGCGAGCGGTGGTGGTGGACGCATGTTTGATGGATCTGAGATAGCTTTCTTGAGTGGGGAGCGTGATTTTGAGGGTTTGAGGGGTTTGGCTGTGCGGAGTGGAGGTTTGAGGAGGGAATTTATTGATTTTGAGGAAGGAGGAGGGATGGGATTGGTGGGATGGGAGGAGAAAATGGAGAGGGGAGGTTGTGTTGGGGGTGCGGGTGGAGGAGCTGGTGAAGGTTTTTTGGGGGATGGGGATGGGGTAGGAGATTTCGTAGGTGGTGCACCGTTCTGGGGCGGCCGGCTGGGAGGAGAGTCGTGTGGTGTTGATAGTATGGGTGATGGTGAGCAGATTCTGGTTGGCGAGACAGAGGCTGCGGGTTCCTTGAGTTTGCGAGGTAATGGGGGCTTGCTTTGAGGGCGGGAGAAGAGAATCTCATCCATTTTCGTGAGGGTCAGCTCTGTGTCGTGGAGGGTGGAGGAGGCTTTTGGGATGCTCCGCTGTCGTGTTTTTACAGCTCGAGCGGACTGTGTAGGATTGGGGTGTTCTTCGCTGGTATTTGCAGTGTATCGTATGTTGCGAGTATCGGCCGAATTGTCAGTCATCCTGTCGCGCTCCATCCAAGGATTATCGGAGTCTTCCTGAGTGAGGAACAGACTGGGCGATATGGACTTGCTAGGATCTTTGTTCTTATGGCCAGCATTTCTGGCGTCTTCGTTGCTAGGACGTCTGTTCAACCGATCCGCTAATTGGTCTGGTTCCTTCCGGTGGAACTCACTAAGTGGCTCTTTCGACCGTCGCTCAGACTCGGAGGAATCAATTATCATTCGGCCACCTTGTGCCGTACATTCGGTGCTGCTCGACAAGCGACTGATTGCTAGGGAGTCTTGGGGTAGCAAATCTCTGTACATAAGCTTTCTACGCGGCTTTCGCGATGCCATCTGTAGTTTCGACCTTTTATTGCTGGGTTCTGAGCAGAATACGGCTTCTATGTCCGATATAATCTCGACAGATTCTGCAGCTTTCTCTTTCCAGCTAGTAAGGCTATTCTGTGGGGAGTCGGTTGCAACGATTATTGTCGGTCTAGGTTGGGCATGGTCGATTAGAGGAAGTGCTGCCCGTACTCTCTCTCGCTTTTTCTCTTCTCCGCGTTCTCTCTGGTTTCGTGTAGATTTAACGCGGTTGTCTCCACGAGGCTTTACAGCCGACATCGTCTCATGAGCTACGGGAACTGCCACTGTGTACAATCCTTGACCACTAGGAGGGCTTGGAGCTGTGATTCCAGAAATTGGAAAGCTATTCTTGCCATGTCTAGATACATGTCTTCTCCCGACTCTTTCCAGCTCGCCGACTAGAGGGGTAAGATCTCTTTGAACAGGAGACGACTTCCCTGCTTGCGGTACCACAGGTGTAGGTACCACTGCGATAGCCTCCGCCAACCGTGGACGCTTCGCAGGCCTTTCAACTGTACAGTCAATGTCATTCCGTGCTTTGCACATTTCGTGAGGCGACTTCCTCGGTATGGAAGCTCTCCCAATAGGCCCCTTGGGGGTGCCCAACAAAGTATTTAGAGATCTTGGCCTGAGCAGGGAAGTCTGCGGTACTGCAGGACTAGCCATGGTAGTAGTCCGAGGGTCTCCCATCAGAGACGAAGTTGCTTGCCCGGATACTGAATCTCGGGGCTTGTTCCTTTTCTCAAGCAACTCCGTCAGATCTTGCTCCATTGACCCCGCAGCCTCTCCAACTTGTATGAGCACCCCTCTATCCAACTCAAACTCATCGCCGTCTCCAATAACGTCATCGTCTCTCCAGTGCGTATCTCCGATATAGTTTCTAGGGACGTCATAAACCATGATTCTCTTATTAAACGTATGGAACCTTAGAATTCCATCTTGCCATCTTTTTTGTTTTCGCCGTAGATCGTGGGTATAGAGACATTTGAAATCGAGTACTGGCGCTGTATTTTGAGTTGTCGGTACTGTGAGGTTTTGGGTGAAACGGGAACCTGCTGAAGCGACCGCTGTTGAAGTCATGGTGACACCTATTGGGGGCAGACATATCGCCTTCACCAGAAAGATAGAATGGCATTAATGACTTGAAGGCAGGATAAAGACTTTGCCTGAGGCTGCGATACGCTATTATTCTCGCCAAATTTCATGTTGTCAACCATCGCTTCAGTAATATGCGGTCGTAGCAGGATCCTCGTGAAGCGCCTCAAGTCGCGTATCACGCCAATCACCGTATCACGTGATCCTAATCAGTCAGCTGCAATCGCGAAACAGATGCAGCGTTCTCAATAAATCTTGACACACTTAGATTCAATGGGCTTCCTGACGTCCTTTTGTATTTGCTCTATCATACAACATGTCGAGGAGACTTCGAAAGTTCCTTGGTCTTTCCAAAGTTGAAGACGGACATGGCTACAAGACGCCAAAACAAACGCCCACCGTCAGGACTACACATCCCCCGAACAGTAGAACTTTTCTTACAGTACTACACAGGTAGCCAGCGATGCCGCGGCTCCACTTTCCGCTGATTATGGAGCAGTCGATGGGGGCCAAACCCACAATGCTCCTTCCCGCGCCGAGGATACGGACGGAATACATTATGAGACGCTCCCTTCAGGCAGAACTGGGACATTATCGCAAACCACGGCGGTGGAAAGTAACACTACCAGAAGCTCAGGTCAGACTTGCTCATACTAGGAGCGTGCAGCTAAGCAGCTCGAAGATAAAGAGCCCAGTGTCTTTGCAGCCTTGCAAGCCTTACGGAAAGAGTCGTCTCGTACTTCGAAAGACATGCCAAGTGAGATATCTGAAATTATCGATCATCACAGAAACACCATGGAGAACAAGCAATGGTCTCTGCCTTTCAAGGTTAGAGGAAGAGAGGTTAAGATCAGAGCGCAGTTGGATAACATCTGGAAGGCACTGCAAACCTTCAACGCTGTAGGGTATACTCTTGCCAGCTTGGATCCAGTCCATGCTGGCATTCCGTGGGCTGGTGTCAGCTTCATCGTACAAGGAGCTCTCAATAACTCGGCACAGAATACAGCTGCGATGGGAGGGCTGTCTCGCATTTCTCCTATTGTTGATCGCTACCTACTAATGGAAACGATCTATCTTGGGGTCTAGGACCGTAGCCATCACGAAGATTTCGAGAGATGTTTGGTGGATCTCTATGCAAGTATTGTAAAGTACCAAGTAGCCGCAGCCTGCTATTGCAAACGGTCGACATTTTCACGCTTTCTTCGAAACCTCCCGAAGGTGGACGACTGGGCTGGGATGTTGAAAGACATCGACAATAAGGATATAGATTGCAAGGGCCTTGCGTCAGTTTTTGACTCTCTCGAGCAGCGCAGACAAAACAGCACATTGCAGAGTATACTTCAGGAGCTAGACAAGAGATTCGGGAATATGCAAAGTATGATGCAAGGCAACGAACGAGAGAGCGCCAGAGCTGAGAATGCACGAATCTTGTCGTGGATTTGTGATTATATACCCGGCAGAGACCATCAGGACGTTATGGTACACAAAAAGATGGGTATCCGGTATGCGCACTCAGGCCAATGGCTGCTTGTTCACGATGAATTTTGTTCGTGGCGATTCGGGGAAGATCAAGGACTGAGCACGCTCTGGGTTTATGGCTCCGTGGGAACTGGGAAAACATCTTTGGTTTCTCGTATTATTGAATGGCATTTACAACGACTTCAACCCGAAACAGAGACGTATAGGGCAGCTAGCCTTGAAGATCATGTGGATCAGAGGAATCGACCAGCTGATCCCGAATATTTCGGCAGCATGGCCTACTTCTACTGTGTACGGCAGGGCCAGGATCAATCTGGTACAGACCCAGCCGTCATCCTTAGAAGTCTGGTCCGGCAGTTTGCCTGGTCGTGGGATGGTTCATCAATCTCACCACCAGTCAGAACTTTCTATGACAAGTGGCGATACGAAAGACCCGACAGCGGACGCCTTTCACTAGGAGAATGCTCTGGGCTCCTCACAGAACTGATTTCGTCTTACTCAAAAACGACGATTATTCTTGACGCTTTGGACGAGTGTGAAAAGCCTTACGAACTTCTGCGAGCACTGAAAACAATAGCGAATTCTATTACCGGTCAGATCAAGCTCTTTGTCTTGAGCAGGCTCAATGTCAATGTAGCCAGCGTTTTAAGTCCTTGTAGCAAGATTGACAACCAAAGCCGAGGCACCAGAAAGGACATGGACATCTTCCTTCACACGGAGGTGAAAGAAGGAGATCGGCGTCTTCTCAAAGGCAGATACCCCAATCTTGAGGACAGATTAATTGAGGTATTGAGGGATCGTGCGCAAGGAATGTAAGCTTTTCTTACCATACCAATTTATTGCACAGACTAAAAATGGGTTTCTATCCCTAGGTTCCGGTGGGTTGAACTCCAACTGGCAATATTCTTAGACGAGAATACTCCGTTCCGTCTAGCTGAAGACGTCATATCGAAACTCGACCGTCTAGAAGAAGAAGTTGGATTACCTGATCTTGACTTGGTCTATGACGAGATATACCAAAAGAATACGCGAGTTGGAACGCATGACCGAGAGAACGTGATGAAAACATTCAAGTTCCTGCTCTACTCGTTCGTTAAGTGGAATGTTCACGATCTAGCTACTGCTATAGCTGTTAGGGTGGATGGAACGTTGAATTTGGCCATTGACTCTAGCTACGTTCTGGACATCTGTAGTAATCTCCTCGTCGTCGATTACGACGATTACGTTCAATTTGCGCACCTTTCTGTTCCTGAGTATCTCAAGGGAGGTCGCTCGGCCATTGTCTTCTCTGACAGCGATGCACATGCACAAATCGCGGAAGTTTGTCTTGCGTACGTAATGTCTCCTAGCGCGCAGAAGATTGTGAAGAAGAGGGAAAATGACCGCCGGCATGTTCTCCACCAGAGATATGATGACCCCCTAAGCCTCCATATATATGCTTTCGCGCTCTGCTTGGAACACTGCGAGCTCGCATCGATGGTCACAAGACAGGAAGGCACGGCGCTATGTACCTTGTTCAGTACCTTCATGTCGGTGGTGGACATCATCATCGGTCGATGCCAAGTACTTCCCCGATTTACCCCAAAACTGGACCACCCAAAAGGGGTTCACCGATTGTTGTACCAGGAGAGACCAGACACGAGCCGATCCGCTCCGCAAGACACTTTCTTCGCAGCATGTGCTTATGGTTTCACGGAGATCTTGCAAGACTTAACGAGACCAGCTGTAAAGGTCGATGTGAATAGACGAAACGAAAAAGGTGCGCCCGGTATTTGGGTCGCAAGTAGATATGGACATTTTCCGTGGTAGAGTTGCTGCTCGACGAAGGCGCTGAATTCGACGTCAGGGAGAATCGCTACGGCTTTACTCCACTCTACGAAGCCGGTGTTGGGGGTCATCTCGACATTGTTGCCCTGTTGCTGAGCTGTGGCGCAGATGCAAGCGCCCGGTTCAAATATTCCTACGGGTGGAACCTGAGTGACGTGTCTCCCAATATTACAGATTATATGTATATTGGAGCTGACGAAACGATGATGCATGCTATTGCCCGTGGGCGGCACGGGGAGTCAAAGATGTCATCAATTGTGAGCATGTTGCTGAAGCATGGGGCATCAATAGACGCGCTTGACTCCTCGTTGCGAACACCGTTACATAGCGTGTGCCTGGACCGTCGCTATTATTCTGGTGCATTCGAGGTACCGGTATCTATTTTGCTGCATCATGATGCTTCTCCGGGTGCCCAGGATCGCTATGGTCGCACGCCACTGATGTTATATGACCATGCACCACCTGTCGTCCTCGAGCTACTTTTAAAGAAGGCGTCGATTGCCGACATAGTTCGTCGCGACAATAAGGGTCACTCAGTGCTATCGCACTCAATAGGCTCACAAGGGAGATATGAAAGTACTGACCAGGTAATGCTGCTTCTGAACACTGTCGACTTACGAGCTGCACAAGAGCTTGGTACTCAGGAAGGCGATCAGTTCGTAGAATTATCAGATATTCTCAAAAGGATTGGTTGCGATGTTCTCATCGATGTAGCGCGGCATCTCACAGATCAGATGCGGTCTCAACGTTCGGCGATCAATTGTCTTCAAGCTATAGTAGAGAAAATTGTTATGGGCAGGGTGGACTGGTATGACGCTGATCTCTGTAACAAGCTACGAAAGGAAGGGGTTCATGCCTGGTGGACTGAACCAAATACTACAGATGAGGAAAAGGAGGATGACACAGATAATGATCGTGACGCAGACGACGATAACGACACGAATAGTAACGATGATGCAGCCCACAAGGATAATGTAGACGACGATGATAACACAGACAGTAAAATCCCATGATACGCAGGACATTATAGCGAATTTATCAAGAATCTAGGGAGTAGTAATAAATATCTATATACAAAAAAAACCCCTTTAATCCACAATCAAACAACCATCCTCTTACATAACATAAGCACAGCTCATACCCATCAAACATCCACACCGTCGTTTTAATTGAAAGTTTCATCGATTTCCCAAGCAGCAAATGCATTAATGACAAGACGGGATTATCATCAAAATTATGGGCCCATCCGAGATCCAAAGATCCTACTTCAAAGGCCGTGAAATTCCGAAAAGTGTTTTCGAGCAAGAACCTGAAGCCGTAGTTAGGCACGCGTTGGCATGAGTTATACCTCTTCTTTCTTTGCAAAAGCGATTCCTTTTAAGCTCACATTGTTCTTACTTTCCTTGAAACTCGCCTTTTCCAAAATTTCTACCTCTCCTCTCTATCCCGCCCTTCCCAATTCAATTAACTCCACCCACTCAGCCCCCATTAGGACATTCCGCCGCACAACTCTCCTGAAACGCACTCGTCATCTCTTCCGGACAACTCACAGATTCATCCTGCACAAAAGCGCCACCATCTATACACACCACATTCAATCCATCAGCTAAAATTTCCCTCCCACATCACTACCAACAGGATAACTGAGTAACATGGTACATAAACCGGCACACAGCAAAAAACCAACTCACAAGTCCACGCCTGACCATCCTGCCCCACAGCGTCCGGTCCAACCCCCCCATTCGGCTACGGTCCCGCCGTTTGAATATCGAAATTCACACTACACCCATAATCACCTTGTCCGCTATTGGTATTACTCGAGCACCAATTCGGCGCGCCGTTGTTGTTGTAACATGCATCTGTGACCAAGGCTATGATGGTGGAACCGCCGTTCGGACCGTTATTGTAGGCGTTTTGTGTTGGTTGTTTGGAGGGAGTAGTAGGAGCCGCAGGTCTGTTTTGGGGGATTAGTGTTTCGCGCTGGCTTTTTGGGAAATAGGTGCGGTAGCTGATGTCAGTGTCTTGAAAGCAGCGAGCAACAACGGAGGTATTCATCTCTTTTAATCTATTACGAACAGCCCTTCGATGACGTAGAGAAACATTATCGCTGGCGATCTTTCACTCTCTGGTCAATAATACGTCCGTCTCAAACACATGAATCAATATTAGATATGTCCATCTCAGCGTAAAAGCAAAGGGAATGTTTCCGTGACATCGTAAGCCAACCTGAATTCTGACAATGGTCGTAAACAGCTACCAATACCGCTCTTCACTTTCTAGGAAGTCGCACACCTTCATGAATTCCTTCTTGTCTGCGGTCCATGCCCCTCATTAGCTTGTTATCAGCTCCAGGTAGAGATATAGACTCACGCTCTCTCTCCTCGAAAGTAAGGATGATCCGCCAATTGTCCTTACCCTTCGCCCGCTCCTCTATCCCTCGTCTTACGGCGCTCATATGCTTAATGTCGACCTCATTGCCCCGCCGAATACTCAGACCGCTTATTTCAGTAGTATGAGCTTCACTACTGTACTTGCTTCCAGGAAAGGATGCCGTGATCCAGCGGTCTCTGGCCTCGGACTCCAGCCTCACAGCGAATTGAATTCTCGACCGGCCTTCCTCTGCCGCCTTCTCCCATATCTGGACGTAGACTTCTTTGTACGTAGTTTTAGACTTGCGCAAGAGAGGGCTGCTGTCGATCAACGCCATTTTTGGTAAGGTTCTAAAAAATTTCAGCGTCCAGCCGGTTAGACCAAACATGACGTTTTTAACATCATGATCACAGTCTAGTTCCAACTTAGCTGTCTTCATAACTTCTGTGACTTCCTTGAACTGTGGATCGCAATCGGTTGGTCGTGGTTCGTACTTCAATCTAGGCACTGTAGACAGGTAGTGTGCAGCCCTGAGACCTGAGAACCTGATGGTGCTGAGACCACCATTCTTCACCTCAAAATCCCAGTCGAGGTCTCTGTACGCATAATACAATTCTGTCATATGAGGGCCTTTTGGAGTACTCCTGGTTGATGAAATAGCGTGGTACTGTCTATCAGGCTCTTCAACGTCGAAAAGTCGATATATACGTGTATTGTGGAAAGCAGATGGTATTTCCACTTTAGTCTCAACATGCGGTGGCATCTCCGTGAGGGTTAGAAGACAACCTCTGAAGTTGCGGGCTTCCTGCTCATCCCTGAATTCAAGAGTGATCCTTCGGTTTGGCTGCTCCGTTTTGTAGATATACGAGTAATGGTAGTCATAGTTCTGGCCTCGCGTTTTCACTAGATGGTCGCAACCCGACCAAATGATCGTGGCTTTGGCACCTTCTACGGAGATTCTGATATTGCTTGGAGGTAGCCAATGAGAGACGCATCTGGGATTTTTACCGTGTGGTGGAGAGCTGATAACAAGCCGTCGTGTGGCTTTCCAGCACTTGTCGGGAAGTGATTCGTAAAGCTTGAGCCCACAAGAGGAGAATTTGTCCGCCGCTATACTCGAAGAGAGCTGTTGACTGGAAGCAAGTGGCTGACTAGAGTCACAATAGGCAGATATAGATGCCTGATAGATCGCAAGCTCGCCAGAACGAGGATCCCGGTCTTTCATTGCTGCGAGAAACTGTTTAGGCAGAATGAAAAAGTCGGACATGTCTTTTGGGCTTAGGAACATAATTTCTGCTTCCTGGCTTGGGAAATCCATCATCAGTGGTATGTTCTCCTCTGCATTCTCGTATCTGGAAAGGTCTTCAGCGTTCATTTCCCGCGATAGATTGACTGTGCCTCGATGGTTGCACAACGATATCAGCAGGTCGCATTCATCAGCTTTAGTCCACAGTAAAAGCAAGTACGGCGCAGTGGAAGATTTCGATCGATCGGTTCTGCTGCCCAATTGCGCGTTCACAAAGGTCCGGAACTGGACCCTTTCCCCCTCAGACCCAGCATTGTCCTGGTCTACCTCGAACCATCTATGAGCACTGGCGGGGTCATCCATGGCATTGGGAACATTATCAGGGGCCTCGACGATCTGCTCAAAGCTTTCAAGGAGATCTAAGTCTTGCTTGTCGAGATTCCGAGCATCCCAGGATTGTTGATCTGGGTATTGTGCACTTCTGTACCGGTCAAGATCTCTATCAAGTGACCGTGCCAAGTCTTTAGTTATGCGCCTCAGTCTGTTGTACGCAAGGTCGTTGTCCACATCATTAGAAAGGACGATATCTTCTAAAATCCAGGAGCTTTTAAGGAGGTCTATGTAGGCTTGTTCAGAGGATATAGAGTTCTCCCAATTAGATCGAGGCTGGAGGACACCTGCCCCTTGTCGACTCATGCCGCTTTCAGAGAGTAGATCTGATACGGTCCGTGACTTGATAAGCCACCACGTGGCGAGTCGAAGCCAGGTTTCTGTTGTGAAAATCTCTTTGACCGATTCATAACACTTGAGGAATTTGGACCGAACTTCTGGGTTAGCATTGTGACGCTGCCTATAAATCGGCAAGATCAAGGGTTCAGTCGTAGTGGATGATGAGACTATGGAAGGATCAGACCTAGGATCGCCTGAAGATATCCCTGATACATCAGTAATAAGACATCAAGCTAATGTCATATGAGGCATACCTGCACTGGTTTCGGTCGGTGCTACTTTGTCAATGTTTTCGCTACACTCAGAACAAGAGGTCACGACGGTCGCAACGCGATGTGAACAAGGAGCCAGCGTCAACTTCTGTAAAGCGTCACTGCCATCTAGTTGGGTCATAGTACTTCCGGTCCTGTTTCGGAAGCATGTGCATTGGGCATCGTCAGTCTTTGTAGCGGGACGTGATATGCTATTTGCAGAGTTGAGAAGCGTTCTTGAATCTGTGGTGGTTGTTCTCGTTGCAATTTGCCGCAAGCCACAACTACACCCTTCATGATCCTCTGTTTTTGTTGCATCATTTTGGGCCTTTTCATTCAAACGCTGTCTGGGAGTTTCTTCAGAGCCGGCCTCGAATCATCAGGGGAAATGGGCTTCTTACCTGCCATCCGAAGTCAGTACAAGTTGCAGAAGCTGTTGATGTACCCTGAATCTAGTCTGAAAATCCTCGATTTTGCCTTGGTCTGCTGCCCACTGAAGCCGCTTGAACCAGAGATTGCGGTCGCTTGAGGCTAGGTATCATGTCAATCAAGCCAGGACTATGGAACCTCGAGTGAACCTTTACCCAGCTTCTCATATTTAACTGTCAGACTTCTGAATTCACGAAGCGTCTCGAAACATGTTTTCAGTACATTTCTGACCGCTGTACCGTAATTCTTATCATTCTCACGGCTAATGTGATATAGAACTCCTTTGATCATTTGAAGATCTCGAGACAGATCCCTGAATTGCTGTGGAGCATCGGCAGCGACCTTGATCACATCTTTGTAAAGGGAGTAGGCGAGTGTCGTCACTGCTAAGGTGTCTGATATCGGAGAAAGACTCATTGTTGGACTGTACTTGCCAATAGTTAAACCTTCTTGTGATTGAGAGGCCTCGAACAGGCACACCTTCGAGTCTTATGTTTCACAGCTCGAATCGATGAAAAATTTTCGGGGAAATTTATGTGGCGGTATTTTACTGAGCAACCACCTCAAATGATGTTGAAGAGGTACAACTAAATTTTGTAAATAGTCGTGTGTTCTGGTTGTCAGACCGGAGAATTGCTGATGGTTCAGAGCCTTGCGTGGACAGCGTTCAAGGACTCAAAATTATCTACCGTCGAAGGATCTGTGCCGCTTTGTTATCCAATGCTGATCTTCAAGCATGCATACCCCCTTCGCGACCGCCTCGTCATAATAATTTCAGCCTTGTTGAATCAGAACTCTAAAACCCTTGTTTCTCGCAAAAGCTGCACAGCCTCAAACTGCAAGAAGCGAAGCAGCGAACTTGTGATAGGAAAGGAAACATAACAACGCAGGCGCATGAATATTCCTTGAGGATTGATGCTGTCGAAAGCATAGTCTGGTTTTCACAAGAATCAGGCACCAATCTGACTGGGATTGCGTAGAAAACAGTGCCAAGCAATTTCTAAGATCCCGTGTCATGCGGCACAAGCGAGAAAGCTGCGCGCAGTGCCACGTTGCAAGCCTCGAAAAATCAGGGTTACGGGATCAGCAATGGGTCATCCTATGAACGCCCGGCGCTTATCATGAAGGGTGGTGGGGGTCTACAGTTCCATGGGATTATAATCTCAGTCTTTTTGCAATCTTACTATCGGACGAAAGATACTCCTATAGGATTGGGCGAATTGTTCCCGACGATCACTGCTCTATCAATTTAGTGCTATGTGAAGCATGATGAAGGTATCTTACCAAAAATCGCCTACGTCTACAGAGTGCGTATGGGGTATTCTAACCGAGTTTTCGCAGCCCCTGTTTGCACGATTAAGAACATTTACCCGAGTAGTCCAACAATGTGGGGACTTTTTCAACCCTCAAATCCGACAAATCGGGTAATCTGTTATTGAATGCAACAATTTGACGTTCCATCATGATTATGGTGTACGCCTTAGGTCAAACGATGGTCGTATTCTCCCGCATGGTGAACGCCTTGTAGGCTGACTCTGCTGACTAGCTCCAGCCGTAGCCTTGTGGCCTTCGGCTAGGTCCGACAGTGGTAGATTCGCTCTATCGGTCTGTCTAGAAGATCGATTAAATCGGAGCTACCTGCTCCATTGTGAACCTCCTCGGTTCCATTTGATAATCTTCTTGAAGCCGTCCTTCGAGCTGCAACACCTTGCAATCACACCATATATTCTTTCCTACCTACAGCATGGCGACAGGAAAGCAAGCCCGCTACGAGTCTTCCGAATGTGAAGATGCCGATGCTAGCACTGCAAAGGTCAATGCGCGTCTGGTCAATCCATTCAGGGGAATGCGGCGCGAGGAAATGGACAACAAGATTATAACGTTCATGAAGACGACCGAGATTGATGAGAGGGATTCAGACTTGATACGAAAAGGCGCGTTCCTGGCCCAGGACCGTCAAGCTTTCGATTATCCCCGGGATGACGGCCTCCGGCTCACCGAGAAGGAGCGTAAAGCGCTCTTACAAGAAGACCCAACAACAGGCAACAAGTGGAACCAACCTTGGATCATGTATGCACTAGTCGGCTGCTGCTCTCTTGGTGCTGCGGTACAAGGGTGGGATGAAACTGCAGTGAATGGTGCTCAGGTATTCTACCAGTACGCCTTCGGAATCGAGGGATCCGACGGGCACGATCCAGGTATTAGGGGGCTGATCAACGCTGCACCTTACCTATGCTCCGCTGTACTTGGCTGCTGGCTAACGGAACCCTTGAATCATGTCCTTGGAAGACGAGGAACAATCTTCGTGACCTGTATTATCTCAAGCGCCACCTGCGTATGGCAGGCCTTCACAAAGTCTTGGTGGCACTTGTTCATCGCTCGCTTCTGCTTGGGTTTAGGCGTCGGACCAAAAAGTGCTACCATTCCTGTGTATAGTGCAGAGTGCGTTCCCGCCAACATCCGGGGCGCTCTGGTCATGATGTGGCAGGTATGAGGGGCTCCTGCCACATGCATTGAATTGTAATGGGTTTCGCTAACCGCTTATGTAGATGTGGACCGCATTCGGTATCATGCTTGGGTATATCGCTGGAGTCATATTCCGGAACGTCCTCAACGGTGATTCCAGCACCTGCACCGACTATAACGCAATTCCGGCGCCGACCAAAGAATTACTGCTAAGCGTTCAATGCAGCTTGAACTGGAGGTTGATGTTGGCAAGCCCGATGGTCTTGCCTCTGATAGCAGCTGCATACGTCTTCACCCTCCCAGAATCGCCGCGCTGGCTTCTTTTGAAGGCACGTCAAGGAAAAGTTGGGTATTATACTCAAGCTTTTCGATCCCTTCGTAGTCTTCGACATTCTGATCTCCAAGCTGCGCGGGACCTGTTCCTCATCCATCATCTTCTAGATGGCGAAGATGAGATCAAGAAAGGGACCAATAGATTCTTTGAATTGTGGAGTGTTGGTCGCAATCGCCGGGCCTTGATTGCCAGCCTAACTGTTATGTTTCTGCAACAAATTTGTGGAGTCAACGTTATGGCATTCTACTCCTCAGAAGTCCTCGCAAAAGTCTTCGGTGGCGGTACTAGAGGCGACAAAAAGGCCCTCTTGGGTTCCATGGGATTCGGCATTCTCAATTTCATATTTGCGCTACCAGCAGTTTACACCATCGACACATTTGGGAGGCGGAATTTGCTCCTCTGCACCTTCCCTTTCCTAGCTTTGTTCCAGCTATTCACCAGCATCGGATCATTGCCCAGCTTTCAAGGCAATAGCACCACTCAGACTGGCTTAATACTGACTGGGATGTACATGTTCAGCGTGTTCTATAGCCCGGGAGAAGGCCCTGTGCCGTTCGTCTACTCCGCCGAATCAATGCCTTTATATGTCAGAGACCTGGGAATGTCCATGGCGACTGCAACTCTCTGGCTCTTTAACTTCCTTCTAGCCGTCACCTTTCCCAGCTTTCAAGTTGCTTTCACTGACTCTGGAGCCTTCGGTTATTACGCTGCATGGTGCTTTGTTGGCTGGTTCATGATCCTATTTCTTGTATACGAAACGAAGGATTTAACGCTCGAACAGCTAGACGCACGTTTCAGTATTCCCACCCGGACGCATGCGCTATGGGCGCTCAAAGACATGAATTGGGTCATCCGATACTATCTTCTCTGCCAGAGAGGAGCCGTAAGACCAGTTTTAAGTGTATTGGAAGACAGTCAGACCGAATTCGGTATTCAGATGCTTCCTCCTCGAAAACTATCATCAGAAATCGAGCACTGTGATATCCATGGCCATGACAGTTAGACTATGCTTAGCTCTTCTGTGTAAGTGAACATTTGAAAGAGGGGCGTGGTTGTTGGCGGAAGCTGCTCTTAGTAGCTCTATACGGCCACCAAGAACATATGACCAGATTCCCATGATCTTTCATATTTTTCGAAGAGACGTGAGAAGGGTTTTAAATAGGAGAAACTCCCTGTAAAGTTGCTCTCTGGGGAGTACGTGTAATTTGGTCAACCGCGGGGCAGATTCGCGTCGCCGTCACTGCCCTTACCCTGCCAGCGCTAGTGGCTTGGCATTCTTGGCACATCGGCTCAGCAATTGACGTTTTTCGAGGATCATTCTATATCATAAGCCCCTTCTATATTACTCCTACAGTTTGTAGAAGTTAAAGTCCTTCGCACATGATCGTCATGAAATATAGGCTTACTCTGCTGATCTGATGTCTACCTATTACCAGCAGCACATTGCTCATTGAGTGACTACTTGTTTATCCTCATGGCCGCCCAAACCCTAAGGTGTTCGCCCCTGAAATTCCGAACAGAAGCGTCCGCATTTTAGCCTAGCTACGTCAATAGCCTGAACCTGTTATATAAAGTGATTTTCACTTCCACCAGTGGTCCAACCTTTTAAGGACGGCTTGCGCACAGCCTTACGACGATCTACACCAGTCTATGGTCTCAAAACTGTGAGCCCGCGCTGTCAATCATAGCTAGGTTTGTGTTGTCTCCTGAAGTACCCAGAGTCAGAGCTTTCACCGGAAAGAATGGTGCTTGAGAGTCTTGCAGCGCTGGGCATTGCAGCTAATATCATCCAATTGCAGACTTTGGCTGCGAGCTGTGTTCCCAAACTCGGACGCTGTACAAATCCTCAGATGAACGGGTCGAGGAGAGTGTGGAGCTCGAGATCATTTCGAAAGCTCTCAAGCGCCTACTCAACGATCTCATTGCGATACCTTCTTCAACCGTGTCGCAGTCACAAGCCGAAGTCGATCTCCTACCGCTCGCTAAGCGGTGTCAAGCAATAGCTGATGAGCTTCTGATGGCTTTGAATAAGCTTCAGATGAATGGTGGGAAGGGCAAGTGGCAATGCTTTCGCTCTGCCCTTAAGAGAATTTGGAAGTCACATGAGATTGACCATATGGTAAGAGAGCTGGATTCTATTTGTGGTCATTTGACCACATGCTTAGTCAACATCTTCAAGTGAGGCACACTTCAGAGTGGCCAGAATTTTGCTGACGGATCGTCACACAGCGCAAAGCAAGCGGGAATCCTCTCTTCAATTGGCTCGCTCCTTGAAGCCACTGAACGGCTAGAAGAGCATAGTAGCTTGTCTTTTGATGCCTTGAGAGTCTCTATGCTTGATAAGTTACAGATACTGAACGAGAACCACACGATATATTTGCAGAATATGAGAAACGCGCAGTCCCAGCAGGATGTCATGGCCTCCCAGATGGAGCAACTTCATTCTGAGCTAAGAAAATGATCAGAATAGGGCAACCATTAGAGACAAAAAGCCGCAAGTGCATAAAAATGCTGGAGAGTTTACAGTATAAGCGAATGACTGCACGCTGGGAAAAGGTTGTCGACCCTTATGCGATAACATTCCAATGGATTTATGACGAAAGCCTCCTGTCGTAGCAGCAAGAGCTAAAGCACAACTTCTTGCAATGTCTTAAATGTAGCAAAGGCCTTTTCTGGGTTACTGGAAAAGCAGGTTCAGGCAAATCTACGCTCATGAGATATATCACCGAACATCCTAAGACAAGGCAAGCACTTTCGCAATAGACATCTCACCAACATCTAATTACTGCGAGCTTCTACCTCTGGTATGCAGGAACTACATTGCAGAAGTCACAAGAAGGGTTGCTTCGATCGTTACTCCATGAGATCTTTCGCCAATGCCCAAATATGATTCCTGACTAGCTCTCTGAATGATGGGCGCTATGTGAGCAGTCTAATCCAGCATTCTGCGAATGGAGTCGCACGGAGCTAGTCAACGCTCTTGCCAAATTTTCGAGCCGGCTAACCATGCCCAAAGGTGCCTGTTTCTTCATTGATGGACTGGATGAATATGATGGTGATCATGTAGAACTCATTCGTCTCCTCCAAGACTTCTCCCAGCCAAACAACATCAAAATCTGTGCCTCGAACCGTCCTTGGAATGTCTTCGGGACAGCTTTTAGAGGACGATAGCGCCGTATGCTTCGTGTCCAGGATCTTACACGCGATGATATAACGCTTTATATTCGTGAAACTCTGGAGCAAAATAACTTATTCAACCAGCTCAGAGAAAGGGAAAATGCTCACTGTATTGAGCTTGTCGAAGAAGTGGTCAACAAAGCACAAGGCGTATTACTCTGGGTATTCCTCGTGGTCCGATCCCTCATAACAGGTCTCACCAACGCTGACCGTATTACGGACCTTCGGAGAAGACTCAGCCTTCTGCCTGCCGATCTCGAGTCTTATTTCAGTCATATGTTAGCAAACATCGATACTTTCTATGGGGAACAGACTGCACAGACATTCAAAATAGCGCTTCATGCTTCAGAGCCACAGAGCATCATGACATATGTTATGGTGGACGAATTGGACGAAGATCCTCAGTTTGTGCTCCATCTTGACATCCGAGAGTGGCAAGGTACCGAAATCAGATCGAAAACCGAAAGCATGGTATTAAGAATCAATGCTCGTGGCATGGGCCTTTTAGAGGTCGTCCGAAGCAAGACTCAAATGGGCTTGGGCGACACGAGGTCGACTTTCTACACCGGATAGTAAGAGATTTTCTTCAGGCTAAGGGCGCGAGAAGACTGGATGGCTCAATGATAGAACTGGCTTTCGTCAATTCCGACAGTGGCGCTCTTCTTTCCTAAGTTTTGCCGTTCAAAAAGATTTCAAGCTATACGTTGCCGAAAAATTAGATACGAGGTCGTACCCAACCCGTACCGCGTATTTAATCTGCTGCGCCTTGCGGCCTGACATTTCTGAGAACCCTTTTGCAAACCGAGCAATGTTAGGTCTACTCCTCGGAAAGGGTATGCGCATGACTGAAGCAGATGACACCTGGCGCGTTCTGTTTTCCGAAATCGCCAATGGATGGTTTCAAGCCCCAGACGAGAAGATACTTCAACTCAAAACTATGAGCACACTCCTCGTAGCCAAGGAAAATCGCGAGGCAATTGGAACTACATTTTGGGACTTATTGGTTGACACAGTATCCGGGGACTGGTTATCTGGTCCCATTGGACTGCAGAAAGTCCTGAAGACAAAGATGTCGTTGCTTCTCGAGACAGTCTCCGAGTTCCAACCCGCATACGGGGAGAAATCTCTCCGGTGTATCCAACAAATAATCCGAATATTTCTGCGACAAGGCGTTAATCTGAGTGAAGTTCTTCATCCGAGCGAGTCATTACGATCCCAAGATCTTAACAAGGATCACGTATCAGAGCATCCTCTTTGGGTTTGGAACGTGATATCAGCTCTCTGGCAGGATCCCTGTTTTTCTACAGAACAAAAAGCAGAGCTCAGAGCAATGTTCCTGACTTCCATGAACCCTACCGCCTTGCCATTTCGTCTATACCCATACCCAACACTTGGACCCACATTGGTAAATCCAGGACAGAGTGTGAAACGATCAACATCAGACTTTGACTCTGCGGTAACTATCTCTCCGAATCAATTACCTATCAAATGAAGGTCCAATTGCACTACTAAACCAGTGATCGATGATTCCCAAAATACATTCTGTTCATGCCATGACTATTATGAACGGCCCCCTTCGCCACCGCCGCCGCCTTCTCCACAGAACGGCCGAACCTTTAAAGATGCCTCCATTGGCTACTATCCTAGACCACGGAAATTTGCAAATTTACAAAAACGTGCACAGTGAGATATTGATGATCCAGACTAATAGCAAAACAACAGCGCCCAGTAGCGCTGTGGAACTCCAAACTACGAATTGATTGAATCGGTAGATTATCGAAGGAGTGTCGACGACTTATATTTTCAAAAAAGAATTGTTTTTTGATCAACGAAAATGACGATAACGAATTCACATAGGCGAGTCAGGCAGTAAGTGTCATCGAGCATAGCATGCTACTTTCTTTGCACTTTTCTCAACACTATTCTAGCCCTCAATAGATGAAATCAGCATGCTTAGAGATGCGATATACATCCAAAATTGTAGCTGTTCAAAGCCGCGATGATGCCATGGCCGCATGCTTAAAGGTTCCGTGGTCATGCATTAATATCTCGCTATTCAGGAACGGTCTCTATAATAAGAGACAATAACAATGCTAGTACGCTCGATTCAATTCAACTATACTAGAATTCAATCAATCACTCTATCCTACCCCCCTTATCAACTGACTCCTCCCCAACCCTAGTCACATCAGCCGAAGACTATTTAACTTCTCTCTTCCCCTCCTTCTTAGAGGATTCATCTCGGCTACGAATCAGCGACTAGTGGGGTCAATTCGTTTATGACTGATGAATCAGGAGTACTATTCCTTAAGTGGCTGGCGTCCACCTTTCAGGGTGAAATTTGCGGAGTTTACCGTTGGGTGAGCGAGTTCCAGCCACTTAAGGGATAGGGCCGCCCCATCCTTATCGTAGTGGAGCCAGCTCTGCGAGTGGCTCTACGGAGTAGCGTTCATTGCCATTTGCTCTTGGTTCATGATGGACGAGTGCAATAGCCGCAAAATGACATCCATGGTAGAGCACCAGCCCACTATCGAGCAGAGCAACTCAAGACTGTCAGACAACTATTCTGACGTCTATCGCGAGCTCAGAAATGACTTTAAAAAGCGGATACGTGTTCTAGAAATACATGCCGGCGCTGGTACCGAGGATATACGGTGCACGCTTAGTTGTATATGCCTTACCGAAGAGGAACCGCAGACGAAGTATGAGACAATTTCATATGTTTGGGGCGACAAGAGTAAGCGCGCGTATCTCTTCGTCAATGATGTGCACATGGACGCTCCAGCGAGTTCGATAAGAGTCCTTCAGAGGATGCGGCTTCGGCACAAGAGCCGTGTCGTCTGGATAGATGCTGTTTGCATCAACCAGACCGATATCGAGGAACGCAGCCAGCAAGTGGAGATGATGGGTTTGATCTATGCAAAGGCAGTTCGCAACCTGATCTGGCTCGGCGAAGAAGACTGTGACACGGCAGAAGCGATATACTCGATAGCTGCGATCTCGACAGATATTGAGCACGAAGCCAAGGACAGTGGCGGATTGCGCAATATACTCTACCCTAGCCCTCCAGGTCAAGGAGCCCCGAATTCTGGGGGTGGATGGGGACCTAGAATCTCTGGCACAGGTCTTGCCGTCGAGGTCGATCAACAAGCTCTCCGGCGATTCTTCAGTAGCGCATGGTTTTCACGCCTTTGGGTTTGTCAGGAAGCTGCTCTATCGCCGGAAAGTGTCTGCTACAAAGGCAATTTTGAAAGCGACCTTAAGGATGTTTGGAAGGCAGCATTGTGGATCCGATACAAGCAGCGATATCTTCCTCTGACATGGAATGCATGCACGGAGAGGGCAGCGGACCTTGCCGACTGGGCGGATCGCAACATTGGGTTTTTCAGAAATTTATACGGTCCAACAGTTCCGCCTGGCATAGCTTTGGCGTCCCTTCTCTGGTCTCTTCGGAATTTCGAGGCGGGCGACGATAGAGATCGTGTCTTCGCAGTCATTGGCCTTTGTGAGGCATACTCGCAGACGAGAAGGAAAATTGTGCCAAACTATCGCACTGATACAGCGGATGCCTTCCGAACAGCGACAAAGTTCATCATGGAGGACAATGGCGATCTTCGCATTTTTCGAGATATTTGCCGTCGACTAGATGATGAGGATGATGAGTCGACATTCACCACGTGGATTCCTCGATACGACTGGAAGCGCGATATGTTCAGAGAACCGTACCGACTTATCACATTCGGTCAGAATGCTGATGGTGGCGAGCGCATGGCTATGAATAAGCATAGTGGGCCAGCGGAGCTTCTCATCTTACGCGGCTTGGACCTGGACACCATTAGATGTAGAACTGCAACACTGCGCGAAACTGACACTGCGGCGACTATTCTTGACTTCCTTACTAATGTAGAGCAGCTAGTGGCTCGCACAGTCGAAGACGTTCCGCAAGCGACGCGGAGTACTATTGCTCAGATACTACGAGGTGGCAGATTAGCGGCTGACCCAAATGCTAGAGACGATGGAGATCTGTATACCGAGTTCAAGCGCTTACTCGTACAGCAGGCCGCTCAATCCGCCCACGGATTGGCTAAGGGAGAGGTAGTAAGAGACGAAGGTGTCGCTGCCTTTCGCACTGCTTTCACTCATACCTGCTACGCCCGGTGTTTCTTTCGTACAGAGTCTGGTTACCTTGGGGTCGGCCCTCATACCCTACAAGTTGGAGACGCCGTCACAATTATGTATGGCTCCTCCTTACCAGTGATTTTGCGAAGATCAACCACACATATAGGGGAATTCCATTTTATCGGAGCATCATATGTGTATGGAATTATGAACGGAGAAGCTGTTCAGCAACACAAAGAATGCAGCCAGGATTCCGTAGAAATGCGGATTAGGTGAGAGTTCTGAGTGGATAAATTTCGAGGAAGACGAATATTGGGCAATATCACATCTTCCTGTAACCAGGCATATCAAGATTGATTTCAGCTAATTTCGCTCTCACTGTTTCCTCTTCATAAAGAGTTATCTCGAGTAGTATTCGTAAGCTTGTAAGGAAGGTAAGTCTTCAACCTTGTCTATGTGTCTACGAAGATTGACAATGTTGGTCTTAATTTGCGCTGATAATCTTGGCATGCCAAGATTTCAGCCCTATAGACCAGCCCCTAAAAGAGTGCCTAAACAGCACGGTTGCTGAAAAGGGGATATTAAGCCAAAAGGTTAGGGGAAAAATTCTGTAGTTTGGTTTTGTCGGTAGTGTCAACCGTTGTCCGGCGAAGTAAGCTACTGTCATATTCTTAACTGTATTCCTGCAGAGCCCTGTCTGTGGCTCTTATTGTTCGGAAGAAACTCGGCACCCCAACGACGTATCCATAGCTGTTCAAACTCGCCATGGCACCACCAGGGCTGCATGCCTGAAGATTCCGTGATCACGCATGCATTTGTCTCATTTCGGGAACGGTTCGATTTCATGTAAAGATACAATAATCACGATGCTAGTACGCTCAATTCGACTATACAAGACTTGAATCAGTCACTACACGCCACCACCCCCATCACCATCAGCCACCTCTCCAACTCCAGCCACATCAGCAGAAGAAGATTCCTTAGCCCCTCCTTTACCCTCCCTAATCACCCTCTTCAATACCCCCAACCTCTCCTCCGTAACCCTAATCGCCTCCTCCACCTCCCTCTCATTCATCCTCCCCCCCTTCTTCCCCTTCCCCTTCTCCTTTCGTCCAATCTTCTCCCTCACCGCCCTCGCCTGCCCCAGAGCCTTCTCATCCCTCTCCCCAACCGGATACGCCACCCCAAGCCTCTCCTCCATCCAATCCCACAAATCGCTTTCCTCGCGACGCCAGAGTTCTTCGTAGGCGGCTATGCGTTGGGGCGATACACCCACACCACTGGTGTAGGATAGAGATGAGGAGGATGAGGAGGAGGCGGAGCGGATGTAGTTTACGAGGATGACCAGGAGGAGGAATCCGATGATGATGTTGGGAGTTATTATGGGGCCGAGGATATCTGCGATGGGGCCGAGGATGCCGTGTAAAGGTTCGAAGAGACCCCAGGAGGCGTCTTCTTTGGGCTTTTTCGTGGACATTTCAAATGTGGGAGACTTCGAGGAGGGAGTTGCGTCGCCCTTCTTGCGTTTTCCTTTGATTTTGGTTTTGGAGCCGATAGTGCCGGCACGAGCGCGAGAGGTCACGCCTGCTTTAAGGGCTTTGACGAGTTCGTCGCAGTATGTTTTTTGGCCGTCTGCTGCGCCTTTCTCTATAGGACCTGGGAGGTAGTGTTAGCAAGGGAAGCTTTGTCTATGGGGATCTATGAAGTACCTTTAAGCCAGCTCTTGCCGGTCCATTCGATAGTGAAATTGATGAGCAGCCTCGTCGCGTTACCAGGTGCCCACATGAAACAGAAATGGGTCTTTGTCACAAAGACGTTACCGCTGGGGACGTCTGGAGTTTGGGTGCTCTGGGTAACACAGATGGCTTTTTCGAAGTCCATAGAATCTAGGTTGTCATTTACGACGCATTTGGTGGACTTGGGGCCAATAGAAGCGTAGAGAGGCTTGATATATGAGAAGTTGCGCGTCGGCCTTTCCTCGGAAAGACCTTGTTGGGCATTTTCCATTTGGAGCTCTGTACACTTGATCTCTTCCATGAGCCACTTTGGTACGAAGCTAGTGGATGCGGTACCAAACACCATGGAGTAGACTTTGCCAAGAGGAGCTGGGATAATGTCATCCTTTAAGAACTTATCGAGATGGGTGTCACTGTCGCCACACTCTGTCGGCGCATGGGTCGGTGGACCTGGGAAGTCTTGAGTCGCAGGCGTACCGACAGCTTGTTCGGCGATTTTCGCTGCGCTAGCATTGAGTGTGCCGTTGGCTGCGGCTCCTGCAGCCAGTCCCATGTTGGACGCTTTACGGCCCACCTGCTGTTCAGAAGGAAGGTCACTGCCGTCAAAACTCCTTTCTGGTACCTCGGTGAAACTGCCTGTGCCCTCATCTTCTTCCTCATCCTCATCGTATACCTCTTCTTCATCTTCACTGGCATCGCTAGCATCATCGCTACCGCTAGGGTCAGCTTTCTCTGTCTTGTCGCCCGTACCGCCCTGGTCAAGCCGGACACCGTTGAGTGAGCTTTTCAAAGAAGGGTGGTTGATCTTCCAAATGCCAATTATCAGATCATAGGTTGCCTCTCGACTAAGCAGACTACGGAAAGTATGCCTTGCGTGCAACGTCTGGATAGCGATCGCGTTCGGAAAGACCATTGCAGTGCTCTCTTTTTCAACAGATACAATTTCATCAAAGCTTATTATAAGCGTAGTAACCCAGCCAAGAATGTTACTCGAGAAACATATATGGGCCTCCGAAATGTATATCCTTCCAGCCAAGATGATATCACGTTGCAATGCACAGCTGTAATCCTCGATCAAGTAGTCATCTTCAGGTACACTACGGAACAACTGATGGAAATCTCTGTTGCGTTTCTTAGTGGCTACCGCAAAGCCCGTAAGTCTTGGTGTAGTGCCTGATGAAGCTGGATTCGCAAGAGCCGCGTTCCCGGCTGCAATAGCTGCTGCAATAGTCCCACCCGTAGCGGAAGAGCTATTCCGATGTCGCTTGGTGATCTTGTCTTGCACTCGGCTACGAACACTACCACTACGGCGGATGCCCTGATTGCCCTCGTACAGACTACCATTGGGAGGAGTCTTATCGCCTGTCATAATGCTGGATTCGTACGTTGATCTTGGCCTCACACCAGCCGCAACGTCTTCCGCCACTGGAGTTACAGTACTGTTTTGTAACGATTGTTCGCTGTAAGCTGCAGATACCGCGCGAGCGGCCGATACGTCCTCTGCGCGTGCAGCGGCTTCTTCACGATGGACAAGGGGGTGACCAAGGTTGCCGTTGTCGCCCTTCTCGGACGAACCATTCGGTAGTGTGGAAGTGGATGAGTTGTTGCCGGCAAAGTCTGTACCAATGCCTAGATGACTAAGACTCAAATCACCACTGCCCAAAGTATCAACCGCAAGCTTCTTCTCCTGGCTCACGGGGCGATCTTCGGCCTCAGCCACCAAATCCGCAGTGCCCTCTAATCCCCTTTTCTCATCGACCTCTTCACTTTGTGTTGAGCTTCGAGACCGGGGTTGATTGTTATTCGTGATACTGTTGCTTAATTGATTGGCTGCATTCTGCGCAGCCGAAAAGACGGACGAGAAAAAGCCACCCCCCGGGGGACCCTGTTGACCAGGTGTGCGAGCTCCTGGGGTCTTTGATTCTTCAATCATAGGTGTAAGAGGAGCAGACATCACGTTTGAGAGTTTGCTTGGAGGTTGGGTGGCGGAGTCAGACCTCGCACGGCGGTGAGAGATCATGTTGCCAGAAGGAGATATAACCGTAGTCCCATTTGTACTTTCAGAACCAGCAAGCCTGCTGTTCAGCGACGGACTGTTGGCCATCTCTGGACGCTGATCCGTTGGGGTCGGAGGAGTGACATGCGTTTCTGGCGCTTCGAGCGAGCGTTTTGGAGGCGTGCTGGGTTCGGTAATTATTGTAGGTACACTGCGCATGCTGGTAGTAGGGCTTTGTGGACCTTCTTCGCCTGGCTGAACACTTTCGGACGCAGGTCTCCCTACAACACTGTTCCTCTTATCTTTCTTGAATAATCCAGTGAGAGCATTCCCCTCACCAGATGACTTTGAAGGGCCAGGTTCTGGGCTTTTTGGGGGACTAATTTCCTTCTTGCGCGAGCCAATAGTAAAGACGTCCTTTATTCTAGCGCCAGGTGAGACTCCACGGCTTCTATTGCCGTCTGCCGCACTCTGTGATCTTCCCCCTTCTCTAGTATCCATTGTCGCCGCATGGTGGGGTGCCAGATTTGAAGACAGAGAGGTTGCGCTGGTGGTATTTGGTAGGGTATATGACTTTTGGTAATGCGGGGTGTGGAAATCCGGACCGTCTAGCTGAGCGCCTGGTGGATCCGTCGTAGGGGTGGTTTTAATCAGGGGCGATGAAGAGGTGAGGTAGTCGATATGAGAAGGGTGGCTTATAACAGGAGGCCTTATGGGAGAAACAGCTGGTCTTTGTTCGGTCAGTTACACATAAGACACGGCTCAAAGCTGAAGCAAGAGGCAACCATGGGAGGAGCAGTTGGTAACGAAGCAGTAGCAACACCAAATGGGGACTGTGGTATGTGTGCAATGTTCACAGCCTGCGGGCTTCTGACATGGTGCGGCATGTAACGCTGGAGGCTGAATCCTTCAACCGCGGCACCGGAAGCACGAGGCTAGCCGAATTGCTTGGCATGCATGCATAATATAAAGGCTAAGAGGTAAGAAGTGGGTCTGCTTACGATTCAATATCAGATTCCACCGTTATGAGACTTCCACTCTCTTCTCCCAATGTTGTGCGACTTTCATTGCCAGCCTCACCCCTTTGAACAGCGGCGGTAGCTGTCTGATCGTCGGCGCTGCGCCCTCGTCCTTCCGCTAATTCCTGTTGTAGCTGCTCAGCCTCTTCGCGTTTCTTCCTCTTCTTCTTTACCCGACCTGGTATTAGCTTAGACAAGCCGCTGGGACCAGTAGGAAGGCCGTCATCAACGCTGGATCGTCCGCCATCACGTATCTTATCCACCGAGTCGACCGAATTCCTGAGGCCACCAATCTCGCTTTCATCTGAGCCATTGAGAGAGGCAGTGGAAGGATTATCTTTGCGCCCGAGACGCGCTTTGGCTAGGACACTCTTTAAACCCTTGACAGGCGCTCCGGAGGCGGATGGCGCTGGGGAAAGCTCCTTTGAGCCGTCCATGAAGGCGACTTCGTTCGCAAATCAATTAGGGGGATGAGCGTGGGTATCATTAAGTCATAGTATATTAAAGGGATAGCAGCATCCGTAGGGAGCATAGAAAAGAGTGTCAACAAATTGATAAGGGAAAGAAGAGAGGCGAGGTGACTTTTCTCGCCATTCAATACTGATGACGAGAGGCGTACTCGTAGAGCTCAAGCTAGGAAACACTCGTTTTGAATGTCTTGGCGGACCATCGCCAAGATTTCCCAGATCGAACAACTCATGAACCAACGATGACGCGTTTGCGCTTATAGCACGCGCGAATGCAATACTCAAAATTCGACGGCTGATATCAAAAACGATGGGATGGTGTGGGGACTTTTGGGGAATTTATCTGGTATAACATAGTTCATTGCACTTGAAAATCGATATCAGGTGATACCTCGAATTTGTTTGATATAGGACTACCTCCTACCTACCCTTACGGTATTATTTGACTAGCAATTGCTGGCCTTCTGACATTCGCCGTGTTAACCTAGGCAGCTTGAACGCGCTACCTCATAAGCCATAAAGCAACTAAAGAATCCAGGCAAAACCCCAACGCGTAGCTCGCTTTGGAAAACCATGCGTAAAGCTTTGATGTCACGCAATCAGCATGTGGTGTATGCCCAAAGTCGACTTCGAGCATTGACCTTTCTGCGCAGGATAAAAAAAGACGGTCAGGATGAGCAATGTTGATACCCGAGTCAGGTGAAGCTTACTAGCGCAGCCTTATGAGTCAATGTTTCCCGCAGCAGAGCCTCAATATCACATTCCATATTTCTTCCGCAAGATCGTTTATTATCCTTCCTGCCAGCGTCATCACGTACACCAACCCGATATATTACTATGGATGGCTCACCCCTGATTCTGGTTAGCCCTTCCAGAATGCCAGTCATTACATGCGTATATACTGACTGTTGCCTTACCAGGCACAAACCCATGCGCGCAAAGCTTCCAAAGCAAATACCCCCAAAACTGCCATTGAAGAACATGATTTGGCGGCAGGGCAGTTTGCGACTGCTACGAAAGGGACTGAAAACTCAGAGGTACAAGCTGATTTAAATGCATTTAGTACTTAAACTAATCCAACAGTAGGCATTTCGTGCCCTGAAGCTACTCGAGCAGCATCATGAAAAACTTGCCCAGCTCCTGAAATTCCGGAACTCGAACCCCATCACTCAGTTGCCTGAAGTCACACCTGAAGTAACGTCCGCTCCACAACAGCCTCCATCCTCTACTCCACAAGCTCATGCTGGCTCCCCATACCGTCCTGCATCGAAAAGCCTGCCGGCTGCCCACCGACCACAGCGCGATGTCAGCTCTTCCATCGCCAGTAATCTCGCATCTGCTCGTGGAATTCCGTCCAATAAGCAACGACGAAGTGGGCAAGTCTCCTCGCCAGTCCTTGCTCAACACCAAGCAGAAGGAAAAGTGTTTAGTCCATCACGGAGGTCGAAACTGGGAGATGTCCCCTCAATCGCCACGCCCACATCTCCTTCGGAAGAAGAAAAGGGCGCACACCAACCCCATACATCTTCGCAACCCACGTCTCCGTCCACCAAAGCCTCATCATCAGAGCCAGACATACCCGAACCACTCTCGCCCAAGTCTGACGAACCCTTCCAACGCTTCTACTCAACATTCGAAACCCTCTTCTCCAAGCTTTCCGCTCCCCTCGCCTTCGCAGGCCTTCCATTAAGTCAAGACGACTCACCCCAGCCCCGATCCAACCCTCCGACCGAAAAACCCACATCCCCCACCAGACCTCCAATCAAATCCTCTGATCGTGCAACCTCCGAACCCGACTATTCCCGTCTCTTCTCCCGCGCCGCCCTCCGCGCCGTCCGCGAAGAACCCGGCGGCCCTGCCCTCGGCGCCGCAGAATCCTTCTATGTAGTCCCCACCACCGGCGGCACGATGCCGTACGCCAGCATCCTCGCTCGCCCAGGCCACCATTACCCCAACATAGAAAGAGAAAATACTCGCACAAGCAACGAAGACCTCGAAGAATTCGTGGACGCACGGGAAACACCCGGCCCGCCATCCCCACAACTGCTACGCGGAAGCAAACGTGCAAGCACAGGAGCGAGTTTAGGCACAACAAAAACAATGGAAGAGCTCCACTATGAAAACGAAAATCTCCGCGACGTCCTCGACAAAACCACTCGCCGACTATGGGAATTCGAAATGGGCGCCCAAGCCTCTTCCACCGCTCTCCACCAAAGCATACGCGCGAGTCTAAAACAATCCCCCGCCACGTCTGTGGTGGGGACTGGAGTAAATAATGGGGATGTAGAAATGCGATTAGCGAAGTTGGAAGAGGAGGTGAGGGAGGGGAAGAAGGAGGTGGAGAGGTTGGGGAAGGAGAATGAGAAGTTGAGGGGGGTGGTGGGGAGGTATAGGGAGAGGTGGGAGAAGTTGAAGGAAGGGGCGAGGAGTAGAAGGGAGGGTGGTGGGGGAGTGGGGAGGGAGGAGGAGGGGTAGCTTGGTCGGGAGGCGAGGGTGTTGCTTGGTGGGGTGGGGAGGAGAGAGAGGATGAGAGGTTCATACTGGATCGGAGTGCTATATGCACGGAATATCATGTCACGTTGAATAAGAGGGATAAATATAGTATACTCGATATTATGGAGCATATCTTCTACATATACCTCTGATGCCCAATATACTACTACCTGCAAGCTCAATATCCTTTCGAAAAACAACTCCGTGAGCCTTCTGGCTCTCTAATTCAAAATTCTCGCTCTGAGGAACACATACCCAGATAATTTTGCTCAGTAGAAGACCTCACATCCAATGAGATTGCTTCCTCAATTCCTACCAGCCCCCATCTTCAAATCCCTCTCAAGCCCCATTTCCACAACGACGTGCATCCACCCCACACACAACTCATACACCCTCCCTTCCATCAAAATCCAAGCAGATCTACGTCAAGAGGATGGAGCAGTGTACAAAGAAGATAAATCAAATTGATTATAACATCTAATTATAAGAATAATTCACAGAAAATAAGGTAATTATTCTGTAATATCACTACATACCCCACAACTCCATCCCAATCCATCACACTACCCTAATTCCAATCCCATCGCCCCCTTCCATGGAAATTCGCTGTACCCAAACCCAAAAACCCCAAAACATCAACCCCAATCCCACCCACCCCCTCACCTCCTCGCCTCCAAAACAACATCTCTCACCAACCTATTTCTCCCCCCATACGGATCCACCCGATTCTCCTCGATATCATACTCACTCTCACTCTCCTCATCCGTCGAAGTCGTAGACGCGGCTTCAATTTCTGATTCTGGGTCTGTGGATGCTGATTCATCATATTCATTTGCCTCGATAGACATCTCATCGTCTTCTTCGATGGAAGGAGGGAGTTGGAAATTGTCATCATCGCCGAGAGGAAGCATTTCATCATCATCATCATCATCATCTTCTTCGAGTAGAGGAGGAAAGGTTTCGGAATCGATATCGCCGTCGCTTTCAGAGAGGGATCCATCTGGTTTATGATTAGAGGCATCAGTTGTATGGCTGCCCGAGGAGGCGGTTTCGAAGTCATCTTCATCTTCTTCGGAATCTGATTCGAAGTGTCGATCACCGATTGCTTCGGTGATGTTGTTGTCGTCGTCGTCGGCGTCGGCGGCGATGGGAGCAGGTGGCTCTGGCGGCTCTGGCGTCGCAGGCCGTCGACGTCGAGGATGGGGGGCCCATGGTGCGTTTTCTGCGAAGTGACCGGCAAGGTGGAATAATGCATGTATTATATGGGCAGCATGACGGGTTGGGGCTCGAGTGGGAGGAGTTCGTGCCAAGGGGGGTTCTAAAGGCGCATTGTTGACGGGCGGAGGTGCTAGCGGGGGTAAATTCTCGAGGAACGCGTCATCCATGCGTGCATGGTTGAATGGCAGCGGAGGAGTGACAGCAGGTGGTGGTGTGGGTGGCTGCCACCCATCGACCTCGGGCATTTCCCTGACGAGGCGAGGGAAGTCGCGGACTGCGAGCTCAAGTTCATGAGCGAATGCAGCATCTTCTTCGTCTTCTTCGTCTTCTCCGTCTTCTTCTTCATCATCTTCTCCGTCTTCTCCCCATCCTTCTCCTAATGGCATGAAAGTCCTGTGCTCCTCCTGCATATGTTTATATACCTCCGGACCAGATAAGAACGAAGCCATACATTGCCAACAGATATGGTTCGCGCAATTCGTACATTCAATATGATTACACCCATTGATTTTCTCTATAGGGGCGTCACATTTCGAGCATTCCTTGACGTTATTCTCCTCTTTCCATTTCGTGAATTTTTCTTCGGCCTTGATAGCGGCTTGGTATGCTTCGCAACTCATGTCATAGTGTTCTTGCGCTTGGCAGCTGACGCATGTGATATTCAAACAAGAATGGCAAAGCCATTTGTCCCACCCAGTAATTGGACGGTAAATGGAAGGGCAGTCGGGCGTAGGACAGTGCCTCAGGGACCTAGAATTGGTACGTACGTACTTTTCGAATGACGTTTCAAGCAACTGCTCGAAAGACGCGTGTGTGAGGTAGGTTTTCAGCTCCTCGAGTGTGAAAATGTGAGAGCATTTGTCTGAATCGCCTAGACATCGAATGGGGATTGTCCCATTGCTAGTTGCGGCAGAGCATTGGTGGGCGAAACAGCTTTTGCAGTAGATGTGATCGCATGTCGTCTGGAACGGATCTGAGGCCGGAGTTAGGCAAACTGAGCAGTCCGGTTTACAATTGTTGGCGTGATGAATCGGAGGATCAGACTCATTTAAAAGATGCGTTGCAGTGTCAAGACTCTCCTCACTGCCACTGATAGTAGTCTTGTTAGGCCCAGATCCAGCCTGCACACCGGCGCTGTGCTCCGCGATGGCTTCAATGATCTTCCTGTAGCCCTCTTGCGTTGCTCTCTCCAGTTCTTCGGGATCTGGTGGTACGATGCTCTGCCTTTTTTGCATGATTAATTTCTCGACGATAGCGTTTTGCATGCCCTCCTTTACCTGAGCAGAACCATACAGAAAAATCTGCTCTGTGTTGACATTCACACGAACAAATCCTTCGTACGTTGCTCTTAATTCCGAGAAGAAGTTTGAACCTTTCGATTTCGCAAAGCAATTATCCCAGAGCTTGAAGTCACCCCACATCGCCAATTCTCCAGCTAAGAGATTCTGTACGGCGCTCTTCGCTTTTGCAATAGTCAAAGCATGTCTACCATCAAGCTGAATGCCGAAAAACTCTCGCGGACAATTATTTGTTTCGTCTTGAACTTCCAACCGTACTTGTCCTGCCTGATGTAGATCTTCCCGAAGCTTGTATACTTCTTCCTTGAGCACATCGTACACAGGGCCTGGGATTCTTCTGAAACGAACAGAAACATTACGTCTCATTCTAAGCCGAGAGTATCCTATCTCAGGCAGTCGATACCCTTCCAGTCCGCGAGCTGCCGCTTGCGCATCGTCACAATTTCGAAATCGCACTATTGCCCTTGATTCCCTAGAGTTGCACGTCTCGGCGGCTCGCCACTCCTCTATCGGCCCATATGTACTCAATAAATTTATAATAGCTTGCTCGACATGGGGAAAGCTTGTCAAATATGAGGGACCTTCCAACCCAACAGCCCTTGGCTGCACGTTCATGGGTAGCTTATCAATTATCGTTTGGGGTGTTGCGCTGGTGTCCAAATACCTAATTCGCACAACCGGTTTCCCAGAATGGCTATGCGGGGCTCTGTACCTAGCACTTATTCGACGGCCATGAATCCTTATGTCAGTAGCCCTCAAGATCTCCTCGGCTAGTTTAGCTTGGTAGATAGTGTCGAAATAGAGCAAGGCTTTCCGAGCTGGTCTAAGCCAGTAGCATCTGATTGAGTTAACTTGAAGATGTATATCTGAAAAGCACGATGTACTCCAATCTTTCAACACGCCGTGCTTTATGTCCACCTCGAATTTGGGGGGAAAAGCTCGTAAAGGATTCGGGGCGAGCTTGGCTTTCAGCGTTTCTGCAGCATCTCGATCTTTGACCCTGATATAAGTAGAGAGGCACGTGCCCTCAGGACCTTCCGTCGATGTCATGCATGACTTTGGTACGAGTACTCCTAATGTGGCCAGGTAATCTTGAAGCTGTTCTGCGCCAAAGGCTTGTTGTTCGCATGATACTCGCACTTCCCAGTAGTTACCTGATGAGAAGTCCACACCGAGAACCTCAGCCCCAGGCCCAAATCTTACAAGCGCTCCCTTGAGTTCGCGGTATACCCCGTCCTTGCCTCGTAAGGAAGCCGCTCCATTAAGCTGTTGATCAGAGGTGAATAGATCGTGACTACACATACAGTATTTTGATATACAAGCATCCCTGCGAAGGCAACCGCCAGTTGCACAGGGCTGGCATATCATGGTCAATGTGACGCAGAGCAGTGATACTACTTTGACGGCCGGTCCGGTTAGCCCGAAAGAGATAGTATAGCATCAGAAAACATGTCACAAGGACATTGCCCGAGGAGAATGGAAGTACAAGGGTTTACTGTACAACTCGTATTCGAACGTGGATGATGAGCAACGAAGAGACTGTAATTCCTTTTGTGTGATAAGCGAAATCCCACTGTGGATCAAAGTGGCTTAAAATGGCGTAAACGTTGTTGGGATCACTTTTTGCTCGATTAGGCCGTCCAGCGATTGATAATTTTGTTGGGCATGGCAGGACTCAATGTGAGCGTGAACAAACCCATGGGCCCGGCCGCGATTGGATGAGGACATGTCAGTGTGATAAAGGGAATTGTCGGTACTACATCGCATGAAAATGGCTTCACATGCAAACCCCAGTTGGGGGCTTAAGGAAGAAAACGCTTAATTCGCTCTAGAGATTTTATACATGCCAAGAAGGCGTATCTTATTAGCCGCGAATTCCCTCAGACTCCCCTTCCTATTACCTGAACACCAATATCTGGCCAAAGCACGCGACTGCTCGCCGATCCGTATAGTTGCCAGCATGGCAAGATGTCGTATTTCCCACATTCGATCTTGACATTGTGTCTCATGCATAAAACAAGATCATCCACAAAATCTTGTTCGCGCTGCCGCGCCTGCAGAAAAATGGAACAACAAAAAGCCGTGGGAATCATTTACACGATTGGGGTATATCCGCATCATAGCAAGATCAAATAGTTCGACGGTGCGATACCTAACATTATCATATCAGCGTCAACAACGAAGACCCGGACAGAATAGAAATTACCTGTCTCGCCTGTCTCTTTCTTCGCCTGCCACCATCTTCCACTGACGTCTGAAACCTCTAATATCTCATGCTTCGAGAAGCTGATCTCATTTGCGTCGTCAGGATTGGCTTCGTAAGAATAGATTGCTTTCGCACGGTATGGGTATTCTGTAGGCGATGTGACATCATTTCTCGGATCATGCTGCTCGCTTATGCCACCAAGTGGTGCTGCTGTGGTAGGTGTCTGGTTTGCTGGAGAATCTCTGCCACCCTGTCCAAAGCGTGGTTGTACTTGTTGCCCTGCAAGCCCGCCAGGATACCCCGATACTGGCGAAGAAGTTTCGAAGCCACTAAGCTGAGCGGATGTGTACATTTGTGGCGCCTGGGTGTTGGTATGGGTAGTTTCAGGGCCATTTGCAAAGTGTGGGCTCATGGGTCTGCTGTTGCGTGTTGAGGCTCGTTGTTCTTTGTGGAGTGCGAAGGAGTCAATGTAGCTTCTATGTGAAGCTCGCGGTGTGGAACCGAAATAGAATATCCACACAATCTGCAGACGCGTCAGTACAAAGTCTGCGGGAGTGACAATTCGAGTTGGTTACCATGACCATGGAGAGTAGGATAAAACCAGCTGCAGAAGCTTCCTTAGCACCATCTGAAGAGTATACCAGGACGTTGATAATGGATGGCATGTAGACCAGTCCAACGGCTAAGAATCCAACGATCTGAAAAGGGTCAATGGAGTGCAAAACGGGGTTGAGGTGTAGACTTACGGCAACATGGTATGTGTGCGTCGAATCCGAGCCCACGACTATGAAGACACCGACGACGACGCAGAACATGTATGCTATCACCCACCAAGCGAAATTCGGAAACGCCCCATTTCGGAGAGCTGCTATGAGGGAAGCAACGAAGGTAATGAGCCACGCAAGCTAGTCAATCCAATGGTTAGCCTTTCACCTATGCCTACGACCTCATCAAACATAAATTAAAAACGTACGTATGCAATAGAAACTGTCGCTAGTGCGAATGGATCGCCAACAATATGTCCTGCATGCTCTTTAGTATGCATGACTTCTATTGCCGTTGTTATATCCTACCAATATTGAATCCTCGCATGCCACCTCGCCTGCCAGCGTTGGCTTCTAAATTGCCATTCATCTTGCGGAGCGATGGCGATTCAAGACTGCCGTAGGATGATGGCATGAAGACGCCAACACAGTTTCAAATTCCTGCCTTCTATCCACAGGTACCTCCTTTTCACGATTATCTGGATGGATCAGGTGCTGTAGGAATCTAACAGGATGTCGCGGTCCGAATGCGGGTGTTGAGAGATGAAAGGAGGGTCGTAGGTCTTTGTTCGATAGAGTGCGGCGCAGTACACACACAGATGAAGGGGGATGATTAATCGCTCGCACTGGCCAAAGAAGTGCGAATATATATGGCCGACTGATTGAACAGAAAAGTGTGAATAGTGAAAGGTAAATGAATGAGCGTGTGTAAAGAGTGAAGTCGGATGGTTGGAGGTGGAGTGTTGGGGTTGTTGGATTTGCGACAGGAGGGAGTCGGTTGTACTCTGTTTCGGGCGTAGCAGCAGGCGCCTCTAAAATTAACTCATGGGCGAAGGACGGAAGGCCAATAGATCAGGTCAACTGCCTTGCGATTGAAGACAAGCTTAAGTACAGAAGTGTGAGGATTTGTTTTGACACTCAAACTCATGGGTGGTGATTGTTTACCTTCTTGCCTCTTCCAGGGTGAAGGACAAAGGCTGTCCCTATCCCTTGGCGTCAGTGTCAGCAACAAGCGGGGAAAACACTGGTACAACGCCTTCCGGCTATGGCTCAATCTTAGAGGTATGACCACCCAGTTCTCCGGGCACGACACCTACGAGTTCCAGACCGCCTAGGCGTACCGGGCCAAGAGGTGTTCGGGCGTTTGAAGATCAGGTACAACGGAGCTTTTGTTGGTGCGACAATGCGCATAGCCTATTATCGCGGATCCAGCATGGTATGGGCCACGCATAGATCATTTCTACGGTGCGCGAATCTACTTAAGTCGATTGCAGAAGGATTTCCCGAATGTGATCCCCACTTTTACATCTTCTTGATGTCTTGAACCGCGATTGCTCTCGTAATGAGAATGCTGGTACCCGTTGATAGTACGCATTCTGTACACCTCCCGCTCGCTGTGATATTGTACTCTTGTCAGACAGAGGACCCAAGCTCCAAGACTCTGTGCTGTCCTCTGCTATCCTTAGATATGCGAGGTAGCGAACAGATGGTAATATGCAATGTCACGAACAACTCGGATCCTACCACGTCCGTTCTCTATATCCTCGTTATAGAGAGGTATCGATGATGCGTCCACGTGGTTCAATGTGGCTGCATAGTAACCCGAGCAATGTACAGTGTCTTAAATCGCCGATGCGGCGGTCTTTGTAAAGCAAGTTGTGGGAGCGCCACTGCTCATAGCCGCTGCTCGAGGTTTGGCTTGGCTGAAGATGGAGCCATTCGTGCTTCCTCATTCCGAGCTACTTCATGGCTGATATGTTTGGTTCTCTTTTGCCTCCTGAGCCTGCTCGGTTTCGGCCCTCCGTACTCTTTTCTCCGCATTGACAGCCCTGGACTCCCACTCGCTCCAGCATTCACCTTCTCCCAAAACACCCAATTCATACCATCTCTGAATGGCAGATGCAGTCCTAGTTCTCAGCTGAGCCATTTCCCTTGCTTGTGACTCTTGAACTAGCTCAACTTTGGCTAGCCGTGGGTGTAGAGCAATCAATGAAGTAGACGCGTCAACAGCTGGAATTTGAAGGTCTTGAATTGCATTCAGACGAGATGCCGTCGTCGGGTAGGATGTCGCACATGCAGTGATGATTGCAAGTATTTCAGTAGTAGATAGGGTACTTGGCATGTCCGACGTAGTAGGCTGGAATAGATCAGGGTATTTCGAATCTGGGACACCATGTTAGAAGGAGACGACAGGTAGGGTAGACAGACTTACATAGATTGAGTAGCTCACGCACCTCGTGCGATCTGGATGATAGCTTGCCTAAGTTATTCTCCAACCTCGCTAGACGAGCCTGCACCGTTTGATCTCTCCCCTCCGCTTTCACGTTCTGCAAGACTTCACCCACTTCATTGTCTCCACTCAAATACCAGCCAACTCTCTGGAGACGGCTTTCGAGTGCATCTAGCGTCTCGAGAGCTATCTTAGTCGAGCCGTCACTCATCTCGAGAAGGCTTTGGGGCTGTGTTTCCTCTGCTGTGCTTGACCAAGCTAAAACTTATGCCGATCATATCATAAGCTAGCTCATTAGCTGCGGGCTCGTCCGTACCGAGGCCCGCGAACGACACGACTGGTCGAAACTTCACCAAAACCCCTTGTCGTTGTTCATCGTTATGCAAGTTTGGAAGTGGGCAGTGCGTACCATCGCACACTAGAGCATGGTGATCATACCCGGTATCAGATATCGAGTGTTTCCACAAATAGGCATTCTGATGCCACTTGCGTCAACCGCCCGAAGCCCCGGCCACCGAGAGAAGTCCTAGCATGGTAGGCTCGCTGCCACGAGATGACCGGGCTTCTTCTTGTCCACGACTTTCTGCAAGGACAAGCAGTCTAGGTATTGACTGTGACAGGCTTGAGGGTTGTAGTTGCCAACGCCCTTGTGAGCTCTCGTGCAGAAAGTCTCCTAGGACCCGCGGCGCATAATATGCTTCAGCTCGCCCACTTATCAAATTCTCTGCGATAAATTTCGGCAAAGCTTTGGTGCTAATCTTTGGCTACGTCACCTGCATGATAATCGCAGGGAGTTCTTCGGCGAGTCAATTGAAGATGCTGCCCCAGCCTGTGGTGCTAAATGCGCTGATACTCCCAATAATTGTCTCGTCTTACTTTCCTCCCTTTATTTCCACTGCATTGAAGTATAAGCCTCTCTTTAAACATATAGAACATTTCTCAATCCGTGGTGTTTGGTTCTTTAAGAGGCGCTTCAGATGCTGCTCTCAACAACTGCACTCGCGGTGCTGCTGATTGGCCATGTGGCCGCGCAGAACCTCGACCAATCCCTTGTCGATAGCATTCCAACCCTCAATGTAGATAGTGCATTGGCTATAGCATCGAGCGCGACAGGTTAGCTATTGGGCAGTGTCTACCATATCTGTATCGGAGACTAATATTTTCTACAGTGGCAGCAAATGCGGTAGCGAGCTCGGCAACAGAGGACACAGCCCCGAGCGCTGTTTGTCAGTCCAAGAACCGCCCCATGTAGAAGTCCAGCTGGGTGCTAATATCCCTACAGCAGCAGCTCTAGCGGTTGCAAGCTCTGCGACACAAAATGCCAACTCAGTAGCGAGTGCTGCAACACAACGCTCAGCTTCTGCAGATTCAACTACTGGTGAAATATTTATAACCACCTCAACTTTCTGTACGACTAACACTGTTCTAGCAAGCTCTGCAATCCCAACTTCAAGCCCAACTACAACATCCTCTCCGACAGCGTCGACGGCTAGCGGGAAGACAACCACATCGAGTGGCCAGAGTAGCAAATCAGCTAGCTCGTCGTCGGCAAGCTCCATCGCAGCAACTTCCTCAAAAAGCCTCGCCTCCAGCTCCGCGGCTGTATCATCAGCTATAAATTCCTCTTCTAAGGTTGGCATCGGCTTGGGCGTACCTCTGGGAGTTGCCCTGGCCTCGGCAGTCGCAGGGTTCCTGATATACCGTCATAAGAAGTACAAACGCATCTCTCGCCTTGGGCATCATGCCAATATTAGAGGTGGGGATTCCTTTCCTCAGGGGGACGAAGAAAGCAAAGAGACGACTGTCGGCAGTTGGGATCAAGGAACGTATGATGCCTCCCCAACCCATAGTAACCCGCGCGATTCTGGAAGTAGTGGTTTGGACGGCGTTGTTGGAACGATGCCCGAAGTCCACGGTGAACACATACCACCATACTCGACAGAGCTGGGAGGAACCGGAGGTGTATACAGGTGCGAACTTGCGACTTAGGGCCCTGGGTGGTCTAGCGTGTATAGATTTTATGATAGATAGCTTGACGCTTTGCTGCTTTTGTAAAGTGTTTTCCGCAACGGCAATTTCACCGCCCGATTGACCTTGCGACAATTATGCCGCTGATCAAAAAGACATACTAATCGTGCAGTAGAGATATCACATACAACCTCCAGGCTTTGGCTATATCACATCGTTGGCAGCTCTACAGTCTCTGACGATACCAGGAACCAAGGAGAGCTACGCAGAAGACGTCTTTTTGGGGATTGACACTAAGAGGCATCAACTCCCGATAGCGCACTTTGACCCAAGACCATTTCCGTTCACAAAATTCAATTTCCTCTACAATGTATGGATGGCTGGAGGTAGTGATAGCTGCTACGACCAGCTCCACATAAGCTTAGCAGGATTTAACAGCTCACTCATCGAGCAGATGCCCCACTGCAATCAATAATGAAAGGGTATCTCACTCAACTGACTCTTACTCTCGCTCGGAGAGATTTGAGACGACATCGTAAATCTGACAGATTAGCGAATTGAACCTAGTGCTGATGCTTCATCGAAAAGCTTATCGTCATAGACGAATCCCAGTAATAGCAATTTGGCTACTTTGAGGGTTTCATTAGACCTTGCTCGGACACCCAATATCCCTTTGCGGAAAGAATCCAGGTATTGCAAGACATTCTTCCGAGACATCTCACTTGAACTGGCATTGCCTAGTATCAACCACGATCTTGCTCAAATGATAGGCAATCTATGAAGGGTTTCCCTCAGGGTTTGTAAGATGTCTAATTTTCTATGTCCTTCTGATGTATTTCTGATAAATAGTTGGCGTAACTATTGCCCAGGGCAACTTTCTCTTTCGTCCATAAAAGATCAGGCTCGTCTGGCACTGCTGCTCTTAGCTTCTGACGACGGTCCCTGATCATCTTTTGTCCTTTGCTAGCTCTCATTTCACAAAAGCAGCTAGAGCCATGGACGAGAATGATGCGGCCTGTTCTTCCGCGGCCCAGACAACTGTGATTGAAATGATTGGCACACTCGTTGTTCCTAATTCAGCTGCTGCCAGCTCATCCACCAGCGCGTATCCTTCGTTTGAGCAGCTTTCTGCTGCTGCCAGCTCATTCACCAGCACGTATCCTTCGTTTGAGCAGCTTTCTGCTGCTGCCACAGCTACCCCAGCTCAGACGACCAGCACTACGGACGAAGTAGAGATATCTACAGAACAGGACACCACTGGTAGACCCCCCTCTTCCAAGCCAACAATCTTTGCCTTCAACATCAGCTAATAAGCAACCATAGTCATCGCACAGGCCCAGCCCGCCACCTCCACCTCCTCATCTACTATTCAACCAACTAGCACCCCACCCACCTTCACTCCAGCCACAACCTCACCTACTACCCCATCCTTCACCGACGTGATTCCGGCCTTGCCTATCCCGTCTCCAGGTCTCAGCTCCTCCGCAAAGACAGGCATCCGTATCGGTGCGTCCTTCGGTGCGCTCAGCCTCGCCCTGTTCATTTTCTCAATCTACCGCTACCTCAAACATAAGAAGCGCTCCCGTCAAATGCATGCGGCCAACATCACCCCTATCCATCCTTCGCCGCCAGGTTCTGGTGTGAAGGAAGCCGAGAAACATCTTGCTATGGGCAGTCAACAGCTTGGGCCCATTGGATATGGGGCCAATAGCACATTAGAGACACCAATGAACGAGGGCACGGATGGGTTGGTATTTCTACACGAGCTCGGTGGAGTATCAGCGCCGAGTACTCCATGGGAGCTTAGTGGTGTATCTATTGTACAGTATGCAAAAGATACAGGAGATCGATATGCGGTGGGAAGGTCAGAGTTGGCTTGAGCTTTTGATGCGCGTTTTCGACATATACAAGGCCTGCAGGGTCCAGCTTCCTCTACAAGTGGCCGCTAAAACATCAATGTTTAGGTAAGACGTGTTGACCTCCAAAAGCTTTGGTGGCATTGGCATTGGGCTAGGGCTAGGGTTTGCCCAGAGTGATTAGCGCACATCAAAACATCTCGTGTTGCTCTGTGTTCTCGGATGGCAAACTCGCACAGACAGCTTCCACTTTTTGTGAAGGAATAAAGGCTGTTATGGGTTCGAAAACACTCATGGTGTTCCATGCTTATATAGTAGGCTGTTGCTCGTGCAATCTTGGATTTGAGGGGCCAAATGTGAAACGTCACAGCTTATCTATGTTTCATCTCTGCCATCGATAACGGTCCCTTATCGACCCCGTCAAAATATGCCGTCTCAATATCACTGAATGATGAAAGTTGCTGAAATCGCATCTGTAGGACCTCCTATCGTTGTCCACAACGTATCTGGTGTCATCAAAATAATAACTAAGAGTGGAACCCTGGAGCCTTCTAACGTGGGTCGTTTAAGGCCGATCTTGGGGGCTCGCTTGCCTGGAGGGATTTCGCCAGAACCCCTGAAATATGCTAGCTGGCTAAGGATCCCCCAACTTGATTGGCAATTGGACAAGAGATCGCTTTCCGGGCTACACCATCGACTACCTGATGTTTCACGATTAGCGCTTGCTATTGAGGATTAAGTATGCAAGAGTCCGACTCCAATACAGGTTCCATTTTTTTTCTTTTCTTTTCCTGCCTTTTTCTGCTTTTCCGCTTTTTCTGCCTCTCTTTCTTTCTTTCTTTCTGCCTCGCAACAGTGACTTATAGATGCGCCAGAATTGAGGCATCAACAGATTCCTGATTGAGTACTGTTCTTGTTCCTCTGGTCATCAGTGAACACAATAGCTAATTCTGTCAACCTCACTTAGCCCGTAGAGGAACCTTTTTTTCTTCAGCTATGGCTTCCGAAGTTGCAGCTCCGTCCACGATAATCTTTGAAGTACAGAGTGCCGTTACAGTGGATGAAGCTCCCCCTTTGGCTTCCGAAGCAGCTCCGGAAATCGTTCCCGCAGGGAATGTGACTGTAGTGGATGCTGGCCCCACTACGACTCCAACAGTCTTGCCCGTAGTGGTTGATTCCACATCGGTCTCTTCTCCCACATGGACTTCTTCCAGCATATCAACATCCTTCCCCATAGCGGTTCCTGTCATCACAGACACTACCTCCCTCGAATCGACTTCCTCCCCCATATCGACTTCTTCGTCCTTACAGGCATCCACCCTCCCCACTTCCTCCACATCCGTTTTCTCAACCACACACCCTACTTCGCCTACACCTCCGCCAAGTGGCCCGAGCGCCTCAGCCAAGATCGGCATTGGTCTTGGAGTACCACTAGGCGTCATCGTTCTGGCAATTGTCGCATTCCTGGGATACTTATATGGCAAAAGACGGGGCAATGAAAGGAACGCTACGCCTGCAGCTGATGAGCAGTTCCATGGTTTCCCAGGTGATAAAGATCCCTCGGCGATGCAAGGGCAAGATGGCGCTGGCGCAGTGGGTCCGCAACTATCAGACGATAATGGGGAATTGCCACGGTATGCGGAGGAATTGCAGGGCTCGCCAGGTGTGAAGAGGCATGAACTTCCTGCTCAACGGGAAGTTACGGGATATTTTAGCCCAGATGCTGTTACCAAGTAGTCGATACTCGTAGGTAAGGAGCTTTCCAGAGGTGTTATAAGTCTGAAGTCCGAATTCATCCTGCTAAATGTATCAATTAGGCAGGTGGTCTTCTGTGAGAGTTCTTCCGAGGACGCTTCATCCTCAGCTGAGTGGCCGGACAGATACGCAGATTCGATTCGCAGAGATGCAATGGCATGGGAAGAATAGTCTTTGGTTCCAGATCAACTACAGCTCGACCTGTCGTCTATCGCCTTGCAGCTTTAAGGTTCTTCCGAGCCCTCTTTGCCAGGTCCAGGTCCAGCCCACCTATCAACTGTACAGCCCTGTGGGGCTGACCCCTAGAGGTGCCTAAACCCAGTGCCCTAGGAAACAAGTTTTGCGCCAAAGAACCCCTACTCCCGGAGCTAGTTCATCACCTAAGCGACCGGACTTTAGGGCATCTCTAGGGGCCCACACGATCGACACATCACGTGGCAATAATCGCTACATGGAACTGTTAGCGGCGATACCTACGGAGATATCATAACAATTCTAGTAAGATCTTGATATCTATGTGCATCAGTATGCTGCATAGAATAGCTAGATAGCTTGGCATGCTTCCTTCGCTAGGATGGAACGGGGTGCTGCCACCATGTTGGTGGCACTCATATTTCTTCCTCAGGGAAGAATTAGCTTACATCAATCAACATTATACCACAAAGACTATTCCACATGCTTTTAAAACGATGCACTCTGTCTGGGAACAATCTAATAAACTATGTTAGGTTTCTATCGTTATTTTACATGCTTTAAAAGTATTATAAAAGATCCTATAACAATAATATCGATCTATGTAAACATAAATTATTCCGGAATAGTGGAAGTCAATTGGTTGGATAAGGGCCAGCCACTGATAGAATACACGATTGTGAGCAGTCATGTGTACGGGTGGATTATGCCAAGCCCAATAAGCCACCTTCAGCTAGCTGCCATTTGTTTGTGAGTAATAAATACATCCGCAACCCTCCCAGAAAACAAGCTCATCTTCACAATTCGTACTCCGTACAACCTCTCAGCAAGCGGAAAAGCCTATGTTATCTATAACAAAAACTCTGCTTTATACTTTCTGCAATCTATTCCTGGAAATTTGTTGCTCCAATTTCACTAATCCGCTCAAGAAGTCGGACCTCAGACTTGGCGGGCTGCATGTATTCTGGTCATCCGCGAGGCTGGGAATTCATTCATATTCAGTCAATAATTGCCTTCGAGTCATTATACGTCGCAACGATACTCCCGCTAGAAAACAATTGTCTGAATCAAGTGTAGGCCCATGATCACGGAAAATGAGTGGCCAACAATCGCCAGTGGCTCCCGAGAGTAGTGAAAGCGAGGCGGTTAGAGAACCTTCGTCAGCGGTAGAGCTAAATATTGAAGATGATCCTCGAATCCGGGCAAGTCTCCGAGCACAAACCGGGTTCAATTCCTACCAAGCCTATCTCGAGGCCTACATGGATTGGGAGGTTCATACTGATCTGATGCTGCTTCGGGATTTGATGATTGAGGTGACCTCCCCAGATGCAGAGGACACCTGCTCTATCCTTGATGTGTTGACAAACGAAGGCTTACCGCCTGAATTGTCTTTCCGTTGTCACTGCAAATCAGGTTCTGAAATTTTTGACGCCCTTCGTCAGCCTCCCATGGATGCATGTGTACAAATTGTAATTTGGCGAATAGAGACAACTACAGGGCTCAGACTGTCGCGTTGGTTCTTAGATATTTTGGGTTTATGCCTCAGAATTGATCCTCAATTCTTCCTTGCCCTCTTCGAAACGCTCAGAGGGCTGCGAAGATCGAGTTCTTTTGAGACTGCTGTCGACACTCGCCCGCTTCGTCCCAGCCATGTTGTGATCGATCATACGGTTGCTACTTTTGTGCGTCAATATCCCTTTGATAGGCCTGATACTGGCCCAATCATCCTCATTGCAGGAGACCACTTTTCAGGGCACACTGAAAGCTCTCTACTGGATCGATACTACTTTCCCGTCGCTCATCAGAATATCAACAACTCCCCACCTTTTACCTTTCCAAGTCCAGGTGTTCAATCAACTCCTGTTTTTGGAAGCCTTGCTAGCAACGACAGAAAATGGCTGCATATGTACAAGGAGACTTTCAGTGCGGTGGCTAGAAACAATCCTGGAATTCCTAGTTGCACCGCTGCCATCATTGCTCGAACCTTAATGCCTCTGCTACAAATGGATTGCCTCAAAATGAGATCAGAATTTCTCCTTCTTCGTCGAACGTTCGTGTTGCTTCAAGCCGCAATGAACAGGGTCAATGTTGATCTCGAATTTGTGAACAGCATATCATCCAAGCTTCATCGAGAACGATTCTGGCTCCGCAGGTCCGTCGAGGACTCGGAAAATAGCATGAGTCATTTTGAAAGATATATATCTGCAGAAGATGCGAACTACTTACCTGAAAGCTCGGCATACCTTAAGATCAAACAAGAGACGGACCAGATCCACAACGAAGCGCGTCGATTGGATATGGAAGTTCGTGACTACTTGCAATTGGTAGTGGGGAACCTGTCGTTGGAGGAATCGAGGAAGTCTATTGAGGTTTCGAATCAGCAAATCCTTGAAGGAAAGCGAGGTTTGTGGCCACACGATGAAGATCGCCAGACTTTTGCTAATCAAGACTAGTCAAGATCTGTGGGTACGAGAACGCAGACTCAAGATATGTGAAAGCTAATTAGAAGCAGTCACAATACTTGCCTTTATCTACATACCCCTCAACCTAGCCACGTCGATCTTTGGTATGAACATACAACAACTGAACCAGAGTGGACAAAGCATCTGGGTCTTCATTTTGACTGGGATTTTAGCCTTATTAATAACTGGAGTGTCCTGGTTCTGCGTGGAAGTATTCACCAGCTATAGGAGAATAAATGAATCAAGGGGCACGAAGCAATCCTATCATGACCAAGATCTTTCAACCCGACTTGCGTTCCAAATATGGTTAAAAAAGAACAGCCGAGTTCCAAACTAAGGCAGAGCTGGGTCTCCACGATATACATCATTCGGAAATGGATGTGGCTGGCAACCTCCCAGAACTGATTGACCAATCCAGCTGAACGTGCCAGACCTCCCAGAATTGATTGACCAAGCCGGCTGAACGTGCCAGGCAGTCAAGCATGCCTGCTTTGACGGGGGAGAAGTAAGCCTTGTAGTATCGATTGTTGGGGCATCCGCACTTGTATTCCAGTGCTGCTATCTCTTCTAGGAGATCCCACTGGATCGTCAGCTCAAGTGGAGGTTTATTATGTTGTAGAAAATGGAGACTATTGAATAGTTGCTTCTCGTATAGCGGTGCAACTTGTTCGCAGATGCCGTCATCTTCAACAAACCCTCGCACGACACCGGCAACGAGGCCTGAAAGTGGACCTCCGGAGGGACTGTGCTGGCTGCTTTGAGTTCTCGAAAGATGGCATATGAGGTTAGAGCCTAGCCGTCATAGTCTGATGGCTTGATGCCTTTATGAGTTCACGTTTTAGCCTCGCTGTCAGTGGAGGCTATGGACCCGATTTACCGTTGGAGAAGTGCGCTTGTGAAACATCTTGCAGACTCAAACGGCGCAGTATCTGGCACTAAAATAAGGTCGACCATGGCTTGACAATGAAGCCAATGATGGGTGGAACTCTTATAAAACACGCATCTAGTCAATCGTGAGATGCATAACGAAAGAATAAAGGTTGCAGAAATAGGCTGTCCAAGTAGTCATGAGGCACGAGATCAACCCGACATTGGAGGCGGAATGAGATGCGCTGGCGTTTGGTAATTGCGACCACCTACAGCCTACCTTGCCTATATTCAAGAACCAGAATGAGAGCGAATTAGCCCTAGCAATAGCAATACTGACAGAACCCTTGAAACTACCTCAGTCCATCTTAGGACTTGCCCTGGACGACGTCCTAAACTGCCATTGCTCCAGGTGCCAGCAACAGCGCCATGACCGGAAGCGGTGTCAATCTCAACGGTACAACTAGGTACTCTAAGTGGCAATTAGACTTCTACACCTGGCCAATCACCTTTCCAAATCCAACAACTTCATCACCTGTGGTCATAACACGAAAGAGGAGGCTCCTCCTATAACCCTGCGAAAATGGCGTTGCTTCATCTAGTTGGAGCGTCTCCAACAGGTGGTAGACACGCAACAACATGCTGTAATTGAGGCCAGGAGGGTCCTCCCGTTGCCATTTCAATGCAAATGGCTGTAATACGATATTAAATTGAAGGGGAACGTCACCCCCGTGGCCAATATTAATCTCGTCTTCGAAATCGTGGTAAGCGAGGTCGTAAATTGCTATCAGCGGGTCGATTGGCAATTCGGGTTGGAGGCTTGGGGGAACAGCCTTTATACTAAGGATGTAAGGCGTGTTGGAGAGGTGGCATACGTAAAGGGGCAAGGGGTTCACGGGTTTTACCAAATCCCTCTTGGAACTTTGCACCGAGACGTTTGAAGGATCCATGTCCAACCCATCCCCAATCGAACCCCCTCCCAGAGCAACCATTCTTTGCTCCGCATTCGGCACTGCAACATTGTACCGTATCTGCCTACTATACCACGGCGTTTCACGGTTCGTGTGGAGGGACTCTAGCGCCTTAAACACTTTGCGTAAATCATCGTAATCAATACCTGTTCCCTCATCCGATCGCGTGTAAAACAACGTAATGGGTGATTTTTTGAAGGTCAAATCAACAGGCTTGACATCTCCGCGACCCAGAGCGATCTCCTCTCCAATGTCCGCGATGACGATATGATAAACTTCCTTTAGCGGGGTCTTTGGCATTACGGGGTCTTCCAGAAAGGCGGTTACGAGGAGGTTGTAGGGTGTCGAGGGGATTTGGTATGCGTAATTTTTGTTTAATGGGTTGTCAGACTGCCTTTTAGATATTGCCTCGGGTCTATCCACCTGGCCTCCCCCAAGTTCGAATTTGTGAGCTCCTATTTGCTCAAAAACATCATAGTAAATCTTCTTCCTGAAAATGGCTTGAAGAGATGGCGCCGGATCGGTGTGTAGCTGCTTTAGTGCTCCAAAGACAATCGACAACATACTATAATTAAGGCCCCACCTGATCATGTCTCCTCGCCATGTTAATTGGACTGGCGAGTAAAAGGCACTAAACAACTCAGGTGTGCTACCTCCGTGGCCTTGGGCGATTTCTTCTTGGACAATACTCAGGGTGCGGTCGTAAACCTTCTCTAACGCCTCTAATTGAAGTAGGCTATAGAGGGCGTAGCTTTGAACCACAAGGACGTAGGGAGTGGATGGGATGTCATATTCATAGACGTCATCTGGTTCGGTAGTGCTGAATTTGGGTATAGAGGTCAGTGTGTGCGGTACGGGGATATTTGCGGAGGAAAGAAAAGTCTAAGGTTTACATACTTGAAGCTTAGAGAGGTGGTGGTGTTGCCTTGCTGGGATGTAAGTGGTTGGCGAAGCTGCGGGGCAGGACCTGGATCCAAAGACCTCCTCGCAAGAACTTCACTGTTGTCCTCTGAAAAGCCAACCCGCCCATTTCCCATATAGCGTCTCACATTACGATGTGCCACAGTAAAGCTGAAATCCTTTGCAAACAACTCCGGCAGCGGCGTGTTTTGGCGGACATTTAACTCTATTAGCGTCGAGAAGGCCCGCAACAACATGGAGTAGTTAAGGGTCTCAACGGTAGCTGGCACCGACCAGTATAATTCAACATGTTGAACGGTTTCTGTCAGGTTCTCCGCAGAGTGACCCCCGAAACCCTGAGCAATCTTGGCACTGCATTCATTGATTGCGATGATGTAGACTTCACTAAGAGGGACGATGGGAAGTTTAGGCACATAAGGAGGAGGGGAAATTATGTAAATGTCGTAGAGTGTGTTTGGGATGTTCCACGCCCAAAAGCGGTTGGGACTGGTGTTGCTGAAATTTGAGGGTTTCTGTCAATATGTGAGGTATGGAAAGGGACGGGGGGAGGTGGGGGTGGGCGGTTTACGGACTTGATGTTTGAAACGCTGACGTTGTTGGGCTGTTGGACAGGGGTTAGCTGAAGAAGCTGTGGGGCGTTTGTGAACGCAGGTTGTGCCGCGGCTGCAGCTCTTATGAGATGAGCGAAATAGAAAATCGTAGGGAGGAGCAGAAATGTAAACATCCTGGCAGAAACAAATGACGTATCATAGAACTGGCTCAGCTCGATTTACTGTAGAAGAAGGGTTGAAGATAGAGCGAAGATATGCTCGGGGTTGGCGTTGATATTGAGTTAACCCCCAACATGCCGACGCGATTCTTCCAGGACTGTTTCAAGATCGCAGCGGGAGTGGCCCGTTTTTAGCGGTTGTTTCCAGTCGCAAGAGAGCCACGAGCTACCTGCCCGTCGCATAGTGTGATACCAAAGTCGCCTATTCAGTTCCAATAGGCGGTTGGGGGATCGGCTCTCCTTGTTATAGTTTGAGAAAGCATGCAATGACGGCGAGAGATATATATTCCACGCCAGGATTGTCCCACGTATCATTAGAAGATTGCAAAGCCATCGCGAGACCAAATGTTCGCGTACAAGATCAATGTTGTCATTGCCTGGTGGCGCATAGATACAAGGCTATTGCCGCCATAGGCCCCGATTTCAAAGGAATCGCCAGACACGCCATCCTCGTCTGATCACTCTGCGAAATGGCTGGATACATCCAGAGCGAGCGGAGTTGCATAATGATTGAGTGGAACCCAATGCAAGGCTGGAAATCTTCGTCATTTAGTCAGTAGAAGTAAATGTTATGATACAGAAAGCCATCCTTAAACCCATTACCTTCACTCTTTGCTCTAAATTCTTAGCCAGATGCATGCTGAGAAACTTTCTATAGACTAAAGGCCAGATCCTTGGCTCTTCGTTATGCACAGCACAAGTCTTCACATCTAGCATATATAAATATCTCACCCTCCATCATCAGGTTTGAAGCCACGATCTGATTCGGTGGTCTTGGCACTAATTGATATTTCGATCTTTTTGATGCCGCCCTTGTCGGCCGGCGTGTCGCGGAGTTCATTCTTGGATACGAAGCCTTTCTTCCGCTTCAGAGTGTTATTACTTGTCGTACTCCCCATACTCGAACTCGAGCTTCGCCGCTTGGTGCTAGTCAGCTTGCCGAGCTCGTCTTCGTCATCGTTCTCTTCTCTTCGCCGCTTCTCCGATAAACGTTCAGGTGGTGGGGTTTGTAGCATGGGAGAAGGTGAGAGTTTGGGTTCAGTAGAAGTGTCGGCTGTTTCTGGTGGTCTAGTGTCCATGGGATCTTCGTCGTCATCAGGGTAATCAACTAGTGATTTAAGCATAGGCGAGGTGGCCACGCCGTTGGTAATGATGCTGTCCCGACGCTGCTTTTTCAGGATCTTAGGTGACGTCTCATCTTCGTCGTCTGATGTGTTGAAGTAGGCTTCCTCGGCTGCGTCCATGTCTTTGACACCCTGCCATCGATTGCCGTTGACATTTGGCGTTCGGTTGGGAGTCGCAGTGCCGTCATTGCTGAATAGAGTCGTGTCAGCATCTGAATTGAAGCCTTGCATCTGGTCGTAGCGTAGTATGAGTGCTTGGAACGTATCGACGTAGGTAATTTCTTGAAGTCTCGGCCGACATGTCTCGACAAGATGAATGATGAGTGGCTTCAAATTCTCTCTTTTTATGAATTCAAAGAGTTCTAAGCAAGCGGAATTTAGTAGATTGTCGCGGGGCATAGTTTCGTAAACAATGTTGAGAATTGGTGTGAAGTATTTCTTTTGCGTAATTTGTCGGTTGTAAAACTCGTCCTGCAAGCCTACGCACTGGCGGAAGAATTTCAAAGCCGCTGTCACATGTCAGTCTTAGGTACAATATGAGCAGGAAAAGGCATGCTCACTTAGTTTGAGGTGCTTTTGTGGTGCAGATAACAACTGCGCGATACGTGATGCAAGATCCTGATTATGAATGTAGAATTTACTCGTGAATTGATGTGTACGACAAAGGTACATGAGAATCTCTACGAGATGGTTGTAGAGCTGGACATCATGAAAGGTAATGTCATTCACTGTCGTAGAAGACGTTCAGCCATCTGCAGTAATGCCAGCATCGTTTGGGGGTCACTTACACGTCTGCCGTTTCTCGAGATCCATGAGTGGCTGGAATAATTTATCAGCTGAATGGCCATAGAAATGATTGATGAATGATTCGGTTTGAGGATTCGTTTGTGGGCTTGGACGCAACTTCGACATGAATTCACCGTTCTGACGGGCCACGCCTTCTTGTACTTGCGTTGGCGGCGGTTGTTGCGGCTCTAGTAGCACTTTGATCGCGTCGGCCGCCTGGGCCTTAACACCTAAGTCCACCTCGACTAGAAGCAGCTCAACCAAGGTATCAGTCAAGGGTGTCTTCTTCTCACTGATAGACTTGAAAATGTAGGCTCGAACCATGCTCGGATCGTGGTCTATCATGGCTACTAGGATGTCTGTTCCCGCTACACGTATAGATGCCTCCTTGTTCAGAATGGCGAAGGTTATCACACGGAGCAGTCCGTGATTGATAAAGTTGGTGTAGAGTGTCGCCCGAGCCGGAGCTTGAAGACTCTTCGCTATGGCGCAGCATGATTGTATAAATCCAACAGCATCCTTCTTCTTCTTTATATCAGCTTCCGGATTATCGATTATGCCAAAAAGCTCGTCCAGGTAGCCAGCGTTGCTCTGTAGATGTGATATTATATCGACTTGGTTAAAGAATATTAGTGAATTCAGGACACCGAAGGTCGGGTCATCGAGTATTCTCGCTAGAACAACGTCTTTCAGGTACGTGAGCCGCCATGTTGCGTGTATTTTCTTCGTGATTGCTGGATCCGCGATCGAGAGCACTTCTTTGTACCGCGAGTTATCTTTGAGGTATCGCCGATGATTCGCCTTGTGATTTGGAAAGTCCGGATCATCTGGAAAGGGGGTAGTATCGTCAGCCCGTATAATGAAAGATTTGGTTGCAAAATTTTGTCCAATGCAATGTAGACACACTGCGTAGACGTTTGACTTCCGCAGGTGACAACTGGGATTACTCACATTCGAGTGCACCTATGACACCAAACACCAGAGGCTCGCTCACAATCTGGTCAATGATCTGGCTGTCGTTCAATAGAACGAGCAACTTCATAATGTTGCATAGCAGATGCAGATCCTTCAAAGATTCGAGGTCCTCTGCCGTTTCCACCAAGGGTATCAACTTCCGGATGTAGTCCTCGCTGATTACGAACTTTGCCAGAGCGTCGCGACCAGCATTTGCCGATGCAGCGCTTCGCATGTGATGTTCAATTTCTTCAAGGTTCCCGATCTCGGGTTGTGGCAAGACCAAAGGTTGGGCAAAGCTATCCATATCGGCATCTGACAATGCATCATCTGGACCTCCCAGAGCCAGCAAGCTTTGTTGGACTGAATTGACAAATTCCCATATCGCCGCGCACCCTTCGGCTTCTTGAAAGCTCAAAGCCATATCCACACCACTTGACTCAGTCCACACGATAAGAGTGTCTTGCTGTTTCTGATACCCATCATCTTTCGATATCCTCGTTTCTAAGAGTAGTCGTTGAGGCTCATCTTCGGCTTCCACGTAGATCTTTGATTCCTCCTGCGCCCAGGTGTCAGTGGTGTTTAGAGGCGGCAGATAACTGAGTGAAAGAGCTCTGAGTGTTGATATCGCAGGAGTCCTTGGTGCTTACATTCATAATGCGACCTGTACAGAAGCCAGTCCCTCGGTCAAACCAGTCATTGTTTTTGAGCTCGTAGACCTTTACTCGCTTTTTCACATCTGAAGGTGGCGCCACCAACGCCATAACTGACAATATAGATGCCTACTATAAGGAGGCAAAAGCAGGAATTATAGTGAAGCTTTGGGCGAGTCGTGACTGAAGAGGTGAAGATGGGCAGGTAGTGGGGCTTAGGCTTGGGCTTTGGGCGCAAACCCTGCCTACGTAGGGCGAAGGACGCGACAACAGGCCAGGCACGTCGAGGCAGGTGGTGAACAGGATCCAGCCGTAGCGACAGTGGTAGCCAGCTGCGTCGAAAGGTGCGCCAAGTCTAGAAAGCCATGACGTAGAGGTGTTGTGGTGGTTGTTGTCCACAGTTGCGGCTGTTGCGTCAGGGGATTCGTTCTGCGCGCTCGGTTATGCATGGACTCGTCCCCACTGAGACAATGCCGGAGCTGTTTGGTTGAATACCCGAAGCCTCGGTTGGAAGTGTGATGTTATTTTGGATGTATCGCGACGCAGTGGGGAATGGGTTGCATCAAACAGACTCTGCGTGAAACGTAGTGCAACATCGTTTGATCGTCGGCAACTTGTCGTCAGCCTTGCGGTGGCAAAATTCAGACGGGTAGATAGGACTAAATCTTACCTCGCCTATTTTTAGCTCAGCTCAGCTCCCTTTCCATGGAACAGGATATCAAACCTCTCCGTGTGATCACTGGCTCTCTGGCTCTGTGTACCGTACCTAGGTTATATACTATGGTCAATGTCTTGACATCCGGTTATCGATCGTTGGTATTGCATACTGCAACCGTACTAGCAGACTTGGATTCATTTACTATGGATTGAGATTTGCGATAAAAGTTAGAAGGATTCCCTACAGTACCTCCTGCGCTCGATTCTTGCTCCAGGGAATCCTACGAGATATATCAGGAGCTTGCTGATGGTAGACTTTTGGAATCAGTACTGAAAGGGTGCAGTCTTCGCGCATTCAGGCACCGATTCACAAAATTTACACCACAAGTGGTTTCTAAAACGTTTGGCCTTCTTTCGCACATATTTTGAATTAAGTAACTACGCCACCTTTTGTTACCCACTTGCCTGGACTTCCTTCAGATCCAGATCACATTCTGCTCTAATCTGTCCGTATGAACCAATTAAACCAATAACGATTGTCCAAAGATCACATCACCAGTGCTCACGCCTACAGTGGTAGACTCTTCTCATGCGCGAGATCGTCGAAGATGTCCAAGGGACTGAGCCGGGATGCATGATTTGTGGGGATGTGAGGGAGGTTTCGTGGCGGCTTGGATACTCAAAAGTATGACCTCCATTCTCTGGTGATGCGGGATCTTCTGGCGCTAAATCTTTTTCTGGTGGTTCGACGTGGTTTGGCGTTGCGGTTTCTTCTGGCCCTGCGGCGTTGTCTAGCGGAGCAGCATCTAGGGAAGGACTGTGGGGGCGCGGCCCCGGTGCTGTCTGAACATATGGCATTATGATTTCGAAACGCGGTCCTCTCGCATTGACGATTGCAATAGAGAACTTCATGGCACTGTCTGCAACTACGATGAGAATCTCCAAGAGGGATTGACAGCAACACGTTCCCACACCAATGACACTGGGGATCTTTCTGCTCTGCCATGGAAAAGTAAAGAGCTGTGCTGCCAGGTGGGATAGGTCGGCACCATACTTATTATATCTTGTCAGATACTGACTTCTAGTAAGACTAGGAATACCATGATTGTGTTTTCTAGCATGAAAGCTTTCGTGCGGGTAACGTTATCAACAAAGACTCACACGTCAAGCTACCCAGGTACGTGGAAAAATGAAGTGCAGCAAACGATATCAGACTCAGACACTAATGGTCGAACCTTTCCGGCGAAATGCATTGAACACAAATAACCATTTGGGAAGTATGACCGGAGAAATGATACCGCAGACTGTGATGGCTGCGAAGAAACCAGAGAGTAATGATTTCTAGGAAGACCAACACCCTTTGCCGCTATCACTGCGGTGACAAAGCAAAGAAAGTGCAAAACATTAGTCCAATCCCATTCAAGACATGGCAATCTCAAACCCTGGTCCAGAGGCAAATCAATGCCTCTCAAAGCTCTGGCATTTTGCAGAGAATCGTCTTCAATTCTTGTAGGATTGCAATTGAACAATTTTACCATTGTTTCCTTAAACTCTGGGCGTATGATCACGTCCCAAAGGACCCCTATTCGAGGCTCGGAATATGCTCCTGGCGCTTGGTGTGAGGCAGGCATTCTGGAAACAGAGAAAGATAAGATGCAAAGACCATCACCTGCGACACACCATGCGGAAGTTGTCGCAACACAGATTATGAGGAAAATTCGTGTGGGCCAGGGATGTCAGAATAAAACCTTGGTCTGGCTTCGGGATTCTAGAACGTTTGCCAAGCCACCAGGCGGGGCCGGGGTGGTGGGGCAGTCCTCAAAATCCCACAATTTTTTGTCCATCTTCTTCTTTCTCCAACATATTGATATTCGTCTGAAACGACACAGTGAGCGACTTCAGAGTCTTTGCGCTCACTTCTCGACCTAAAGACTCCCCGTACGTCTCGTGTCGAACGTATCAAAGGTTGCCACTTGCAGAACACCGCTACAATGGAAACCACCAACGGGAAAGTGACGGCCATTGATCACGTTGCACCAATTGATGATGGCCGAAAGGTATCACCGTCAAGTAGCGCTTCACCAGTGCATGCTGAGCCGGAGGTTATTGGCATGACAGCATTGGATGAGATCGACAAGCCAGGGTTTTTCGCCTACCTCAAGACGAAGAACTTCTATTTGCTGATTCTACTTGGGTATGTGCCTCTGGGAGAGTTCATGCACACAGTACTAATCCAACGCTCCATAGACAAATTCTGGCGCTCTGCATCACGGGCACGAATACTTTCTCCTCGTTGCTTTCCACAGTACCGTTTTCGATCCCTGCCTTCCAGACACTTTGGAACTACATTCTTCTGAACATAATTTACACATCATATACACTGTACAAGTATGGGTGGAGAAAATACGTGCAAATGATTAAGCACGATGCATGGAAATACATTATCCTGGCCTTCCTCGACGTCGAAGGCAACTATTTCACTGTCTTAGCATATCGTTACACCACGATCCTTAGCGCCCAACTGATCAATTTCTGGGCCATCGTAATGGTCGTCCTCATTTCCTTCGTCTTCCTCCACGTCCGTTACCACCCAATGCAAATTATCGGCATCCTCGTCTGCATCGGTGGGGTAGGCATTCTATTCGGCTCAGACAGAATCACACAAGGATCCGGCTTCGGCGGGGTAACTGGTGGGAATCAGTTGAAAGGCGACCTCTTCGCATTGGTAGGCGCAACCTTCTACGGCATGAGCAACGTCGCAGAAGAGTTCCTCGTCTCCAAACGCCCATTGTACGAAGTAGTAGGCCAGCTCGGCTTCTGGGGCATGTTCATCGACGGCGCCATGACCGGCATTTTCGACCGTCCGCAATACAAATCCTCTGTCTGGAACGATGGTAAAGTGGGTGGCTACCTGACCGGATACACGCTCTGTCTTTTGATTTTCTACAGCGGTGCACCGGTCCTGTTCCGTCTTTCCTCGGCTGCATTCTTCAATATCTCGCTCCTGACGGGCAATTTCTGGGGCACGGTCATTGGTGTCAAGGTCTTCCATTTGCATATTCATTGGATGTATCCAATTGCATTTGTGTGCATCATGGTAGGGCATGTGGTGTATTACTTTGGGAAGAGCGTGTTGGGAGAGGCGAGAAAACCATGGTTGGGAAGGAACCAGGAGAGGGGTGTGAATGGAATTGGGACCGCGAGGAGGGTGGTCGAGGGTGGAAATCAGCTTCCCGTGTGAAGGAGGGATTCTTAGATCGAGAAGCTTTGTGAAAATGATTCCCTTGGTTGCAAGAAGAGAGTGGAATTGCATGGAGTTGCATCCTGCACGATCAGTCCCGCATAATGAATGACGAAGACAGCATTAGTGACGCTTCCACCTTATTGCAACGCCTCCCAGCAAAGTACACAGTCATATCCATAGTTACGCTTACATTCGACATCAACTGATACCTGCATACAAAAAGATCCCATAGAAAATGCTGTGTCCATATGCTCGGCTTAGGAAATCTACTCCGTTTTACAACATCACATAATGTCAATCCGAATTACCAGGCTCAAGCCAAAGATAAACCACCCCGGATATTGAGGTCAGCAAGGCCAAGATTGTCATAGTAAATGAATTTCCCGTCACGGTAGGGGTACGATTGGGGTTGACCGTTAGGGCTTCTACGGGCGGAAAGAGACGAGCCCAAATGAGGTTTAGCCAGTCGAAGAGCAATGGCCCGATAAGGCCACCACTGTTTACAACGTCGCCTCAAGGCATGCAGACTATTGTTTCCTCACAAAGTATTATCTATATCCTGTTATCTCCAATCCAAGTCTGCCCTGCTACGACAATCGTCTAAAGCTCTAATTCATTTAGACCAAAGGGTGTCGGGCTGAGGGTATCAAAGTCTATCAGGTACACCCAGCGATACTCTGTAAGCTAGCCATCCAGATCCAGTTGTTTCCATCTCTATCATAACTCACGTATCTGTGCCTGGCGTCCAAGCTGAATGTCTCGCAAGTGCCTCCAGAAGGCTCTGGACAATATCCACCAACAGTGTCCTTCTTTGATATGAACTGGTCCTTAGTGCCATGGGCGAGGTCTTTAGTGCCATGGGCGTCATCCTCAGATGGGCCCGAGATACCGAAAAAAGAAAAAAAGATAAAAAAGATACCAAAAAGCCTGTCGCCGGATGAGCTTTGTCTACAGCCAATGAAGTTCTATCCCGGCTTCTCGCAATTGTGTAATCTATGCCTCCAGATCTTTCGTGAGACAGGAAAATTCTTGAGCGAACCTCACGTCGAATTCTTGTCAACGCTGGAAGTGTCGGCAAAGCGAGGATGCCAACTCTGCAATCTAATTTCTGAAGGCTTCAAAGAGCATGTCCAAGGGAAAGCCATTACCCGGTTGAGCCTAAGGTATACACTGGGCAAGCGTTACAAAATAAAATTTGAGTCGCTGTCCATGCAGCAAAAATTTTTCACCCAATGCACGCCCATTCCATGTAAGTCGCGGTGTCGCTTTAGAATGCAGCAACTGATAAAATCCGATAGCATACAGCATTCCGACTTCGACACAGAGGATTGAGGGCAACACGTCGTCTGAATCAAATAAGATCATGGCCAGGTCTTGGTTCCAAGATTGTAGAAATGATCACCGGTATTGCACGCCAGTCGGTTCTTCTGGTCGAAAGCTTCCGACACGTTTGCTAGAAGTTGGTATTTTGTCTGAAGGTCTTACAGTGAAGGTCATTGAAACGCAGCCTCTTCAACATGTAGAGAATATGACTCTTAGCCACTGTTGGGGTGGTTCGCTACCAGTGCGTCTGCTCACCGCGGACCTCGAGAGTTTCAAAACCAGCATAATTTTCTCCCGTCTTCCCAAGACTTTCCAAGACGCTTTGTCTGTTGTAGGATGGTTTAACATCAAATACCTATGGATCGACGCTTTATGTATTATCCAAGACTCCGATGATGACTGGACTCATGAATCGGGTCGTATGAGGGATTATTACAAGTACTCATTCGGTACGATAGCTGCCACTGGAGCTTCTAATTCATCGGAAGGCCTTTTCTTTGATCGTAACCCGGCCTTTGTGCTGGCCATTAACGCCATCATCCGTCCGGCAGGAAGAGAGGAAAATGTAGTAGTGACTGCTGGAGTGTCGTGCCTGGAAGCCTTGAGAAAAGAGCCGCTGAACCAGCGCGGATGGGTCTTGCAGGAGCGATTTCTATCACCTCGTATCTTGCATTTTGGACGTGACCATATGTCTTGCGAATGTCAAATGAATCTATCATGTGAGACATGGCCTATCGGCATTCCAAGACTTGAGTACTCAAATTTGTCCTTCGCCCTGAACTCCGAGCATGCGTTCCTGTCTGACGGTCTTGGTCATCTTCCTTTGATTCGACGTTTTTGGAATAAAATTCTCTCCACTTACTCGAGAATGGCGCTTACGAAGCTCAGCGACAGATGTGTAGCTTTTGCAGGCATTGCTGAAGAGTTTCAAGCGAGTACCCGAGATGACTATCTTGCTGGCCTGTGGCGGCGAGATCTTGTGGAAGAACTGTTATGGGAAGTGGACACGGATCAGGATTCCAAGGATTCACCTGCAAGGGCACAATCATACCTTGCGCCTTCATGGTCCTGGCTTTCTCTAGACAGAGCCGTTGTACATCGGGATTTTTCTGTCAGTAAAAGAACCTACGAAAAAAACGACAAGATCGCTGTGACTAGTGCACGGGTCGAGAGCGTTACCGAAAATAGGTTTGGTGCTGTCAAGAATGGGGTTATAGGCGTTCGGGGTTTGTTAGTCCCAGCAATCTGTACGGTGGACAATGAATGTTGGTGTTTTCATTCCATCAGAAGCGAGAAGATTGAGAAATATAACCCTTGGTCCGCACTCTGCATAGATGAAGGGTACATTGAGGAGCCTGATAGGTTTCTGTTTTGCTTACCCATCCTGGAAGACGGTTCTGTCCAGGGGCTATTGGTGGTCCCTACCCTCAAAATGACCGCACAATACCGTCGAATCGGCACGTTTGCAATCGAAACACCCCGAGCTTATGAACTCTTGTAGCTTCCAAAAGCGCTCAACGACCCCTTGAATGGACCAGGATTCCAGAACCTCACTCTTGTCTAACCGCTCTAGCCGGCTGAGCACGAATCAAATGAGCCTACAGCTATAGCAGTAACGCCTTCAAGGACGAATTTCAACTTCCAAAATACCCTGACATCAAGGACACTTTCAGTCAGATACACCCTACTAGACTCGCCTAATCGGCCTTCAATGTGGCGTTTCGATACTACCATCCACGTCTCCGCATTGGCTAACCACTCATCTTCAAGCAGTACCCAAGCTAGCTCATCGAAGCTTTCTTTCATCTTACTCGTTTTCACAACACACGATTGGACTTTATTGATATGTTACCGAAGATAATGATACGGTGAAGGAGCCACGTTGTTATTTATGGATCTTGCTACTTTCTGGATGGTGAGATGATCACATGCAACCACTGCATACCATTCTTAGAAAATAGGAGTATATTGAGGGACGAGAGATATGAGTGCAACGAATGCACCTATCTCTGGGATGGTCTATGAACGAATTGGACGACGAATGAATCTCTAAGCACTAGGTTTCCCCATCCCCTTTGATGAAGATGATGGGTCAAACGTAGGCTACTTCGAGGGGAAGAGAGCATTCAATATACGAGGAATTAAACTGCACATTGATTTTTCTGTGACTACACATAGGGGAAGATACTGTAACTGGACAGTACAGGCTGTGGAGATGATTCTATTATCGTGCACGCAATTCATAGGCTCAGGAAAGCAACATGAATCATCTTCCAATCGCAAATCGAAAAGTCTGATCGTCATTTACTCTGACTAGAGGAAGTACCTCAGTCGATCCGCTACTTAAGGGCGAGTTGCTCGGCTATCTCACGTACATTCGGCCAGCCTTTCATATCATGCCCAGCCCATCTAGCCACCAACTCAGCACAAGCCGTCACACCCTCGATCTCCCCAACAGTCAAGCCCATCCTGTGCAAACCTTCGAGTTGGTTCTCTGTGGGAACACGAAGTCCCTGGCAGACAATTGCTGTATACATGATGAGCTCAGCTTCCAAATTGCCCAGCACAGAATCGTCGGCATGAAAAATGCCATAAACGATATCCTTTGTCAACCACTCGAAATCGGGACCCCAGGCTTTGACCATTGCATCCATCCTCTGCGTGCCGTAGACCTTGCGCAGGAATTCCGTACCACGTTCGTGGTTTGCGGTGTCGAGGGCGATATGCGACCTGACCTCGTTAGAAAATATGTTTCGGCAAGTCTGGTTACTTTTGCAAAGTAGTCATGGGGTCAACAGTGCAAATGCTGGCTATGTTACGTGGCGTACTTGGTAAAGCTCATATCAGCGTCCCCCGGTTGCTCCGCTTGAATCAAACCGAAAAAGGCGACGGCAGCTTTCGGTGCACCGACGGTAATCAACTGCTTTATCACGAATTCGCGCAGACGCTTGTTCAAGGCACGTCTTTCCTCAGGGGTGTTATAGTCTTGTTGACTTGTCAAATGCACGTAGAGTTGACCAAGGTTCGTCGGATCCGAGCAATTCACAAGAGCCGATGCCTAGAATCTTTCGATTAGAATACCGCAGGTCGCAATGATAAGGTGTGGAAGATGGCGACTTCTGGTTGGTGACAGCTCATGATGAAGACAGCCACGAGACTTACCGCGACGAGATACCAACTCTCATGGTCAAGGCTCGAAGGCCATTTCTCCTCGAATTCGTTGAAGACGCTTGGGAGAATACTTGATTGTGACGACATGATCAAGGTTTGCACAATGTGTTATTGTCCAGAAGCTGTGGATATATTGGGGGGTGTATGTCACTTTAAAGACTGAGCGGAATTTGTTGCCACGTCTGGTTTACGTAAGACGCCTTATTGTGGATAATTAGAGCACAGCCAATTGTTAATACCGTACAGACACTATTTATAGGTCCACGATGTTCTAACAGAACTACAGATAGGGGACTTTTTCAGACCCATCCATGGCCGCTCTAAAATCCACACCTCCGAGTTGTACAGACCAGAATGTCACGAGGATTCTTACGAAAGCTATCATATTGCTAGGCTTTGTCCACGGCCGAAATCTCCAAAATCAACCGCTCAACGCTCATCCCCTGACTCAACATGCTGAATAGTGAGATGTCAGTAGCAAACGTCCCAAATATCCAATTCCTCAGTTCCGCAGCGATCATGCTGTCGATACCATACTCAGAGAGTGGTCGAGTGATGTCAATATCCTCTTTCGGTACATAGAGGACCTGCGATACTTTCTTATGAACCATAGTGACTAAGTCGCCTTCATCTTCGTCTTGACCCGTTTGGACTGTAATAGCTTCTTTATGTGTCATTGAAAGACGCCCAACAGCCTCGATGAGGTTAGAGAAGCTGCGATCGTGATACCATAGCATCTCGTCAAGTGGGTATGTCTTAGCCAATGCCGAAAGACCTGCTGGCTCTACCCCGACGAGAAGATGTGCTGTTGTGAGGGGGTCGTACTTGAATGTCGATGTGTGATGGCATGGTTTGATAGCCGACTCACAGAATTGAAGAAACTCATCCTTATTGTTGCCATAAAAGCCATTGCGTGCCAAAGTGTTTACGTCAATGTTATTACGACCAATGGCCCCTACGTTACCAATACGACTTAAGCTCATAGATGTCGCCGGTAAATTCAAGCTCCTTCTGTGCCTAGCGAACGCATCCAGGAAAGCATTCGAGGCGAGGTAATTTGCTTGTGTGGCGATCCCAAATATTGAAGTCCACGAGCTCCACATTAAGAAAAAGTCTAGCGGTGATTGTTGTAGAGCTATGTGGAGATTGATAGTCCCATCTACTCTTGGCTTAGTTGTAGTCTTGAATGTTTCCAGGGTCATCGTTTCAAAAGACTTATCCTGCAGTGTGGTGAATATTAGTGGCTAACCGAAAATATGCTAGCTGACTGATAATACCTGTAATGTAAGAGCAGCCTGAACAACTCCCTTAATTGGTCTTTTTGTGCAGGCGACGGCGCGTGTAACATCTTTTAGGGATGATACATCACCCTTGATGATCTGAGCGTTGACTCCCGTATCTGCGAGCTCAGCTAGAAAATCATGATATTCTTGTTTCTCCACTCCGGAGCGGGAAAGGTACGTGAAATTCTTCGCCCCATTCTCGACCATCCACTTGGTAAAGATTTGACCAAGTCCGCCAAGCCCTCCAACCAGCAAGTAGCTGGCATCAGGATCAAAGATCGCCTTGGGGGCTACTTTTCGAACCTAGGGCTTCTTTAGCTCCAAGGGACGGTTAGTTGGCTGCAATCTCACCTTGATAGTCGCCTTATTATCAATGTAAGTAACCACTGTTTTCGCTAAGGTCTTCTCCGCTGAGACAGACGCAAGTGCGTGCCCAATGTCGCAAGATGAATGTCCAGTCCTTGTTATAGCTGATATTGAGGCTTTAGTGTACAGTTCTCTTATAGTCTCCATCAAGCTGTACGGTGATTAGTCATTTGTGGATCTTTAAGAGCACAAAGTTCTCTCTAACCTACTTTTTGACTATTCCCGGCCTCTCCGCGATTAGAGTATCCAAGTCGAAAGAGCTGAAAGTGATATTGTGTAGAGTATCGTGGGTATTCTGTCCTCGCATGCCCGACATTTTGCTTTGCCGAATTTCAATGAACCTGCCGAATGTAGCAAGACATCCATAATACCTATGAGCTCCACCACCCTGAGGGCAACAAAGGATCACGTCAAATCCTTTCCGATCAGCTTTGTCAAGAATAATTCTTGCTGTGCTCTTTCCCAGAGGCCAATGTATTTGGTCGGCTTTAAGCCCAAATTCTTCGTCAAGAAGCTCTTTCTTCTGCTCGGGCGTTGAGACCACAAGATACACCTTCGATTGAAATGGTCAGTCGGGGTCTCAAACGCTCTTGTTGGAGGGTCGGGTCTCTCACCTCTGCACCACACAGCTTTGCAATCTGCATTGCCGCTAAGCCTACTCCATCGGCGTCCGCTTCGATGAGAATAGCCTAAGAGTCGTCAGTCAGATCCGCCAAGCTCTCAAGTGAACTTACTTCTCCCTGGCTCAGTCGGGCTATATACTTCAGGCCGTAGATTGCCGAGCAGAAAGCGATGGGTAGAGTAGCCATATCCTACGAGATGTCAGCTCAGGTATGAGTCCTAGGTACTCCAGCCTCATGGGGGCTACCTCGAATTGTTCATTAGCTTCCATTCTTTGACATTGGGAAGCATCCATGCGGGTATATGTGTCCAGCTTGCCGAAGCAGAGACAAAATACCCTGTCTCCCAGTTCTAAGCTCGTTACTCCCGCGCCCACTTTGCATATAGTACCGGCACATTCACTGCTGAATCTATCAGAGGATAGCGAGCCATTTAGGAAGGCGACAAGCTTGAGGTTGTCAGATCAACATATTGCATTTATGAGGAGAAAGAAGCTACCTTGCTATTCACACCTGCGACGCTGACTTCTACTTCGACGCAAGTATCTGATAGATCTTGATGTATTTCGTGATTTCGTGTAAAAAACGTCGTATCTAATCTAGCGGGCTGATTATTATCGAGCTGCAAAGGGACCCCCCTGTAATGTTCCAACGTCGAGGATTCAGTGGAGGTCTGCATTTGGGCTCGAGAACGCCATTCCTCATTCAATTCGTCATCCGGCTCTAGAGAGCTCTCATAGAGAATACCATCTTTCTGCCTGTATTCTAGGTTGTAAGTCCTCCCTGAATCGCTATGAAGCCTCTTGAGTAAGGCATAAATTATTGTCCATTGCTCGGAGGAAGATCCGTTTCCTTCCTGGTCTAGATCTAAAGTTGAAATCTTCAGACTGCTTCTCTCACTCTTAAGGCCACGCGAGATACCGCCAATCATGGCGAATAAGGGTTCTCTTCCAGCAGCTAGACCACCATTCGTCACCCATAGCACATGACTGGCTTTCTGAAGGAGCTTCTGGAGGCCACACCATTCTGTCGAGTCGATATCGTTAAACAAAGGAGCTTCGATCTCCGTTAGAAACAGCAGCCAAGGGTATTTTGACTCCTGAGAGCTTGAAAGAGACAGAAGCTCCACATAAAAGCCTTCCGCTATAGCATGGTGGCTGAGTTTGGACACCGGTTCAGTCAGTGTACTCCGATATACCTGTAAGCAATTAGCTCCAGTGCTAGCATTGGGTAATAGGCCCACATCACATACAATTGTTAGTCCATCGATCCTTTGTGACTCTAGGTCTCTTGGAGTTATGTTGAGCTCCATGGCGGTACTTACGAGTACTGAAGAGCATGGTTGCCCTACATAATCATCCAGGTAGAAATCGATACCACTGAACCCGGACTGCGAAAGCACGGTGTTCCAAACAGACCTGGCTGCGAAAGGTCCCTCGTGGCGTGGGAAATTTGGGTCCAAGCTGCCATTCCAAAAGTCCGAGAATGTACCCTGTATTTGTTGAGCTAGACCGCCTCGTGTTCGAAGAAGCAAATACTCACTAGGAGAAGAGGAGCAAACAAGAGAGCTATATGACCCTTAGCCAACACTTATTATCACGGAGGTCTCAATCGATTGATCTACTGACGCTGAGTGATCTCAAGTAATATCACATGCGCACCAGCCTTGACAAGGCTTCGAATATTGCGCATTGATTCTAAGAGATTTGAAGAAGCGTGGAGGACCTGGTAAAAGTTGTCAGTACAATAGAAACAGTGCACAGAATTGGCCATTGGGGCGTTTTACGTACGTTCGAGGCGATGACCAGGTCGAAATCTGATTTCAGTCCCTGTCCAATTGGTGGCTTCTGCATGTCGAAAGTAGCGTACTTAACCCCCTGGTACATATAGAACTCCTCTTCTGCGCTTTTGAGGAACGACGGTGTGACGTCCGTAAAGAGATAATCTCTGTATTTTCGATAGACTGAATCACCCCTCAATGCGCGCAAAATTTCCCGGGTTGCACTTCCAGTGCCTGCGCCAACTTCGAGTATCTGAAGCGATGATGATTTGTGAGCTAACAATCTAACGACAGCTGCTAACCGTCGGTTACCCTCGGTAATGATTTGACCACTCTCGTACATCTCAGAGAGGAGGTTGTCTTGGATTGCGATCTGAATACCTGTAATTTCGCCTTTAAAGATTGATGGGAGATTTTGATAGATTCGAGACATCAAACGTGACTCTACAGAAACTAAATTGAGGGCTCCAGACAGGTCGTCGATCTTCTTCGCTCGCTCTGATAGTGAAAGTTCCAGGACCGCTTTACCATAAGGATAGGTGTCTCGATGGACAAGCTCGACCTGATGCTTGATCCAATCGAGGAGATGCTGCAGATGGTATGTTTCTGTTCCGTATTTGAACAGTCGCGGATGTTCTGCAAAGAATTGTACTATTCCGTGCAAAGCCAGCTCATTAAGCATGGGGGCCACTGCCGTATCATCGAGAGGAATTGCCGGGTATAACTTCATCACACTCGCTGTCGTAAGTAGATCGAAATTTGGACTCCAAACCATCCTAGTGTATGGCATCTTGCCAACAGCAGCGATCAATGGTCCTTGATCTGTGGTAAGTAGTTGTGAGTTGTCAATCTCAATTAGGGATCGTTTGCTCGCCCCGATCATTCGGAGGTCTGCAGTTAATCCTCGCAGACCACTGAAGTTGCCAGTAGCGGCTACCATGGCCGGTTCCTTTGCATCGTGATCATTAGGCTGGCGTAAGACGATACGCTCCATCGAAACAGGCACAAACTGTTTACTCAGGCTATGCGGCAGACATGCATGGGCAGCTATAATAGAAAGTTGCAGGAAAGAATCCAAGGTTGCCGGATGGAACACGTAACGGGACTCACTAGTGGGAAACATCGACTCGACATCAAGATGTATCTCTGCTTCTGCTGACTTGCTATTTTTTGCGCCTTTGATGTTGGAAAGGCGGCGGAAAGAAGGGCCATAGCACAATCCAGTACGTGCAAAGCTGTCATACCACTCGTTCACAAGATCGTCGCATTTATGATTGGGAGACGGAGAGTGAGGAGGTATTAGAGTAGGGCCATCTTAAGAAGTCAGATTTGGTAAAGAATTCACAACATCTCCACGAAAAAGGAAGGGAGGAGACTAACCACCTTTCTCGTGCTCAATAATGCATACGCGACCTTGTGCATGTTCCACAAAAAAGTCTTCAACGCCCGACCTAACAACAGACACCACGAGGAACTGGTAAAGGTGTTCGAACTGACTGCTACCGTCACGAGCTTGCGGATGAAGATTGAAAAGGGTCTCCACGCCGTGGTCGCCTTCGGGTATCATAAGTGCTGTCTTTAAAGTCACATCTTGAAGTTCGAAGCCTTTGATACTGTCGAGTTCATTGCCGTCCGTTTCCCATACTTGGGTGATGGCTTCTACGGCCATACAAAAGTACCCTGCGGCAGGGAATACGATTTCAAGTCCCAGCTGATTTCTGTTATGACGAATTTCCCAAGAGAGAGATATTGAACCTACCCGATGATCTCCAAGCCAACTCAAGTCTTTGTGTCTCAGTATATTTCGCCAGGTAGGCACGGTTTTGATTCCACCTGATAAAAGACTACCCAGAATATCATGTCGAGGGTGTTTTCGAAACCGCCAATTATTCGTTAAACGACTTCCTTGAGACAATGGTCTCTCGTACTGCCATTGGTAACGTGGCAAGTCGGCGACAACGTTACCCGTCGTGAGATGGATGAACCCATCTGGTCCAGCACTTTCAACCCGATTGAGACGTTCTAAATCCACTCGAAGTCCTTTCGCCCAAAGAAAACCCGCTGTAGCTAGGATGCAACCTGTTGCGTTCAACTTCCGAGTTAAAGTTGGGCAGTACTGCGGGAAATCCGGGTCGCGAAGAAAATTTGAGATCTGCTGAATAGGACTTCGCAAACTCGTATGAGGCCCGATTTCAACGATGAAATTGACTTTTGAATTTTGTAAAAGCTCTTCGATAGCCTCTTGGAACAACACGGGTGACTCCAGATTTTGTCTCCAGTATTCTGGCTTTACCGAGTCTACTAATTGGCGTTTTCCGGTTACTGAAGAGTACCAATCGGCTTTTGGTAGCACATTGCAATTGCCCGGTACTCGCTCGACATTCTCGGTCATCTGAAACTCATAATCAGAGCCTACTCGACTCATTTGAGCGGAGTGATACGCATTTCCACCAGTCTTTAATATTTTGGCGAAGATTCTCTGCTCGGCGAATTGTTCATTCAAAGCCGCAATCTCGTCACGGTTCCCACTCAGGGTCACACTTTCTGGAGAGTTGTGACAAGCGATATTGACGCTAGGGAATCGGTCCTTTAGAGCTAACTTAACCTCTGTCTGTCCAGCCCCGACAGCAAGCATAAGTCCTTCACATTGCTTTTGAGTTGCGACTTTGCCACGAATGTAGGCAGTTATGATTGCAGCTTCCATGGATATATAACCAGAAGCATATGCGGCACCAATTTCACCTTCGCCAGTTGTCAACCAAAGACACCTATACATTTGGAGTCGACCTGACGTTACCAGATGAATGTCCGACAGTCACTGAAGGTTTGATGTTCCACAAGGACAATAAATTGACAAGAGATATTTGCAGAGCAGTTGTAGCTGGTTGAGATATTTCTGCCTTGTTCATATCATCTTCATTTGAACGTCGGAATATATCTCATTGTACGTTAGTGGGACTGACCATTTGTATTTATACTAACAGATCCTAGGGGTTGGGGAAGTCCTCACCTTCAAGTGTCCATACAGGAGGATCTTTGAGCCTTTGAAGCACCGAATCTAGGCATCGAATGGTCTCTAGATAGGTTGGGAAATTTTCCATAAGATCAAGCCCCATATGCGGCCACTGAGCGCCCTGACCTTATCCACACAGGACGATCAGCACTGGAGACATGACGCAGAAATCTCAATAGCTTACCAGTAAAGACATATGCGATATCTGGAGACTTTGAACGGCGACTTTTCTGTGTTTGGGGATCTAGTGTCAATGCTTCCCTAAGACCGCCTTCTGCTGCTACCACAAAGCACCTGGTGGTCAATGATGACCGGCGAGCGGATAGAGTGTGAGCTATGTCAATCAATCGCCATGAATCACACGCTGCTCGTAGAGCAACCAGAGAGGCTCGTAGGGTCCGTTCATTGTGGGCAGAAATAGTCAGCAGAAATTGGTTACGAAAGACCGTTTCATCTTCAGTATTGCCCATCCCGCTCATCGCATCCGCTTTGTTCGCACGGAACTTCAACATGGTATCGCGAGACTCGTCATTGTCGTTGATGTGATGGTTCCTTGGTGACGATTTGATGGTACGAGCACCTGCTCTCGTACATTGATAATCAGGGAGGAGGAAAGCAGTGCCTTCTACGATAGCGTGCGCGTTTGCACCCCCGTAACCGAATGAGTTGACCTGTATGATAGTCAATGTGACGAATAGTGAAATTGCAAGTGACATCATACACTAGCTCGCCGAATAGGTGTATCTGGCCAAGGCGTGTTCTCAGTGACGATTTTCAATCGACCATCTTTCAGGTCAACTATGTGGAAGTCAGTGATTTTTGACCCACCGAGAGAACACTATCAAGCGATTGGGAAGCGTGGGGTCCCTACTTTGGGGATTCAGATTCTTGAATCCAACAGTGGGAGGGATGACACCATTTTCGATTGCAAGGACGGCTTTCATAATTCCGGCTATACCTGAAGCTGCCTCAGTGTGACCGATATTAGATTTGATCTGGGAAGTGTAAGCAGATGAGATCCATGAGCCCTAGATTACTTACAGATCCGACGAGAAGCGGATTAGATGGAGAGCGCCCTTCAGCAAACACGGAACCGATTGCGGTCATTTCCAGTGGGTCTCCGACAGGAGTGCCTGTCCCGTGACATTCGACATACGCAGTAATGGCGTGGTCAACGCCTGACCTCTCGTACGCCTGTCGAATAGCAGCCGCCTGCCCTTCCCAGCTTGGGTGTGTGATGCCTCCAGTCTTACCATTCCTAATTGATTGTCAGCATACAACAACAACAATCGAGATTTTGAAGATTTAATTGTGCCTCACGAGTTCACAGCTGTGCCCCGAATAATAGCCCGGATAGGATCATTATCCTTGACAGCTTTGGCTAAGCTTTTTATGTATAAGGCACCCACTCCATCTGCTCTCGCATATCCGTCGGCTGCAGCATCAAATGTATGACATCGCGAGGTTGGAGAAACAGCTCCTAAAGCCGATGAGAATATCTGGGTCTCCGGTGTCAGTATCAGATTCGAGCCGGCAACGATAGCTCCGTCGCATTCATCATTCTGTATTGCCGAACAAGCGAGGTGCAACGCGTATAAGGAGCTAGAGCATGCAGTATCAATAGTCAGGCTTGGACCTTTCAAGTTGAAAACATAGTTGACTCGATTACTCAGGATCGCGTCACCGCCACCTGTCACGGCATACGGTTCCGGAAATTCTGCGTCACGATATTGCATGATTGAGAAATCTCGATTGAAGTTACCAATAAAGCAGCCAGTATTTGAGCCTGAAACTTTTTCCATCGGTGTGCCTGAGGCTTCAAACGCTTCATAGACCGTTTCTAAAAGTTTCCGCTGGGCTGGGTCCATCGTAGTGGCTTCTTGAGGATTAATGCCGAAAAAAGTATGATCAAATTCATATGGATCGGAGGTGAGGAAACAGCCTCCTCGAGTATAGAAAGAGCCAGGGCGGCCCCTTTTCTCATGGTAGAATGCGTCAACATTCATACGCTCAGCAGGGAAGGGTCTGTAGGCCGCTTCCCCTGACCTAAGGAAATCCCATAGCTCAGATGGCTGTGTAGTATCTTGTGGCCACCGGCAGCCTGGGGCTATCAGCATCGGCAAGTGGTTATATTGCAATGAGCCTACCCATTCCCACTAGAGCAATTGGCTCAAAACACTTCAACGGGGGGACTTCACTCCCCCAACGTGATTGGGAAGCACTGTGGCTACCGTTGGTCGCCATTCTCAGGGCTTATCTGATGGAAAGCGATAATCGCCAAATGTTGCAATTGATGGGTGACATAACAAACAACATCCTTCCTAAAGGCAGGTCTCAATGATACCAGAGACCCAGGACCTGAGGCAGTGAGAATGATAGCTGCATCTCGGCTATTCTCAACGCCGAAGTCTGGGGCGGTCTAAAGTCCACCAAGAATTCTTGTGTCAGCTAATCAGCGCGTCAGTCAGACTTGAATGAGCGACGTTTACGTGCAAGGTAGCCCGTTCAAGCTCCATCGTGGTGAGCCATAGAGCTATCCTACGCTGCATCTTTGACAAGGCAAAACAACTGATGACGTCGAACCCGTATCACAACCATATGTGTCCAACAAGGCAGTTTCGACCCGCGGAGTCAATGTATGTATCTAAGATGAAAATTGGATACATTTTCGCGCCGATCGTCGGGCCGAAATTTCGGACCGATCACACGTGGCCCGTCTTTTGGCGTATCGTGCCTGAAAAAATTCTACTTTAGTATCCAGCGTTTTAATCATTAGCGCCACGCTAAGGAAACAGCCAAGCTTACATGTAAATAACCGAATTCTAGAAGCTTCTACCCCTAATTGCCTATATATTTGAATAGATTACATCCCGCAGCTGTTTCCTAGGCATATTGCAATAGATCCTACAAGCTTACAAACAGCTCTATTAGCAGCGCTGCGTACACCACTATCTATACTAAAGCGCAAGAGGCATTTAGAATGTGATCAAGACCAGCGTATTAAAATATATACATTATCACAACGCGCTGGGTGGACCCTGCGTAGTATTTTAAGACATTTAGATGTTTCTATCCCCTAAGTGTATTATGCTATCCATCACCGCTTCACCCCACAGAAAAAAAAGCATGTTAGCTAGAAATCTATTATTAATACACCGCACTAAGCTTGTTTGGTTGAATTTATAACATCTTCTAAACGGATACGTCGTCTACGCTTTATCGACGTGGCATTTAAGCTTAGATAGGACGTATCAGAGAGCGCAATTTAATGAGTATTAGCGAAAGAAGGTAAGCAGCTCCCTATCTCTCCATATTCTACTAACAATTATATAGGCTACCACCGGAGAGTCGCCTGAAGAAAACCACCTCTTTTAGAACAAAATCGCCTGCTCTGCTTAGCATAGGCCAAAGAGCATAAGAATTAAACCTATAAGTAGTAGAATACTATACTATAGATAGATAAAATATAGGTAACTAGTAGTAAATATACTAAGACCTAAGTAATAAGATAAGTAGGTGAAGAATATAACCCTAATTATATTAAGGAGCGCAAACCCTATAAAAATAGATAGATATTCTAGAGGTACTTCTTAGGTAGATTAGGCAAAGGTCCCTACTTATTCTAGGAGAAAGAATAGGTAAGTAGGTTATTTTAACTAAGATTTTAATCTAAATATTAGCTTATTCTCTACTTTTCTAGGGAACTATTAGCAGCGAGACCTACCGCGCTTATATAGTGCCTCTAATATATAGGTGGACCACCCTACACCTTAAGCTCAAATTAATACAGGACGGTACCTCCGGCTATATAGCCCGACTGACAATTGAGGATCTGGAGGAGCACGGTATTCCAATGGTATCTTAGCTACCATTTTCGCCTAATCTGAACCCGATTGAGACCGTTTGGGATTGGATGAAGGATTGGATTAATCTACAATATAGGGGGAAAAAGCTCACTTATCCTCAGCTATATAATGCTGTAAGGGAGGCATAGAATATAGTTCCTAATGATTTTCTAAGCCGTCTTATAGATAACATGCCTAAGCGCTATAAGGCTGTGATTAGAGCTAATAATAAGCATATTTGTAATAAACGGGCCCCTAGGGGGCCTCTAGCACCTATTATATAGGGCTAAATAGGATCTTTGGGCACTAAAGCCCTAAAGATCCGACCCAGAGCTTTTGCCCCTAGGGGGCGTTTGGCGCAGCGGTTAGGGCAGCCATCACAATTATCTTCGGGGCTTTAGAGGGGGCCAATGCCACTAATAAGGGGGCTAACCCCCCTGGAGCCACCGAGGGAAAAAGGGTCCTATGTTCGATTCCGGCCCTGCCTGCCACAAAAACTTGAAATTTTCGACGTTCGGGTGCCCGGAAGGGGCCCCGAAGCGATCCAATCAGAGAGATCTAGGGCGCAGGGTCCCCGGAAGGGGCCCTAGAAGCGACCCAATTAAATTAATAGGGCGCCTGCAACGGGCCCTGAAGCCATCTAATAGCGTGCGGGGGTCCTAGAGCGGCCCCGCAGCGCAAACCAATCAAATTCAATAGGGTGCCTGCAACGGGCCCTGAAGCCATCCAATCAAGTGGAATTTCGGCGCGCGCGGGGGCCTGATAGGGCCTCGGCGGCGCTAACTATTAAATCGTCCGGGCTGCCTTGGAGCTGTTGCTCAGGCGCGGGCGTATCGCTCGGGGCTGGAGGCCCTAGAGCGGCGCATAGGGTGCCCCAATAAGGGCCCCGTAGCGCCCCCTAGAAAATCGTTCGGGCAGCCCTGGAGCTTGGCCAGCTCAGGCGCGAACGTCCCCTAATCCTGATCAAATTAGGGAGTTGTCTTGGGGGGGGCGCCCTAGAATGGGGCCCCCTAGCGGACGCCGTG
>KI911112.1:1196156-1248784 GCA_000482085.2 Cladonia metacorallifera KoLRI002260
ATAAAGAGTATTAAGTAGCTTACTAGTAATTTAAATTCTTAAATAAATCCTTTTTTTAAGTTTTTTATAATATACTTATAAAGTACTTAGAGTTCCTTTTTTAATAATATATATATTAATTTAAATATTAGTTTCTTACCTAGTTTAAGTTTAATCTTATAATTCTAAAGTTAATATCTAAGTAGTGTCTTTATATCTATTTTTTTCTAAAAAAGCTATATATACTTAAGGTACTCTTTAGAGATATTAAAAAATATATCTTTCCTCTTATTCTTTTTATATTATTTAATTAATTAACTTATTTCTATATCTATAGAGTTAGATCCTCTCTTAAGGCTATTTTTATTTAAAGTTATAGTATTATACTTTATAATAATTCTTTTACTTAACTTCTTATATACTATTATTTACTATTAATATATATATCTAGAGCTAGTAATATTACTAGGTTTCTATAATATAAATATTTCTATTTTTTAATTAATTATTAGGTTCTACTTCTTTAACTAAAGTATATTTAGTATAATATAATAGTTAGCTATCTAAACTATATTAAAAGTAACTTTCTTATAGTATTATTAAAAAATAATATTTAATAGAATTATCTTTTTATTAATATTTTTAAATAAAGCTTCTAACTTATTAGTTATTTAAAGTCTATAAGGTTCCTTTTTACTTATTATTAATAAGTTTTAGATATATATTAATATTTCTAATATAAAGTTTTCTATTACTCTTAAGTCTATTATTATAATAGCCCCTTAGCTATTAATTTTAACTAGGTTTTTTATAAATTAGCTATACTCTACTAAACTCTCTTATATAAGTTATAGTATTTATTTCCCTATAATTACCTTTATTATAAAGGAATAATCTTTTTCTATTTTTTTATCCTAGGATTAAAATATTTTATAGGATAAAATCTAGCTTTAATTTTTTTATCTATATATATATAGTAGTTTAGAAGTAAATATACTTTTTAGGAAATATAATTATACTCTTTCTTTTAATAGCCTTCTCTTAGTTTTTACCTTAATATTATATACTACTTTTTAGGCTATTTAAGGAATATTACTACTTTCTATTTCTATATTAAATGCTATATATATATATTTAAGTTATAATAGTAGTAAGTATATAAGTAATATTAAAAAGTATATATAATTCCTTTAGCCTCTTATCTTATATTATAATATTTTAAGTAATATATATTTATATACTTACTCTAGTATATTTTATTATATTATTAATAATAAGAGTTATATTAATAATCTTAAGATCTTTTAATTAAGGAGTTTTATTCTTATTATTCCTATTATTCTTCTTCTTAATTTATAGGTAATTTAAGTTCTTATTCTTTTTTTTAGTTTACTTACTTTTAATTAGAGTTATTTTTCTAATTATACTTTAAATTATTTTAAGTCTTCCTATCTTAATTTAGTTTAAGTTATTTATTTTTTATTTCTTAGAATCTATTATAGTACCTATTATACTAGTCTTAATTTTTAAGTTTTATTATTATTAGTAGGAGTATACTATCCTATATTTTATATAAAAATCCTTAAAGGTAGTATTCCTATTAGTTAGATATAATTATTAAATTATTCTAAACTTTATTATTTATTATTTCTAGTTCTTTAATACGCTAAATAATTACTTTCTTATTATTATAAACCCCCTAGTTTACTAGTATTATTTTAAGTTTTAGATTATTCTACTTTAATAATAATTTACTTATTCCTTTAATTTTATCCTTTATAATAATAGCTTATATTATATTAATCTATAATCTAAATACTATATTTTTTAATTTATAGTCTTTAATAAAGTAGCCTAGTTTATTATAGCTATAGTACTTTAATACTTTCTTATTTACCCCTTTTATTAGCTTTCTATATACGTGTCCCCTCTTTATTATATTAAGTTCTATTAGTATTAGCTTATATAGATTAATAGATCTTCTACTATAATTAAAGTTAAAGCCTTACTTATACTAGTATTATATTATACTAGCTTTAAAGACTTTTTTATTATATCTTTTCTTTATAGCTTTTTTAAAGAGATTATTATTAATTTAAATAACTTTCTTTTAAAGCTTATTAAGTATATCTATATTTACTTTAGTTCTTATTAGCTTATCCTTAATATTTCCTTTTAACCCTCTTCTATATATTATTATAAGTATATTATTATCTTATTTAGTCTTAACTATATATAATTAGAATTATATTATATACTTTACTATAAATCTCTTTTATTTAATATATTAAATAACTTATACTATTTAATTTATTTTATTAAATAATATAAATACTTTATAGAGTTCTATCTTAAAGTAGGTAAATTCTTCTATTTATTTTATAATTTCTAATATATTTAATAGGTTATCTAAATATTTTTATAAATAAGATTATACCTATTTTTATATATCTTTATATATAAAGGTAATAATAACTACTATATATTATTTAGCTAGTATATTATTATAGAAGTAAAGATAAAGTTAAACTTATATTAATTATTCTTTAAGCTTTTTTTTTCTTTATAGTAAAGATTTAGTTAGATAATCTTAATACTTTTTTTAAATTTATTATTAATACTATTATAATACTTAAATTAGGTAGTTTTATTTAAAGTAGATTAAATTATACTTCTTTAATTTAATATACTTATATTAAGGGTATTTAAAGTATTATAAACTAACATTATAGGTATTTTAAAGATAAGTAATTAAAAAGTAAAGAGAAATAAATTAAATTAAATATAACTCTATATTACTTAATAATATAAGATTAAGTCTTTAAAGGCTAAGAATAACTATTAATTTAACTATAAAATTAAATATAAGAAGATTTAAACTATAAGTAAGAGCCTTAATTATATAAATATAAAAAAGTCTACTAAGATTATTTAGTTTAATAGATTTAATTTATAAACTATTTAAACTTCTTATAATTTAAATAAATTATTTAATAAACTATTTAACCTAGTAGTTTATATAGTTTAAACTTTAAACTATTTAAACCCTTATATAACCTAGTGCTAAGCCTATTCTAAGGTATATACTTATAAGCGTGCATTACATCACACCTATTAAGTTCTAATAATAATATATTAGATAATTTATTAAATATTTTTTAGATAAAAATAAGCTAATTCTCTACTCCTTAAGACTAAGATATAATAATATATAAGTAATAGTAGAGGGAATTTAAATTTTATAAAAGAAATTACTAAAGAGGCTAAAGAATTATTTCCTTAACTTTTCCTTAGAATACTAGTTTAGATATATATATATATATAAATACCTTATAAAACTCTACTTTTTTAGTCCTTATAATAGATTTCTATACTTTAAAAAAGCTTCTTATAATTAATCTAATTTGCCTATACTAAAATAATATTATTTAAGAAGTACTTAAAATCTACTTATATAGATTTATATAATATAGTAAGATAGCTATACTTCTTTAACTATTACTTTAATATAAAAAAAATGTTTCTATAGGATTATAGTTAAGTAAATAAGTAAATAAATATATAAAAGTTATATTTACTTACTTATATATTATCCTTAGCTCTATTAAATAGTAGATTTTTATATTATTTAAGATAATTATTAATTAAGGTCCTTCTAATATTATTAAAGTATACTAAGAAAATATATTATTATAGATAAAATTATTAAAAAGAACTTTATTAATAGAGCTATAATAAGTTTTTTAAGTAATATATTTATTTAATATATATATTAATAATACTAACTATCTTTTTAATTACTTAAATAAAGTATTTACTTTTATTTTTACTTTAATATATAACTATCTATATTTCTTATCCCTTATATATTTATAGGTAGTAGTTTTATCTAAAAAATAAATTATAATATAATTTATTAATAAAGTTTTATTTTCTATAAATTTTATATACTTTAATCTTATTATAAAGCTTAGTAAGAAGTCTATAAAGGATTAAACTACTATATAAAAAGAAAAAAAAAGAAAAAATAAAGTACTTACTTTTTTATATATTTATTTATAATAATAAAAAATATTCTTTACTATCTTTTTACTAATCTCTATATTATTAAATATATTAAATAGAAAGTAGACTATCTTAAATAAATATAATAATAGCTTTTTATTAAGTTATATTATTAAGGTAATCTTTATCTTTTTATCTAATACTTAAAGGTACTTATAAAGTAAGCTAGGGTTAATAATACTTTTAAAGGCTATAAAATTATATCTTATTTTTATTATCTAAGTCTAACTAACCTCTATATATTTTATAATATTATTAATTTTATAATTAGAGTATAGATACTATTTAATATTAAAATATATCTATATATTTAATAGAGGGGTTATAGTAGTAGTAGTAAGGATATAAAGTAATAAAAAGATCTTCTATTAAGGAGGAAATATAAGTAAAAGGATAAATATCTATATAGCTTTAACTTTGCCCGATTAAGGGTCCTATGGATGGATGGTGGTTGAGTTCTATGATAATAGTCAATTTGTACATTTTTTGGTGTGTGGGCCACCAAAAACGGCACTACCGCGGCACTAGCATAGAATTTTTTCAGGCACGATATGCATAACGGTTTCAAATCCTTGGCACCCGAAATCGAAAAGAACTCCCCCCGTGCATGATTCCCGCAAAAGTCCAAAGGGATATGATGAAATTTGCAATTTTTTCTTAGGCTCACATAATCATAGAGCTATAGGAGCAATAAATAATACTGAGCTAGAAATAGTTCTGGTAGAAAAAAGTGCTCTAGTACACTATTCAATTTGATTTGGTCAAAAATCATGCGTGGGGGGGGGGGTTTTTTTCGATTCCGGGCGCCAAGGATTTGAAACCTTTATGCATACGCCAAATTATCAAGGATATTGCTGGCGCACCTCCTTCCAACATGCAACATGCAAGTTGTATGCGCATCTCAAAGTAAGCAGGCAGCTGAAGCTTGGACAATGGGGACACCTTATAGGAGCGGCAGTAGAAAGTGGGATCTGATCTTCAGTGCGTCGAGACTGGCCCAATCGAATACCACCTTCCCCGGGAATAAGAATCATGCAATGTGTTGCACCCTTCCGAAGGCCCCCCATGGAACTACAGGAATCGCGATTGGACGGTCGCTGAGACACTACATGTCAACAAGCTTTCTATACTGTCTGGCTTCCGCAATGCTTACCGTGCATTTGACGTCCCTTGGCGGCGTCCCAAAGCGCAACAGACACGGCTGTGCCGCGGAAGATATCACAAACGCAAAATTACACTTGGCCAACCCTCATGATGGCGTACGCTCAGCTGCTTCCGGGCATTCTATCAAGTTGTATCAAGTGCATTCCGAAGAAGGGGCCTTCTCATATTCAGGACAACTTTGGACTCCATATGCCTGCAGTCTTGCAAATCCGGAATCTTTGGGGCTTAGTACGTCAAATGATAAGCATACATTGTAGAGGTTGCATGGTGGCACGGGTGGATACACTCTAGCGCAATGATCTGACTGCATCTGGCCCTGTAGTCGTGCTCCCTAGGTACTGATGTCCTTGGCTATATAGACGTCTAGAGCGCTCAACTTCTATTTCCAGTCTACATTTGATCTTGCCTGCTTGGTCAGAATCGCATCGCATGCGCCCCATCCGTGAACGCTCCACGTTACGCAAGGATGGCATCTCACGTTGCTAAAAATCCCCAGAGTCCGCTTAGCTATGGAGGCTTTCTTGTGAGAACAACCTTTACCTTGCTTGATTGAAAATGTTGACCTAATGACCGTCTCGCAACAGGCAGTGGCATGGACGTTTACCACCACCGCAGTGTGCCTAACTGTTGGTCGATTCATCATCCGTAAACGGACACTAGGCAAGCTCCATTTGGATGACTACACGCATGGCTTTGCGACGGCGGTCCTACTCGCCTACATAGGCACTTACACTGCTCTGTACCCTTTGAGCATGGCTATGGAGCTTTGGGGAAAGAAACAAGGGCCTGAGCCATCGAGAGAACTAATCATTCGCTTTCTGCATCTGGAGGCTACGGGTGAATTCTTGTTCTGGGTAGTTGTGTACACCGTCAAGTTCAGTTTTCTTATTTTCTACCGGCACATCTTTGGCGTCTCGCACCTATTCATGAGATATTGGTGGGGCGTCTTTGCCTTCACGTCCTTGTCATTTTTGGCGGCTTTCTTTACAGTATTCTGGACTTGCGGCACTCCTTCTAAATTTCTTGTGCTAGGTATGTACTAGGAGACTCGGTCTTTGGGACTAGATGACAATTACTAATCCGACACTAGAATCATGCTTGTCGCATTCGGCATCTAGCGTCACAGACAACTATGCTGAGACATGCGTTGCACTGAACATCGCTTCCGATCTTGCCAGTATGATTTGTTGTTCCTGAGAAGAAAAGATATTCTAACAGCTGCTGATAGTTATGGTCCTCCCTCTCTGGATGGTTCGGGGCTTAAAGATGCGAACGAAGAAAAGGATCGGCTTGGCTTGTTTATTCTCTCTTGCACTTATAGTAGTGGCTTTAGACTGCTTGCGGATTGCTTTCGGAGATGGGGGAGGAATTATCAGTCTGGCCTGTTTATGGGACGTCCTTGAGCCATCAATAGCAGTCACCGTGTCGGCCCTGATCACGTACAGGGCTCTATTTTCCACGGCTGGGAAATCCAGCAAGCAGAAACCCAGTGCTTACGAATATAATACCAGCCAAAGTCCGCGCAGCTGGAAAGATCGCATTACCGCTAGATACAACAATGAGGCTTATGAGCTTAGTGATGATGAGCACGGACTGCATGCTGGCATGCCGGCAAACGAAGCTCCGCGTGTCCCACGATAAGGTTCGTATGTGGGAATGAATAACGAAATAGCGACTGGGAGTCACGCGAAATGAAGCTGATAAGGGTTATTAGATCAACCTTCTGATTACTCAAAGATACTTCTAGGAGTCATTTGTATAGTAGCTAAGCTTTTGAGACGCTTGTTAGCATAGAGCTGAATATCTTGCGCCATGTATTGTTGAATTCTAGCGCTGTACTGTATTCAAAGAATGGAATCTAGCTTGTGATATGAATGTTCCAGACATCTCTAATCTATCTCCAACATCTGTATCACAGGGTGAAATTTAGTAATCCAGCTCGCCTCTAGTACATGGCCCACCATGTAGGACATTGTGGCTCGGTAACACTCCATCCTGCGTGGGTATCATCAGCCCTGTAACTTCGTTTCTCCCGGTACTTGATATATGCCCTGTTGCGCTGACGGCAGCTGTATCTGTTGCAAGGAGGAGGCCATATTTGCCGCCTACTATTGTGACTCGTTGGGTGGAACCGGGGATAGTGATGATGGTTTCGCCGGATAGGAATGCATTATACCTAAAAATAGGCGAAACACCGTAGTTAGTAAGCTGCATGAGTAGTGTATCCCATCTCTGAGGAGCTCTGCAAACACGGAGGACTTACTGCACAACAGGTGCTGGATGAGCTGTCCCCGCATAGTTTCCGGGAACACCGGCCCATTGCATACTTGACACCTTACCGAGACTCTGAATCACAGCACCTGGAATCCCCGCCTGTGTGCCTGTCGAAAGAGGTAAAGAGATTTGCCAGCACTGTAGCGTAGATGCGTTATTCACTGCAGCAATAGTTGTGATGTTGAACGATGAAATAATCTTAGCAATGCCACCTGTGAATAAAAGCATGACTGTGATGATATATTTCAATGCCATGATGTCCAGTGCAGTGTTTATGCGACCAGTCAGTAAGTGAGCGGAAATTTAGACGCGAGTCTTTTGGTACTTCAGAAGGTATTGTTGGGGCAGGACCCCTAATTTATACTCCTTGTGTAATCTCTGAGCACTACTTCAGGTGTGCCGTTTAGGAAATCCGACCGCGTGTCGCGTGGTGATGATCATGCCTTATGCGGTGATATCAAGCGCTTGGGTCCACATGGCGTATTTCGCTATGATCATAAGTAAGCAAAGTTGGGATCAGCTGAATATCTACTCCAGCTGCCGTTCAATGAAGCGGAAAAAATATCCTCGGCCTCCCACCAGCCGCCTTCGATTTCCGCCTTTCCGCTTTTTGCTCTACGAGGAAACACTAAAGTAAATTTCCGTCAACACGACGTGAAATAGGACATGAATTGAGCGAAAGGCTGTCATATTGTAGTCAATACTGTGCAGGGTTTTATCAAAGGTCCATGGGGTGCCTGGAGTTGCTACTGGTGGATCTCGCCATCCGCGCTTGTAGTCATGTCTTCCCTACTACAAAAGGTTGCTGGAGTGATCTTGATTCTAACATCACCTCGAGAACAAATTATCGTCCATTTGCGAATCACATTATTCGCTTTAGCAATCGACTAGTCCATCACTAAACCGTCCGTTTTCGGTGAATGGGCCAATGTCTTCGTGGGCGCTATCGCTGTCACTGTCGCTATCAGTATCGCTATGCCTTGACGACGGCGGTATTGATAATGGTGCTAAAGATGGCGATAGCATTGATAGTGGTGACATAATATAAAGTACTGGCAATGGTATCAAGGGCAGTGATTGATGCCCTATATTCAGACAGTCAAAGAAGTTGTAATCAAGAGTTGACGAACATAGCCTACTGTGGCTAGTAATTGCTGTATAAACGAGTCAACATATAAACGGGCCGTCTAATTATCTAGTCGGCCCATTTACAAGTCGACTCAGTTGACTTTTGAATAGTTAGAATTCATGCCTGGACTTGAACACTTGCACTTACATTGTGTTGACTGAGACACATTAATAGCCGTTTCAATCAAGTTGGACAGTTTCTAAACGCATCGGGGTACTTCAGAAACACTCAGAGCCCAGTTCTATTACGGACGATGCATTAGGCGTTCCAAGCCAAGGACCAAAGTCCATTTCCCTCCTTTCACTACCGAGGCTTCCTGGAAATCCTACTAAACTACCTAATGGACTTACTCTTGTCTATCCACTAGCACTGTCCCGCACCGAAAGTAATCCCCGCAAAGTATAGGACAAGCTAACAGTCTTTGGATGTTTTCAGTCTCAATTATTTTAGCTTCAAATTGCGTCCAGCATTTGTAGACAACGCTCTGACAGGTTCGATATCAATGCGCTGCGGATATCCCGTCCATCCGTTACCTGATCTTCAAGCGCCGTCTGCAGCCTCTCGATCTCTCTCGCCACAATTTCTCTTGCGCAGAGAGCCTGCTCGCTTTTTCTAACTGCGAAAGCCCCAATCCTGACTTGTATAGTGCTCCGCTCTTCCTCAACCTCTCCATCCTCTTCCGAGTGTTCATTGCTTTTTTCACCGTCCATCCCCTCGCAAAACTTGTCTAGTGCAGCTTGGTACGAGCATAGTATACGGTCAACCAAGCCGCACGCGATAGACGAGCAATTGACGTTATCGACGACGGCGAGGCCATATTTGCACTGTAAGCTGGCCAGGCAATGTCTCACCGCCTTTTGATTAGCACGGAGAACCATGTCTAGGCCAGGAGCGCGCACGCCCGTGTGTGCATTCATACACTGCATAGCACTGAGGAGTCGTGGGAAACAGTTACATAGAGTTGTGGAAGGAGGAGTCGACTCAGGAGACGGAGGGATACGAATAGAAGGCGAGTTGCTGGCGCTGGTGAGACTGGTCCTAGAGGACACCCCTAGCGGGAGCGACAGATTGGTGGATTCGAGGGCATTCAGAGACAATGGCGTAGTAGTGGTATTGTCGTTTTGCCAGACCTCTGATTGAGGCTGACGAGAGTTTGGTAAGTGAGAACCCGCTGCAGAGTCAGGGCAGGTGTTAGGCCAGAAGAATACATTGGGCTCGCTGACGGTGGTATTGTAGACTCTATGCTCAAATGTGGATGCTGATGCTGGCAGCGAGTCAATAGGGAAATCAGAGTATCCAATTACTTGGTCGTCGAAGTCTTTTCCGCGTATTGCAGGCTGGCTACTCGTTAATGGAGTAGAAATCGAACTACCAGAAATAGACCTGCGGCTTCTATTCCTGCGATATATCCGAGGTAACGCAGGGCTATACTTGCATTGCTCCCCAGACAGCTCACAATGTTGACATCTATGTCCTCGTTTGATGCACCTGACCTTGGCAAAGTGACATCTGTCACAGGAAGCTCGCAATTTTGTTGGCATTATTTCGAACACTGGATGGTGACCAGACCCCAGCTGCGCCGGTTTTGCAGCAGGAATGTTTCGATAGACGGTAGGAACTGGGTGCTCAAGCTGATCTTTGCCGTGACAAACGCACATCAGCCGCAAACTCCCGTACCTATCAGTTGTTTGAAGGTACGGAGGTAGTTTCCGATTCAGCAAATGCTGCCTAAGACCCAATCGCTTTGAACGGCGGTGTTGCAGACGACCAATCCCCTCCACCCACGATCTCACATCCGACGTATTGCAGGCTTAAAAACCCAATGGGATTTGACTAGCACGCCATCCTACTATCGGTGTAGTATTTGATAGTGTACCGATAGTACATCAACATACTGAACAAACGCATCATTAGAACTTGCGAAAGACCAGAAAGCCCCCTGTCGCATATGCTACAGCTGAGAAAAGGTCCGCTCGGTATGATTCTCTCACACATAGACAATCAGGCCAGAACAAGATCCATAGGATCCCATAGGTCGTATTGATTATAGGCGCCATAATGTGCTAATGCAGTTCGCAGGTAATGCCTTGTCCATGCATGCACTGTCGTTGCTGGTTCTTGCGGATATCTATGCGTTACGAATCGCCTAATACCAATGTTACCAGTTTCGTAATTAGCTCCATGCTACGACTTGGCTACCTAGAAGTAGGTAACTAATGCTCATCCGGTGAGACCAAAAGCTGCAAAATGGAGCTGCACAATGTAGAAATGCATGTTTTCTATTGGGAGGCCGGAAACCTCAGCTGCAGGGCCCCCACCCTGCTGCAGCGGACGTCCAAGCTGGCGCTGCTGCCAATGGCCGCAACAGTGAGCGGAGGCCCATCGCCGAGACCCCATCCGTCTGAGCGACAGGATACTTGGGGCGTGGTGGCAAGCCAAGATAGACATATACAGGCATGGGTAGGTGAAGCAAGCGGATTGCTTCAGAAGCTTGTTGAGTTGCTGAGAATGTGCAGACGGAAAAAGCGGTAGGGACGAAAAAGAATGAGGCGTGAGAATGGGTGATGTACCCTTTCCCTAGCGGCCATCGGTGATGGCACCGTCGAGCATTAACCCCCAGCCAAACTGGACTCAGGTACCTAGAGCTACCTAGTGGGGGTGGGTCGACCAAGCTACTCCTAGAACGGTTCAACCCCGGACCATACAGCCCAATAGAGCAAGTGCCTAGAGCGAGCGAAAGACCCCTAAAGCTGGTCCGCCAGGAGAAAAACATTAGGTATCTAAGGTAGTATGGGGCAACAAGCGCGGCTCCGGGGACTGATTGTACCGCCCAGGCGATCAAACTACCCTAGGGTAACGCTAGGGGACTTCACTGTTGCTGGGTATACGCTTTTATCGTATGATGGTTCCGTTCATTGCTTTGGTAAAGAATTCATAACTGTTTTCAGGTAAAGTCAAGTGACAAATCTGAAAGCTGTATTGGTTATACGACTAACAGAACCTTTAGACCTCTATCTTCGGCCCTGGTAATGGCATACATCATCGCGACCTTTCTTGAGACATGCACCTTGATGGAGTGCGAGAAACGATCGGTGGGTAGGGGAGATCAGTGTCGTATGATAGTTGGCCTTGATGTTATTCCATTTCTATTCAAAGTTAAAATTTTGGCAGCACTGAAAGTATAGAGGTCCAGTGGCCCAGTACGAGAACCACGGTGCACGCAAGTCCCACTCTCCATGCAAATGTTGTGGCGTTCATCCAAGCCAATCGCCTTGGCTTTATGGCTATAGGTCGTTCACTGGGAACGACGTTGTCAGCGAAACCTTTAGCATTGCACGGTGCCGGTAAGAAGTCGGCTTTGACGGCTTCCCTGATAAGTGCGCTGAACGCTGCAGTCTCGTCGACCCAAGGTAATACGTAACAAGAAATGAATTTCATCGTGTACGTGTCCCAGCTCCCGACTCTTGTCATGAAGTGAACGGCATTGTAGATTTTGTTCACCCTCGCTTTTCTTAATCTCTGATAGTCATTAAAGACTGAATCAATGGTCTCATTATTGGCCCGCGTGTCTGGACGGAGGTGCCGTAGATTCTGTTTCAGGCTATTCACTAAAGCAGCTGCGCTTTCGAGTGCACAAGATCCTCCTTGTGCCCCAACGGGCGAAAGCTGACGAATCCCAATTAGACCAAAACACACCGAATCGTGCAGATTTTACAGAGACTTGCTCTCGGAGACTTACTTTGTGGGCCGAATCACCAAGCAGTACAATACGATTGAAATACCAATGTTCAAAGACACCTTCCTCAAGTGGGCACAAGTAGCTTCGAGTGCGTTTCATCCAGATCTCTCCAAACAAGACGTCTGTTGTCACGGGTAGATGGGCAATCTTAGCCGCTTCCTTATCAGCATCCTCTTTGGTGAAATGAGATCTTTGAGGCCAGTGCGAGGTATGTTTTTCTTTGATACAAACAAAGAATAATGTTTGGCAGGGTTGTGTAACTATGAACATATAAAGTCCTTTGTTCTGGATCACGTTTGACACATTCTGTCCCAGGCCCGGTATGAAGGGAGCAACTCCGACTAAGCAACGGAAAGAGGAGGTGAGAGCTACATCAACAATAGTCAGCTGAAAGTGTGAGAATTCTCGGAAGCACTCACATCTTTTTTCTCTAGCTGTTATCAATCCTGGCGACAACCTATTGGCATTCTCCCACATAAGCTGGCGTACTGTGCTATGTACGCCATCGCAGCCAACAACAATATCCCCCTCGCACGCTCCGTCTTCAAAGATCACACGGACTCCATCAGGCCGCTCATTAATGTCCGTTACCCGCTTTTCGGTCAAGATTTTGGACTTGTCCGGGAGCTTTTCGTATAATATTCGGACGTACTTTGGTCTTTCGAGGGAGTAAGCTCTGTAGCCGTATCTACACGAATATCAGTTGCTCGCCCATCCATCAGGACCTTGGTTAGCTTACTCGGCAGCTAATTTTACAAAGGTCTTGCTTGCAATGAGTGGAGAGCCATCCCGGCTACGAACGTAATTCGTTTCTAGTGGGGCACCGGTTTTCTCTACATCTTCCCAGCAACCGAGTTGATCTAAGATTCTTGCTGCATTGGGCCAGATCCCATAACTTCCCCCAGATGGATGCACTATGTCTTTGTGGGCTTCAATGAGGATAAAATCCATGTTAGCTCGGGCAAGAAGATGAGCCAGTGCAAGGCCAGATATGCCAGCTCCTACTATCACAACCTTGAAGGGTTTAGGGTTTTCCATATTCGTAGTCATTCCGACGAGAGATCCTCTAAACGTTCGGTTAATTCCTTCGGCGGAGTTTGATAGAACAAGGTTGTTCTAGTTGATAGATGAGTTTAGTCCACTTATACAGATCAACCTAGTCAATCCTTTAATGGACGGGCTATGTATAGACCAGTCCATCCAGAGCTGCACCTTTTCTTACTTAGCTTGCTTTTTGACCTTTGAGTCGATTAACATATGTGATCATTTGTCCACAGAATTCCGTTTATCTTTTAAATGGGCCTCGCTGTCGTTCAGTAACAGAACTCATTGTCGCCCATCAATAAAGCTTGCTATCGCACATCCAAGAAGCAGCTGGTATGGGAGCACACATTATTTTGTATTAAATTTTCGGGCAGTCAAGGTAGGATATTAACTCGTCCATGAGGGAGGGGGCATGATTAGAGCTTATCGAAATTGACACCTTGACTAGAGCAGGGATACTTAGAGACCGAGCTATGACGATTCGATTTGAAGTCAACGCATCCACAAGACCCCTGCTGAGTCTGTCTCGGTTCTAGTCTTTCGGAGCGACTGATTGGATACATGCACAACATTTCCTCGGTGTCTGAAAACTTCTAGAGTTGGACCCTGCATGATATTCGCACCGAGCTCGGTCTTTAGACAACATAGCGGTCCATGCATCTAGCCACGCATGCATTGCTTGTGTTACGCGCTGCAGCTAAGCATCAGTGAACCATCCGCGTTCGCTAATCAAGAACGCAGGTACTAGTCAACACTTCCCGCTAATAATTCTATAGTGTATCCCTACTCCACTTTCTCCCATATCTACTCCTCCACAAGTAAGACGAGCCACGATGGCAGATTGCACTGAACCAATGCAGTCAGAGAAGAAATCGTCTCTAGAAGATGAAGCCACCAACGTGGAGGGACCACCACGCACTCTCCATGGCATCAAAGTAAGTTGTGGCACCCACCAGCAATAACATTGGCTGATATAACCAAATTTCAATAGTGGTTCCTCAGCATAACAGCGGTACTATCGACAACGTTGCTCTTCAGTTTGGATACGACGATTGTAAGCTATCCATAGTCGCTACACCGTTCTAGTGGAAGCTGAGAAGCACATGGCAAGGTGGCAAATGTTCAACCAGCCATTATTAGACGATTTGGAGAAGTGGCTAAGCTATCATGGCTGGGCGCAGCATTTGCTCTGGGTTCGGCCGCTACAATTCTACCATGGTGCGTCTACAGAACCTGAGAGGAGAGAGAGCTAAAAGACCACAAGGAGTAAGGCGTATGGGATCGTTGACGTTAAATGGCTTTACATATCACACGTTGTCATCTTCGAGACAGGAAGTGCTTTGTGTGGTGGGTCACCGAATATGAATGCTTTGATCGTGGGCCGAGCTATTGCGTAAGTGCTCGACTGCCTTTGGATCGTCTTAGGAGCTGACTATTGCTAGAGGTTTGGGCGTAGGTCTCGATCGGCTCTAGACCTTCGACGAACACGTCACTGATGGCGGTAGGCGAGCGGGATGTATGTTGGTTGTTTGACGTACATCTCAGTCTTGACAACCATCCAAGAAAGACCAGTATATTTAGGACTCACGGGATTAGTGTGGTGAGTTACACACATGGTATTATTATCCTGATACTGATGAAGTTTCAGGGGTCTTGGTACAATCCTTGGGCCAGTCGTGAGTACATCATATTTCGATAAGCAAGGCCTATGCTCAACCATTATAGATTGGGGGCGCCTTCATTGATAGTAATGCGACATGGCGATGGGTAAGAATGGCCACTTTTCCAACCTCAATGATACTTAGCCCCCATGATAGGCCTTTTACCTCAACCTTGTCATAGGTACCGTCTTTTCGCCCGTTTACTTTTTCCTCTTGCCGAGTGTCAGTCTCCAGAATCAAACACATTTACGACAAAGGCTTAGTGAGAATGTCGATTGGCTGGGTAATCTTTTCTTCATTGGAGGCACTTGCGCTTTCGTTATGGCAATCACGTTCGGCGGGACTCTCTTTTCGTGGAGCTCAGCCAGCGAAATCGTACTCTGGGTGGTCGCCGGCGTGTGCCTTATGATACTAACACTAACTCAATGGTTCCATCCTTTGGTATCTCCACAGAACAGGCTCTATCCTGTTATATTTCTAAGACGCCCGATAATGCTCATGTTGCAGCTCGCAACCTTTATGGCTTCAGTGACCCTTCTGGTGATTTCGCATCGTCCTCTTCGCCCATTGACGGAAATTGGCTGACAGCCTTAGCTCCCTACATACTACATACCCCTTCTCTTCCAATTTACCAGGGTATAGCTCTATGACATACCTTCGCCAGTAAAACGCTAATAGCAATTAGGGTAGTTCCGCATTAGGCTCAGCAGTCCACCTCCTCCCATTTGTAATAATGGTAGTCGTATTCGCACTTGTTAATGGTTCCTTAATGGCTAAATTTGGGTACTATATGCCGTGGTATATGTTTGGAGGAGTCCTTATCCTGGTCGGTGCCTCCCTTATGTGTAAGTCTTGCGTTCTGGGTCTCCTGTCTTGCCAGCACTAAGTGTGAGAAGATTCACTATCTCCCACAGCGTCATCATCCGCCATCTATGGCTACACAGCACTCATTGGTGCTGGCGTAGGATCTTTCATCCAAGCCGGCTTTGGAGTCAGCCAGGCAATTTCCAAGCCTGAGGAAGTCACGGATGCCGTTGGTTTCATGAGCGTTGGTATGAGCTATAGAGACCTTCACACCCATATCATCCAGTTAATCAGCGCCAGGACAATCTATGGGAATTGTTATAGCTCTGTCGATAGCTGGGGCCATTTTTCAAAATCAAGCTGTCCATAATGTGGTCCGCGTTCTCCCCTCAGTCGACAGGTCTTCCTTGCGCGCAGCTATCACTGGAGTTGATAGTGCATACTTTGCTACTCTCCCAATCTCCGACCAAGCGAAAGTCCTAGGCGCTATCGTGGAAGCCTTGAGCTCAGTGTATATTGTTGTTATTGTCGCTGGAGCTGTGACGACCATAGTCTCTTGTTTCCTGGGGGTGCGTTTTGCTTCCCACCAATTTGAGTATTCATGCTGATCAGAATACAGAAAAACAAATTATTCGCCACTACTTCTTGAAATGATCGTCTAAACACTTAGAATGTCCTTGGTACTAAATTTTGTTGTTGGATGGCACTACCAAAATTTAAAGGACATGATCTCTCATGGTCCCTGGGTCTGGTTGTACGCAAGAAATTGTCAATTGCATCATTGAATATAAGAATATTATGATGGGATGAGCACCTATGCTCCAATTGAGATCCATCATTAGAAAAAAAGAAATTCTACGCCTTATGTAACGAATATGAGTAACCTTCGGATGACTCCGCGATATGGGGTTACCTTCGTCCAAGACACGACACTGTCATGAACATGGATGATACTTGAGAGGAAGAGGCTCGCTAGAGGAATTGCAGGAGATTTAGTTTACAACCTTGTTCGCCATATAACGTGTTAGATCCACCCAATCAATCGCACATACTACTTATAAAAATTACACAATATATCCCGTGCATGTGATAAAAGTACATGAGTGCCACTGCACCAGGTCTCTGAAGCGTAGTTAACAACTCCTGTTGCAGACAGCGTTCAATTTACCCCTGTATATGTGAGCAAAGTCCTTAACACTCCTTTTTTGAGCTTCATCTGACTGACCGAGCGAAAAGGTAGTCCTAGCGGAGAACTTTCCTATCGTATTCTGACCCATGATAGGAAGTTTACTCGCCTCGCTCACTGGCGCTGACTCTGGTTAGCTCCACTTCGGTGTCGTTCGAATAGTGCTGTCCTTCGTTGGCCGAGGTCTGATGTGATCGTGTAAGTCTCGCTTTCGATGCTCCTGAGGCGCTAAAGATAGATCCAGGGCCGTCTCGTACGGCACGCCTAAAGAGGAAGAAAATGGCAGGCATGCATATGCAGTATATGGAAAGCGCGGGCTCAGCAGCGATGAGATAGAGTAAAGGAACGCCGTTATCTGGATTGAGGAAATTAAACGGGGTTAAGATTTGCATTTGAAAGACGAACCTACATGTCAAATCCTCATTGATGCTCTTTCCTGCGTGTACAGTGAAAATCAGACGTCCCAAAGATATGGCCGCAACTCTAACAAAAAACATTAGCCGTGAAGACCAAATAGCTCATGCGACTTACAGGTAACCAGATACCAGCGCAGCACTGACCAGGACTTTTCGAGCCAAAGATAGATGGAGCTGCCACAGTGTGGGCATTGGCAAGAGGAGGATATAGATATCTATAACAACACTTGGCACCGCACTGCCTATGAACATGGCATCAGGGCTGCGACAGATTCCAGAGACTTCAGGCTCGAAGTATTTCTGTGGTGGCGTGCATAGTAGCAAACATCGTACAATAGCTGAGATCCACCACAAGAACACAAGTGCATAAGCGATCCAAAGAGCATACCGAAATGCAACACTATTTGTAGTGAAGACTCTTTGGTAGAAAAGCAAAGCTGAAGCTTTTGTGAGAGTCAGGCAGGCATCTCCCATAAAGTAGTCTATCCAAAGTACTTTCAACAGCTGCTTTAGATCTTTGACGGGTATGGTGCTGATGTGTCTGCCGAATCCCAAAGAGATAAGCCGTATCTCTAAGCTGTTTGAAACTATACTCAGCGGCTGTCAAATATTAGTCATGAGGTCTATTCGGAAGAAGTGATTTCCTTTCACCAAAGCGGCCAATGCAAGCCAGTCATCCCACCAGATTCTAGGAAACTTGGATGAAGGTGCCAGTGCACGCGACCAAAAACGGAGGATAATGGCCACAATTGGAGTTACGAGCATCACGATCTGGTATGCTCGTAGTGAGGCTGCGCGATCAGTAAGAGGTATACTTTGAGCTCTTGTTAGAAGGAGAATATGCGCTGTGAATGAAGCCATCGGTAGAGCAAGGTATGCAAGGAGCTCAGAAAAGCAGATAAAGTGAAGCAGAATATGCTTGGCAGAATGAACTGTGCTACTACCAACGTCCGGTGTGGCAATATGAAGTAAATCCAGATGTGTAGCATGCATATTGTCAAGATCCACTACACCTGTAACTAGCTGCGCCGTTTTCCTACTCACTAGCGGCTAAACAGGACTTTCCGGAATCCATTGTACATTCTCCACTAATGAAACACTTACATAGTGGGTAGAAGGTCTTTGCCGCAGTCATGCAATGTAATTCGAAGGAGGTGGCCACCTGACAAAGAAACCAACAAAACCTCTACACCATTGTACCAGCGCCATCAGGATTCGACCCTGCTGTAATTGAACACAGAACTAGACAGAAACCAAATATGCTCGATCATAGCAGCCAGCAAGCTGCCCTAGTGGGCATTTTCCGCTTTTGTTTCAACCATATAGGTTGTTTTAGGAACAAGTAGTTGAGACTATGAACTACATTGTATAATACGGTAAAATAAAAGTGCCTTGCAAATTATTGGCTGTGAAGTCTGCAGATAGTATTATGCAGTGTCAGTGCAATGTCAGCATTCGACGGCCTCAGCTGAGCAGCGAGTGTGCATGCTGGTGGGGGGAGTTCACCAGCTCCGCGGTGAACCGATCACTAGACCCCGGCGTAGTACAATCTGCCGACCTGTAGGTCGAAAACGCTCTTACAATCCACTAGTGCTGCAAGTTCGACGTTGCATTCCCGTAGTTGGGATCAGGCTGGCATTCGCCGTGTTTGGCACGCTTGAGTTATCGCAATCCCCACTTAAAATTGCTCCATAGACATTGCCGAATTGTCCGGCGCATCGTAACGTGCAGCTTAAAGCTACGTCCTCAGTGGTACGGTTCAATGTAGACAAAGTCTTACATGTACCGAAACTCCGCTGCATGAAGAAAATCGCATCGGGCCTTGTGGGATTCATGGGATAAGTCATGCGCACAGGATGACTGCTCGGTGCAAGAGTGCGACCGATGGTTTTCGTCACTCGCTTCGCATGCTGCTAGAATTCTCTCGGGCCATCTTTCAGTCTCTAACCGTTTGTACCTCTGTTTTCTGACATGATGCTACTGGTCACTACAAGCTATCCAACGGACCCAAGCTCGCCCTGAAGACCATGTCTGAACGATTCCCTCCTTTGGAGCTTACTAGCGACTTGGGTCGGGAATTAGAAGGTGAATTCAAGAAGCATTATGGCCCCAATCCTAAATTTAAATGGAAAAACGATAAGGGAGAGCCGATAGGACCTTTCGCGGTACTTGCGTATGAATCATTCTCATTGCTTGTGCCCTTGAAAACAGATCTAACAATCTCAATGTCAGATATACACCGGATCTATTTCGGCCGTGGATGGTGCTGGGAGACGCTATTCTACACCAGAGGACCATCGACCCTCGCAGCCGTGAATTGATTTGTCTGGCCGTAACAGCTGTGTTCGAAGTTCCCTATATCCGCTATGCGCATGAGCAAATCGGCATGGCGGTTGGCTTGTCGCAAGAGCAAGTGTCCTCCGCAGTAGAAGGCATTGTCCCTAAAGATCTGGTGGAATCCGACATCGTGATCTACAAGACTGCCTTGAAGCTGGCACAAAGTCGAGGCTCCCTGGACAACGAAGTTTGGCGAGAGGTTGAGGTCAAGCTCGGGAAAGAGCGTGCAGCTCGTGTAGGCCACATCGTGGCGTGGTTCATCTACAACTGCACTCTACTGAATCTTGGGGCGGTGGATGTGCCATTGGATTGAGTCAGACTAGAGACTCGAGGGAGCAATGGCTTTTGGATCTTATGCTTTGGCGCAATTGCCGATGAATGTAAGAGATAATCAATGTTACCATTAAGAGTGGTGACAATAGCGATGAACAATGATACCAGGTATCTAAACTGGAAGTCGCGCCTCCGATCAGAGGTATCGATGATTTGTTTCAGGGATTGTTCGATCTGATCAAAATGTACAAGATCGGGTTCAGTGCACCTGAGCTGCCTTCAAATGATACTTTGCGCTTCCAGAAGACATTGCTCACTGCGGCAATGTTCTTTCGAGTCATAAGCTTGAAAGGGACCGACGTATCCGATGTCGGCATTGACATGTTTTGTAGCCAGAAGTGGTGGTGACCACTGGGTTTTCTGATCAGAGAGGGCTCTTCGTGGAAACTCTTAAATATGACCATGAGATAGGCAGATAGATATGTGTTGAATCTGCAAACGTTGAGGATGGTTCTCAAATGACGGAGGAGTTATTGCTGGATCCTATCCTCTGAGGGCTGACGTAGATTTGGGGGTTTCGCAAGCAACAGCCACCTTTTTGGCCAGAAGTCCTGTAACCATAAGGAACCACTTTGAGTCAAGGGTTGGGGAAACCCTCTCACATTGCACTTGCCATGAGGCAAGAGCCGAGATATGTTAGCGACGCAAGACTGTCTGTACAGCTCACCAGCCAAACTTCTCGATTTCAACATTGACATTCCTGCCCTCGCGCACTAAAGCAGCGCAGGCATTCCTGGCAGTTCGATTCAAGCCATCAGGACCGGATGCTACGATCCCAAAGGTCTTCTGCATGCCATGAGTGCCATCGAGCGAAATGACCCATTCATTGATGAAATTACGGATGTCAGGATGACCGTTGTTCGCAGTAGGTGGTGGCACCCAGCACTTGACTCCTGCAGCTTCTATATCCGCCAATCTCACTCTGCCCAGCCATGCGAGATGGGATGTTTCCCTAACCACCCAGATGAACAAAATCTCACCCCGCTTTCCAGAACCGTTCGAATCTTCGGGGTCGTTGTTCCCCCTGACCTCGAGTAAGGCAGAGACTAACGGCCATGCAACCGCGATACCACTGCCTCCAGCTACGATAATTGCATGATCAGACTCCTGCAGCATTTGAACAGCGGACTGCGAGCCGTATGGACCGTCCAGTCTAATATCGACAGACTTATGGCGCCTGGCGTAGCTCAACAGATCTGCAGAGAAGCCATCCTGTGCTCTGATGATGAGCTCTAGATTCGCTCCAATTTGTACCGCTTGAGGAGCCTTGGAAGCGATCGTGAAAGGATGAGCTTGGAAAATGTGCTTTCGCGCCAAGGAGGGGACAGTCAAGAAAACGTGTTCAGTGGCTTTCCAGCCTCCTGTGATATCACAGGCACCAAAGAAGGAGCTGAAGAAATTGTGGCCCGGCTCCAAAGGAATAGGGGCGCAGAGGACAACAGTCCTCCCATCTTCTTCAATACCCAACAAGGCCCTTGTGGTGAATATTTTGGCGCCCATTCGGTATAACAGCCTGTCGATAAGGAAGACGCCGAGAGCAACTCCGACATATATCCGACTCCGTGGATGATGGAACCAAACCAACACCAGCGCTATGACTTGCAAAACAACGTGCAAGCCTAAAAACAGCTCGTACCAGCGCTGTCGGAAACTTCCTAAGGATGTGAAATAGATCAACTCATATGCAACGAAAGCGCCAATTCCAAGCAGTATCATTCTCTTGAGTACAAAGTCTAGGAGTGTCATTCCTGACAGACGCAGAAGGGTAAACCAGACTCCCATCATTCCAGCCGAGTGAAGGAGAGCAATCAAACACATGACTTCACCTAACCTGCGATGTATGATGTTCAAAGACTCGTAGGAGTAGCCAGTCAGAAATTTAATAGGCTGGTTCTTCGCAGCAAAGAGGTAGAGCCATGGTAGGTTGGCGACAAAGAGTAAAGAAGCCCTGTCCGCGGAAACAAAGAGCATTGACAATGTTAAATTTGTCTTGTAGAAAAGATAGAAGAGTTGGATACCAAGGAAGGCAATGATCGCCAGTGAGGAGCCGTTAGAAGGAAGGACTTTGTTGATGATTGGGATAGGCTCTGGCTGGTATATGAGGAAGGCTTTGACCTTGCTGGTAACTAGCCGCCATATAGTGGGGTTTGGAGGTTGCGCCTTTAGTAGTAACGGCGTTCGCTCGGTCTGTTCTCCGTCCAAGATATGGTGCGGAGGGGTTATGTCCCCTCTAAGTGAGCTGCTACTCGAGGATGAGCTTCCCACACTCCTGCTTCCGACGATCGCGTCTTCTTTGCCATCGAATGCCTTCGCTATCGGCGTATCGCCGTCATAACGTGTGCTTTCCTTATTTTGTCTTCGCCTTTTCTCCCATGCCCGCAGTCTGCCAATCCAATGTCTAATAGTGAAAGCCACCAGCAGCGCGATAAGTACCAATTGGTAGGTCAAAATGAACCTCATGGAGAAGTGAATACCATCTATAATTGATTTGAAGCGTTCTCTATCCTCGTGAGAGAACTCCTCCATTGTGTGTAGTGGGGCATCTTCGAGAGAGGATTGGAATGAGGCTCTCAGCGCTTTGCGTAAGAGAAGCATGAACTCGAATGACATGGCTGAGGAGTCCATTGTGATGCCTCCTCGGGGTATTCCTGGTGCTTTGAGGCAGCACGGGAGGAGGAGTAGACCTCTGAGTTGTACCAGGTCGTGACGGCATTGATAAGCCATAGCCGCAGGGAAATGATTCACCTCAACTACCCGGCTTTCGTTAGTGGGGCCTGTGGAGATGAATGATCTTCACTGCATGCTTACGACGATCAAGTACATCAACAAGTCGGCAGACTGCGGAGATATAGATTAGGAATATGGCTACGTTGCATTTTCTCATACAAAGAGAGCAGCTACCCAGACCTGCCCAGAGAGTCTTAAACACCTGTCCTAGAAATCTTACCAGCTCTCCCATTTTTGACCTCCCATAGCCACTAAGCGATTGAACAGCTCGTCCCTCAATCTTATAGCAGTCAATTTATGTGTCTCACCATTCCTGGTGACGATCTCCAATCCGTCCGCAATCGTCTTTCCTGTAGCCCACCCAACTACGATTTTCGACTTCCAGCCCAATCCGCCAATCTTCTTCAATTCCCGAATATCCTGAATTGGTATGCTGAATTTTGCGCTCGCTTTCTCAGGTTGCAAACCAGTTCCATCACTTGACTCGGTGGAAAATGATACGGTGGGGATATCGACATTTGTGCTAACGTAGATCCAGCCTTTCGAGCCTTGATATCGGCCTTTGAAGTCAACCGGACCGGAGAGCGAGGGATCTTTGGGGTTAGGTAAGATGCCTAGGTGATCTTTGGCGTGCTTGTTACCCAGCTTGGCTCTTATGTTGTCAATGCCAAATTTGGTGTCAACGCCCGTCTTAGTAGTTCCTTTGAAGAAGCCCAGGATATGTTCGCCATGCTTGTGTTTCTTCGGAGGATTAGCGGCCGCGTGTTCCTCAACTGCTTTCTCCGCAGGGTCTTTGTGGATGGCATCGTGGATCTCTTCGTTCGAGGCGTCTAATGCTAGGTCGTCCCCATTCAATGAAGCCGGCTTAGAAGGGGGAGGTTCATCAGAACGAGGAGGTGGAGGTAGAGGAGCTTTGTTCGCTTCGCCGATACGGAGTAGGGTGATGGTGAGCTGGGCATTCGTGGGAATGCCTTTGAGGAGGGAACTTGAAAGAATTAGCTTACGTTCTCACTTTTGGAGCCATTTTGACATACTTTTCAAGTTCAAGGTATTTCTGCCAGTTTGGAACCTTGCGATTCAAGAGGTCGAGGCCACGCCAGATCAATGGGTCGCCGAAGAAGCCAAAGCCGACTCCAGCGTAAGTGGCCTTCATAAACATTGCGGGGGAGGTGAACAGAGTTACCGCGACTATTGGAACGAGAACGCCAGCCAGCCTGAGACGAGGAGCCTCTTGTGGGAATGGCGCTGTTGGTGAAAGAGCACTGTAAGAACCATCAATATCCCTATTCCCTTTTTCTCACCGGGAAAGCAACGTACTTTGCAAAGCGCTCCCAGGTATCCGCTATCTCTCCAACGACATGCATAATGGGTCTCATCTTAGTCCACATTGCTTGTTCCATTGGTTGCTTAGTCTTGTCATGCTTCGCAGTCGGGTTGGCACCCTGTGCTGATTGCTTGGCGGCGGCAGCATCAGAAGCCATGTTCGTTGGATCCGGTACTGACTCATTGATGGGGTCGGAGTTTGGATCGCCTGGCTCGTGCTTGCCGACAGCGCTGCTTAGAGCGATGGAGCCAATTCCAGAAACAAAGTTGTGAGCTTCTTGTTCAACTGCCTCGCCCTTGTGTTTCTCTGGCGCCCCAGTTGCGCTATCATGGCTTCCCAGGACCCCAGCATGAGGAGTCTGGACACCGCCAGTCTTAGAATCAACCAGGGCGAGAGGTGCAGGAGGAAACAGGAATGGACGCGATGGTGGGTATACGATCAAAACGATAAAGGTGACAAGGATCAGAGGTAGGACAAGATTGAAAATCCATGCAATAAAGTACGCCTTTCATATTATCAGTGGGAGGTGCTTTGGTTGTATGAGGTTTCGACTAACCGCGCAGAAACCAGCAGTCCGCCTAGGCTCTCGCCAGGATCTTAGACGTGCGATGTGCTTCCCAAACCCCATCACTCCAATGATGACGGTCATATAGAGCCTCTCAAGGTTACTCCTCAGCTTATCAGGCGAAAATTCATCCTCATCGACGATGTTTAGATCCAGGCCCCCAAGTGGAGGGGCGTTCGTTGCTTTGACATGGTACATCTGCTTGTTGAATCTTCTCACAAGTGTCCAAAGCTCTTCATTGGGCAAGCCTCCAACCAAAGGCTGAGGTACATCCTTCGGATGGTCATTCCAGCCCATGTCTCTAACTTCGCCCTCTTCGTGACCTTTTTGGACATGGCCGATTTCCTCATGCTCACCCGCAGCGAGTGCATGGCTTTCACTAGGAGCATTGGATGCGGAAGCACTCGAAGTCGGTGTGATCATAGTAGAAGCAACGCTATTGGAAGGGGATGTTATCGTAGCTGTGTCTTTGGTCTCCATTACAGGTGTCGCGCCTGGTTGGTGGTTCAACTGGTGCTGAGGGTCTCTGAGCTCAGAGTCTGGAATGGGACCCCCATCTTTGAATACATAGCCTGGCATAGGCATGGCGGCGATGTTTCTGATGTGACCTACCGCAACAGATGTTGTTTGGGACACTGCCCGTAGAAAATGAATGTATGTTTGTATTTTGTCCCAGTTTGGCGCTGGCTTGATGACGTAGTTCTAGGGCGTCCTGGAACTAAGATCTCCTGGACAGGACTTGGGCCAGAAACTGCACGCGACCACCCAATCAAGATTTTATATGGACAGTCAGCTGTTGACAATCCATAGATCCCCATCATGCCTGGGTTAGCAAGAAGCAAGAGTCTTACACCGTACCTGCACGGTCACTATGGGTCTAAAGGTCGGCTCTTTCAGCAATCACGGCAGCTTATCCACCAAAGACACGGATCTTGGCACGGTCAGCTGCTGTTTAGCAAACTGTGGGCAGATCCTCCGATTGGGAATGCCCCAAAGAATGTCACAGCGGTCACGTTCGGCGTGAAGCAGGTACAATAGGGCAGGCAGATGAAGCCAGAGAATGGACATCTCCATTTCTGATACCGTTAGGCTCACATTTCCCAGGTTTGGGAGACATCATTACGCAGATACAGCCTCGTATTGCCCATAGATTTGTCACATACCCAGTTAAAGCACGCATCATATTGTTGAGCTGGGTTTAAAGGCTTGTAGAAAGCGGCGAGTGTTCCTTGTGACCGCTACCCTAAAACGCATAACAAACAGTGCCACGCTCGCAACAGTAGCATTGCTCTCTGATAATAGTGGAAGACCAATGAAGTCTAGGATTTTAGTGCGTCTCAAGATTCAAAGTCGATCTCTCGAGAGGGTCTAAGGTAGGCAGCCAAACATGCTGGAAAAATGAGGTCTGTCCACAAGATGTGTCTATTATAACAGATCATTAAAGAATTTTTTCATATTATTTTGGTATACCATACAACTCGGACTCTATGAAATACCATACGTCGCTACAGTTGAGAAGTAAGAAAGGATTTGCCTGCACGGGCATCAAAGCAAGAACTGCAAAGCACCCCATCGCATTCTCCATAAAACAAATCAACGACCACAGATACCCACCTCTTACTTGTTCTTCGGGATATTGCACTTCTGCAAGCAACTCTCCACCCCAAGTGCCACATTCGCCGGGATAGCCGCCCGAAACTTATCAACATCCCCTCCCTCAAAAGTAAACCCATTCCCCACAGCCGCCTCAACAGCCTCATCATCAAACCCAAAGAACGTCTGCGCTTCTTGCCTAAAAAACACCATCCGCATTAGCCCACTCTCTCCCTTTCCAACCACCATCCTAAAAGGAAGAAAAGAAACAAAACTCACTGAACACCCGGATCCTCATCCGCAAACCCCGCCACAAACACCGCATTCCCACAATCCGGATTAAACTCCGTATGCAGCGCCCCCATCGGAAAAATCGTCCCCTGCAACCTCCCCACCTCATTCCTCACCGTCCTCGCTCCATTCTCCGCCGTAAACTCCGCTACCAGCCTCCCCTCCACCACAACATTAAACTCACTACTCCTGGGATGCACATGCGGCGTATTGAACCCACAAGGGCCCAGAAATCCTAACGTCATTGACACGCCCGTGCCGATTAAGGGGGGGAAGGACTGCCGATCTGCGCGCACGGTGTGGCCGCCGAGACCGGAAGTGAGGGTGCTGGAGGGGGGGGAGCCGAAGTCGAAGATGAAGTCTTTGTTGTTGGGGATGAGGGAGATGCGGTCGATGGCTTTGGGGGCAAGGAGGAGGGAGTTGATGAGGGTGAGGTTGTCGTGCTGGGTGTTTACTGTTATGTTTGTTGGAGGGGTTGCGGTGAAGTTCTGGGAGGGGGAGGTGGGCATGGAGAGGGCGAGGGTGGAGAGGAGGGTGGTGAGGAGGAGGGGGGTGGTGGTTGTGTACATTTTTGCGGTTGTGAGGAGAAAAGAAACTTTGATCGGCTGAGGAGGAGATCTTTTATAAAGTAAGGAAGTAGGAGAGCAGGGTATCTAGCTTGACTCCTTGCTGACGATCGAGCAAAGGATTGTTGGTGTAGGCAACGGCGCAGAAACCCCAGTCTGCGAGCTGTAGTTGTTATCGCTGCTGATGGTATAGGATAATCAAGCGAAGGATTGTTGGATAAGTAATAGCGTAGGAATCCCGGTGTACGAGCTGAGCTCTTGTTGTTACTGATGATACAGACCTCTCCTTACCAGGAACTCCTACTGATTGTATATCCCCTCAGCATCACCACCACAACCCCCCAAACATCGCCGCGTCCTCTCTTACTGTACCACATTCACCCGTCCCATCTCTGCTTCATCATTTCACATCATCCTCTATTCATGAGCCCAGAATAAAATGAAAGCATCTCCAATACTACACTCCACCCAATCTGCAACATCATTCATTGAATCGCTTAAGCCTCTGTCAGCAAGCCACAGTTGGGGTCCGTAATCGTGGCTCAGCACAGCAAGCCAAGGTCCTTTTCGGCAAGCCAAGTAGCCTTTAAGCCAGCCAACTATTCTTCATTTTAGCAGAGATACGGTTGTTTCAGAGTGCAATTTAGGTATAGTGTTGAGCATTAGCAGAATGCGGACGAGGCTTGAATGTTTGTCTGGTGTTTCGTTCGCCCGGTTAGGTACCGAAGTAGCTGCGGTGCGCTTTGTGAGACTAAGGTAGTGCTGACTGCCAGGGCTGAGATGTTTAATTTAGTTGGCAGATCTTTATCTTTTCGGCGTGCATAACTGTTAGATAATGAGCCAACATCACAGGAACGGTAATCATTCGGCTCGTAAATTGCGAAAAGGCTCAAATTGGACGCTGACATGTTTACTGTATCTTTGGCATCTTATGAACCCAAGGCAAAGGCGACGAATGCAGCATGACACGCGGTTTCCGTGTTTACTTAGAAGCTTCAGAGTGCGCCGAGAGTAAGATCTTTTCATGAGGCTGTGTCGTTGTCTCTTCCATAATACTTGGGATGTCGCGATCCTAATGGCACCTCGCTTGAGGCGCAATTCTCGCTTGGGCTCACGTCAGCAGTTAGCACGCAGAATGCGGGAACTCAATCTCAAGTCGGGGTCATGGCGTATCTAAGCGAACTGAAGAAAAGCGTTGGTTGAAACATGTGAGGTATTTTTCCTTTCATGGCGAATTGTGGAAAACCTGTCCAAGCTGACCTCTAGATCCCCATCCGGCGGTCCAGCGTCAAACTCCGTGCTGTCACGTAAAAGGATGCGCAACATCGTGTTCACATGTCTATTTCCTTCACGTGTCATTGTCGTTGGATGCAATCCCATTCGTACTGGTGGTCTGTCAGCTGCTGTAAGGTCTCCAAGCCAAACAGAGCAGACTTACTACACGTCCATCATCGTCACCAGTATATACCTTTTGCGCCATAGGTAAAATACAAGTTATCGTCGCACCAATGTTGTAACCAGCATGATCTAGATGATGCATACGCTTAACATGCTCAAGGACAAAGGAGCCATTGACAATGGCTATATTCCAAACCTGGTGAACATGTTAGCAGAGATACCCCTGGGGATCAGGCATGATTCCAGATCATACATTTACAACGCCTTTCCGATGCCCAGTGAAGATCAGTTCTCGCTCGAGGTACTCATTACCAGAACCTTCATAAAATGCACATGAAGATATAGTATCGTCGCCTTCGACGTAGATGTTCTGCTCCAGGATCAAGTCGCCGTTCAACGTCCATAGCGAGACCTCAGACCCTCGACAAAGCATGATCATCCCGGTCACGTCATTAATACGGGCGCACTTCAGCAACGTGAGCTTTAGCGTTAGAAAGATGACTCGAATACAATACTGACCTCGACAGCTTTGCCAATTGTCAATTGGCGAACAAGTTCCAAACGATTCAGATCCCACAGTATGACTTGGCCGTCCAAGGAAGCTGATAACAAAGCACTGAAGGATCGAGACGCAGTCAGAATTGTTACAGTGGATCGGTGTCCGAACAAGCATATTTTCGGTTGCAGATCTACGGAAGTAGGGGTACTGATCACTCCCCAGATAGAGACAGTACAGTCAGAGCCAGCGGTCACAAGAGTCTTGGAATCCGCAAAGATAACGTATGAGAGCTGACCTTGATGGACGTGCTCAAACAGTCCAATTAGCTGTAGCACGTTTAGTCATGTTTTTAGGCTTCAGTCATTACATTCTATTACCTTTTTCGTGTCAGCAGCGAAGAACCTGACGCTGCCATCGATAAAACCCCACTCCATATACTTATCGTAAGCTGGGCCTATATTGAGCCGGAATGGTCCGGAGCATAGCAAACGATCATGCTTTAGCCAATACTGAAGGGACGAGACACGATCATTGGCTTCTATGGACACGTTAAGATACTTCTCCGGACAATGGGGCACCAAGGAAGACATACCCAACAAAGGAAAAGGTAGACGAGTCAAGCCTTCGGCACCGGTATCTATCCTCTTCACTTTGTATTTCGCTTCTTCCTTTGAGGGGTGAGGCCGTTGAAAGACCTGGTGGGGGGTCTGCCCGAAATTATGGATGATTCCTATGGTTGCCAGTCTCTCCACGGGGTCATCTATGGTATCTAGGTCTTTAGCTCCATGATATGACAGGTGGTGAAAGACGTTAGTCGCCTCTAAAGCGGCTTCACCGCGTTGCTTATGTCCGAAAATCAGGTCAATCCATTGATGTAGGTGTTGACTGACATACTCGCTCTCGAGAGCTTCCCGGTGCTTTGCGATGAATATCTTTGGATCGCCCTTTGCCCAAGGTGGGAGCACAACCGTATCGATAGTCCCGCCACTACCTTGGCGAGTACCAAAGTCATATCCATTTTGATTTACCAAAAACTCGGGAAGGTAGTAAAATTCTGGAATTAGTTCCCTGACATCAGTCATGTTGTCGCACGACGCTGAAGTCCAAGCTCCCGCGATAGAATAGAACAGACGATCCGGGTGGTCGAAGCTTCCACCTTGTAGAAGCAAGTAAGAGCGAACAAAAGGTTGCACACGGATAAGATAGGATGTCACGATCATTGCCGAGGAGTAATGGGTACCGTAGTGAAAGGGCGGTGACCGTTCATCGCCCATTTCTGCAAATGTTTGATAGCGATCCCTGAATTCAGCTTGTCGCTCTGGATTCTGGCATCCCATTGGCTTGGACAAATCCCGAAAACTTCGAGGGTTTGCAAGGTCAAATCGCCCATTTCTGCAAATGTTTGATAGCGATCCCTGAATTCAGCTTGTCGCTCTGGATTCTGGCATCCCATTGGCTTGGACAAATCCCGAAAACTTCGAGGGTTTGCAAGGTCAAGCTCCTCACTCGTGTAGTCAGCAAGTACCCAAGGGAAAACAGGGTACTGTGTGAGGTCATTGAATGTCCTTCCTGCCATCGTATTGACAAGCATCAGATAGTGAAAGTTAGAGATCTCGCCTTTGACCCACTTCCTAGTCGCAGGCATGGAATGATTCTGGGCAAAGACACTCGTTAATTTAGAACCGAGCGTTTGTATCTCGTCACCTGGGTTGCGTACAGCATCAATCCTCCAAGAGTCCTCACCAGTGGTTGCCGAGGTACGGTCAGTAGCATTTGAGGCTTTGTCGAGAAGTTTCTGGTACAATTGGTTGCGTAGAGGCGGAGTGGTAGTCGTTAACAGGTAGCTTCTTCCATCCACGAAGAAGATTTCCATAGCTACATCCCGGAACAGGAAACGCCGTTTGGAGATACTGAGAACATCGTCCCAGCGCCAACTTCGTGTCTCGTAGTCTGCCTTCACCGCAGAAGCTCCCCGATCTCCGGCCTCTCGACCTGAAATCATCTGCAAATAAGGATCACGTTCTTCCTGTGGAGCTTGCCAAACATTGACAACCTCGCCGTCAGACCGCTGGAAGAGGTTGTCCAAAAGATACAAGTTTCCCTTCCCTAGAATAAGTAATCCTTCTATCGCATCAAGCCCTACGATGCGGGAAACGTTATGCACGTGTTCGACTTGATCGCCACGCTGAAGGCTGCGCATGACTTTGCGGTTCTTGTCCTCATATTCCTCGACTTCTTCGCGCGGATCGTCCACCATTTCAAAGTCATCCTCGGCTTCTACCTCGTTTTCACCTTGATCCAACGAGCCAGAGGATGTAGCCGGTTCCACTAAGGTACCGTTCTGGCCCTCAACCGAGCTTGCAGTATTGCTTGGCTGATTTGGGAGGGGAGGAATGTCGGTTACAAGAGACTTGGCCCGAGCACCGATGCTTTGTCGATGTTTGGCTGGACCTTGGGACTGCCTGCGCTTCGGCTGGTAATCGTGCAGATGTGCATCTTTGTCTGCAATCAAGCGCAGCCTCATTCGATTTCGTCCTTCTGTCTGATCCAACTGCCATTTCTGAGCAGAGAACTCCTCGAAGACGCCACAAGGTCTTCGAAGTTCTCGATTCATCTTTGCCCATGTTGTAACGTTGAACGCTTGACTATCTTGCTGGTCTTGCAGAGCCCGCTGTCTTTTGAGGTGTTCTGCAGCATATATGTTCGACCGCCAATGATCGGTACCTGTCTCATGACGCCGTAGAATATCTTCCTTGGCAGCATACTCTGACACCATACCCCTCAGCTTCTCTCTCCTCTTGTTAATCCTGGCCTTGGCTGTCTCCTCCGTTCTGTGGTTCTCCTCGGCCACAAAAGCCTCCCACGACCTCGATAGTGCCGTGAATAGAACACCATCAAGGTCTTTGCGATGATCGTCCAGCCAATCAAGGAAGGCCTCATTGTCAAGCTCCATGACTTTCTTGAATCCCTTTGTCAGCGCTGTACAATCAGCGGTGCTGGCTTGCGTAAGGATAGTTGAAATCTCATCTGATTTCTGAACAAGTAGCATTCGCCAAAGGTTTGCAGCTCCTACTCGGATCTCGTAGACGGGACTACACAGTCTGTTGTACACCAGGTAGCACAGAAGCCTGAGAAAAGGTTCTTGGAGATCCTCAGCTGGCAAGAGAACAGATTGCCAATACACAAGCTTTGCTAAGAATGCGACAGTATCAGTCGGAGTTGAAGTCTCGTCTAATTCTGATAACCTGAGAAGGACGACACGTAGAAGCACTGCACGGATGTTGGAAATGGTCTGACTACAAAGTCTTACGCTTTTGATCGATGAAATTTCCGGAATTTGAAGATATTCTATGATGTTCGCAAGGAATTCTAATGCATCTTCTGCACCATTAATAAACCAGCCCTCGTATATGGCTTCGCCAAGGTGGGCCGCAAATCGACCTAGGTTAGTGAGCACCCGCGGTTCCCAGAGCAATTTCTGGTTCAACTTGAGTGTAGTCCCAAGTTGGGAAAGCGTATTACGGAGAATAAATGTCTCGAAGTAAGCCTGATGCTCTTGAAACCCTGGCGGAACCCTCATGAAAAGTCCAAGACCCGGAAAGTCTTTCCTCGAGAAGAGCTGGTCAGAAAAGACCACGATCGTCAATTCTAAAAGTTCTTCTACAATTGAGCCACTCAAATTCGACTCATGATTTGACCTGTTCGGCGAGATAATTGGACGTAATTTAGCTTCCGCAGGTACTGTCTGTGGCTCGTCCGATGTCACCAAGATATAAGACGACATTCGCTTGGGTGGCTGAGCTCTTGAGGGTTCCAGATTCTGTGAATTTTCCACAGTAGCCGTTCGGACAATTGGGGCGCTTTTCATTGAGTTTGCAGAGAGGGGCCTCATTATCACGTCATTACCCTTGAACGTCAACGCAGAATCACGGGAATGTAACTCCATATCTGGGCTAACTGGATTAGCACTGACGACAATGGGGAAGAGTACACGGAATAGCTCTTGGATATAATTTGATGTGGCTGCAAAGTCTCGGAATCCTTGTGACTTGGTGTGTATGTCCCCTAAAAACCGTGTGATTGTGCGTAAGGTGGACACTGATTCTACCAGGCCATTTTGAGTAGTCTTGACGCTGCCTGTTAACGTCAGTGGGTCTGAGGGGTTACCGAATCATGAATGGACTTACTGGAGGCAGCCGGCTCCGTGTTCATCGTCATAGAGCGCAGCCTAGTATGTGTAGGTGTGGACAGTAGTTTGGCCCGACCTTGACCCTTCCCATTGCTCCGTTCAGCCAACGGCGAGTCTGGGTCGGACTGATCCCTTGTCACGATTTTAAGACCCTGTCCAAGCATCGTAGTGATGACCGGAAGGATGGCTGGGTAGATAACGCTGATTTTGCCACCAGATGCGAATGTTTCTAGTAGACCGAACAGATCGAAACTTCGAGCAAAATCGATAGTCCCAACATCTAAACCAAAGAGGATAGCAAAGCAGATTGGCCAGATGGTCGGAATACTCCACCAACGCCTGAGTCGATGTTGCATGACGATTACGCCTCCAGTTTTTTCGACAAATTTCTGGACGTAACTAGAGCCACTGGTGACCAGGAGACGGGCTAGAATCTTGGCCGCCAGCACTACTACTGCAGGCTCATCATCAGCAAGTAAATGAAGGAGCCACTGTTCGCGTAAGCGTATTTCTAGGGGATCCGCGAGAGCTGCACCTACTTTGTTTGTTACAGTCCTGGCAAATTTCCTGATATTGCTTGAATCATCCTTGCAGCATAATAGATCCGCATACATTTCCAAGACCCTCAAGGCGACTTGGAGCTGTGTAAGCTTTGGGTCAGCATCATCTCGCTGAACTGAAGGCCGTTGAGAAGGACTTCCAAGAGTCTTTCGCCGAGCCGGGAGATCTGTGTTGAGCTTAATGCTCTTGCCCCTCACTGGAGTAAATGATGTTGTTTTCTGCTTGTGTATCGCGTAGGTGATGTATAGAGCCAGAGACCGCATCGAGTCTGCCGTAAGAGCTCCGGTCAAAATTGTTTTGAAGGCTTCAAGGAAGTATCCGAAGGTCTGCGCAGTGAAAGTGCCACCTTTCAGAGCATCTAACCATTTCTTGATTATGCCTAGGCACTCTTGTTAGCAATCTATTAGTCTCGCAGGCGTCTCATGGGCCCTTGACTCACGCATTCGTGCAAGCCGTTTGGCATTAAATTGATGAAATTTGCTACGTAGAGCAAAGGATACGAATTGCTCGTAGTATAGTTTTTGAACCGGTGGCTCCGCGGTCCGCCAGCTTTCATTGTCGACTAGAAGGATTCGATAAGCCAGCGGATTGATAATGACGGATTCTTCAAGCTTGTCCCCTCGATATCCAACAAATTTGAGTATTCTGGAGAGTATCTTAAGGGAAAATTCGGATGGCGAAAGTTGATCACTTAAAGCTGGCATAGGAGGATTAGGCGTCTGAGGATTGTCGATTGTACTAGAAGCGATCTTAGTATTTAGTAGGGTTGACAGGACTCCAAAACCGTTCTCTCTTTCCATGGCCTCACTGTTGCGCCAATTTTCCTGGACGCTTTCGAAAAGGATATCTAAAGCCCGCAGGACCTCATCAGAAGTGCGTGAAACCTCAAAAATGGCAAGGCCGACAGCAGCGCACCCTCCAATCCGCCATGCTGCATCATCTAGTGCTTGCGGTACAATGACAGTGGGATCACCAGTAAGCACCGCGAAGCCAGACGAGTGGAGTAGAGCTTCGTTGATGGATGGTATTGCTCCATTGATTGCGAGAGCATTACGTCCTCCTCGTGTTACATTACGCAAGTTTTTCCCAGCCGTCTTTGAGATGAACTTCAACAAATGCGTCTCGTCGATATTATTTTCATCGTTATCATCCAGGACTACCGCAGCGGAGATGTTGAGAAGTATCTTGGATTCTGGAAGCAAAGCGCCAGCCTTTGATCTGATTGCTGACAATATATCCGACTTTTCTTCTTTTCCTGGATGTAAACTCTCATTCCGTAAATTGAGCACGGCGGATGCCCTATAAGTCTGAAATGACCCAAGACAATCCTGGTAGTTGCCGGTGTATCTTGGACCAAGCTCATAATATACAGCAATCAGATCGTCACTCAGCACGTCCACGAACAGGTTCGCGGATGCTAGGCGCCACTGAGTAGACACTAGCCCTTTGCCGAGCTGAGAGGCAAGATCTTGCGGCGTACCAAGGAAAGCTTGGATTGCACTACTCTTGCGGCTGGATGAGGACTCAGAACCTTCGCTACTGCCATTGGCCAGTGGAGGCGTCGCAGGGTACTGCGATTTCACTTGTTCGACAAACTCACCGTCAATGAAAAGCGAAGCCCTAGATGACGATGTGGTCTTTGGCCGACGATGCGCTATAACAACATGATACCAACGATTTTCTTTAAAGGAAGCCGACTTAAAGCGGACACTGGGTCTTGATGATGTGACAGATGTCTGAAGGATCAAATTGTGGGTGTCTTTCTCGAGATAGACGAGCACAAAACATGTTTGACTTGCATCAAACGCACCAAATATTGTTGTGTGTGAGTTATTATCGAACTGAACCATTTGGAACCATAGTGATAAGGTATAACCGGAGCTGGACGAGGTGGGAGGAAATGCCCGTCCAATCCCAGGGAGCTCTATCGAAGCAAATCCATTCAAAGACAGATCAAAATGTACGTAGGGAGGTGAACGAGAAGACTTCAGCGATATCAAAAGGAGCTCTCCAATGACCGCCGACGAATGAGCATGGCAATACAAGAAACATGCATCATCCACATTTGCAACTCCCAACTGAAGAAGAGCCATTGCAAGGCCATTGAGTTCTGGAAAATAAGGATCGGCCGCTGACATTTTCAGCAGCGACTCCAGGACGGCTCTGAGTAGCCCCGTGCCGTGAAGAGCAGCTAGATTCTGAGTAGAAAGACCTGCAATGTAGTTCATTACGCTAGGGGTCCCCAAGGATATATCAACATTCCGGGATGAATCATAACCCTGTAGCGGTTTTTCTAGAGCGGATCTCCAGAGGCCAAACATGACTAATATGGTAGCCGGATTGTAGAGGATTGCTAAATTACTGAGCTCTCTTTTCAGAAAATCATGAATGCTTCCAGGACCTTGCACTTGAAGATGATTGCTATCCAGCTCTGACTGTGTCATGGAACTAGATCTCGAGTGAGCACGACTAGATTTGGATGAATTGATCGCGCGGCTACGATTAGCAGCGGCATGTCGCCTCAGATGACTGAAGAAGTCGGTCATAGCCTCGTCTTCGAGCGCGCAGGCCAGTAAACACCCGAAAATCTTGTCCGTTAGTGTTCCCAGCCCAGCTTCGTCACTGAATTTTCCTTCTAGCATCATATTCAGACATCTTTGTAATGCTAACCACCCTCCTCCGTCAACGCGTTGGCGGAAATACTTCTGATTTCCTTTATGTGACTGCAATGCCGCTGTCAGAACATCGAATGTTGCGTGCAAGAGACTCTTAACAATAGCAAGCTCCTCGTCGGCGATGCTCTCGGAATTGCTATATTCCCGAGCAAGGCAATCAAGGGTTGCGATGAGCGAGTGAAATCCATTGAGGTGTCTGAAAGTATCCTTAATGGGAACAACGCCCTTACTTTCCAATAGCGATTGGCGTATACGATGTCCAGCCTCCAGCTTTTTATATAGACTTTCAATTCTCTGCTCTTGCTCGGCCCCCAAGCTGTCCTTCCCTAGTATTTGTATTTGGCTCTGAAGCTCAGCCGCTGCTGGCCCGGTGTCGTTGAGCGCAGATGCTCGCCGTCTAGGGGCAGTATTTGTCATTTTGATGCTCTGCTCAACATGAACGGAATCAAGGTGCTGCCATTGTTTGTTCTATCGCCTCGGAACCTGCAGCACACGAGCAGGCTACCGGCCTGTGTCTCGTGCCACAAGCTCGTGCTTTAACACGGTTCATGGGAGTATATTCGTGATATTGCAGAAGACGACGGATCGAGCAGTAGCAGCAGTCACAGTAGCCCCATGGCTTCTCGACTTCCACTTTGCCCGGGTAATTGTCGCCGTGGAAATTCTAAATGGTCGTCGCTGCTGACTTTAGATCTCGAAATTCTGCCAAGTCTTGCCCAGGCGCTAGGGGGATGATCTCAGCCGGCGGGAGGTTGCCTAGAGCTAAGCTAGTGCAATCCCGTCATGTGCGGCGCCTGTTATCTCATCTATCCCCAGCCTCTTCTCGCTCTCTCCCTCTCTTACAACCTCACCGCTTTCCACCATCCACCCTCTCCTCCATCGTGATTATCGACTATAATACAAACTGCAGCTCGAGGCTGCGAATATATTCCATCAATCATGAGGGGAATCCTAGCCTTATCGCTTCTACCTTTACTGGCAGCAGCTTCTCCAGTCCTCGTTGATACCATTCATAACGAAGCCGCTCCTATCCTCTCGTCAACTTTAGCTCAAGAGATCCCTGATTCCTATATCGTTGTATTCAAGAAAGATGTCTCACACGCTTCAGCTTGTGCCCATCATGACTGGGTGCAAGACCAGCATGTCCAGATCGAGACTGCGAAGATGGACCTGGCCAAGAGATCGCAATTTCCACTAACAGCATTTGGAGGCCTCAAGCATACATTCAATATTGCTGGAAGCCTACTGGGCTACTCTGGCCATTTTGATGAGAGCGTCATTGAACAAGTCAGGAGACACCCTGATGTGAGTCCTCGTGCACCATCTCTTATCTTCTTATCTATGTGCCTTTTCATCCCACGTGACCATACTGAAACATGGTCATGATACAGGTCGCCTATATTGAGAGAGACTCCGAGGTCCACACTATGGGCAGCGACACCCCAGAGACGGAGAAGAACGCTCCATGGGGTCTGGCTAGGATATCACATCGGGACAGCTTGAGCTTCGGCACCTTCAACAAGTATCTCTATTCAGAAGATGGTGGCGAGGGCGTTGACGTCTATGTTATTGATACCGGAACCAATACTGAGCACGTTGACTTTGAAGGACGCGCCCATTGGGGCAAGACCATTCCCGCCAACGACGAAGACGCCGACGGCAATGGTCACGGTACTCACTGCTCGGGGACTATCGCTGGCAAGAAGTTTGGTGTTGCAAAGAAGGCTAATGTCATTGCTGTCAAAGTTTTGAAATCCAATGGTTCAGGTACTATGTCGGATGTTGTGAAGGGTGTCGAATGGGCCGTGAACAGCCATAATTCGAAGATGGAGGCTGCTAAGAAAGGCAAAGGCAAGAAAGGCTTCAAGGGCAGCGCAGCAAACATGAGTCTCGGGGGCGGTAAAGCCGTTACCCTCGATCTCGCTGTCAATGCAGCCGTTGATGCTGGTATCCATTTCGCTGTCGCCGCTGGAAATGACAATGCAGACTCCTGCAACTATTCGCCAGCGGCTGCCGAGAAAGCTGTTACAGTGGGCGCTTCAACGCTTGCCGACGAACGTGCCTACTTTTCCAATTACGGAAAGTGCAATGACATTTTCGCTCCCGGTCTCAACATTCTGTCCACCTGGACTGGTAGCAAATACGCTACCAACACGATCTCCGGTACCTCAATGGCATCCCCGCATATCGCTGGGCTCTTGGCCTACTTCCTTTCCCTCCAACCCTCGAAAGACTCTGCTTTCGCTGTTGCGGATATCACCCCAAAGCAGCTCAAGGAAAGCCTAATCGCTGTTGCCACAGTAGGAAGTCTAACTGACGTCCCTACGAACACCAAAAACGTAAGTCATTTCCTAACATGATTGGTGCAGAACGCACAGTACCCTACTTCGCGACCAATGTCTGATTGCGAATACAGATTCTTGCTTGGAACGGTGGTGGCTCGAGCAACATCTCTGAGATTTTCGGCCAGCCACATGCACCACCCAAAGCCTTCGAGGTTACTTCAAAGGCAAAGGATTTTCTCCGAGCCGAGCTTGATACTCTGGAACAGCTGTTCGATGAGTTGAAGTAAAGCAACTACTATAACACCTTATACATACAACAGGCGTCGGAGGCCTAAGGTATCATCTGGGCATAGAAAGTTAGTTTCTTTTGTACGAAACGGTCATCTCCAGCAATTTTGAACGGATAGGAAGGCATTACGGATTCGCTTGTTTCGTTGTAGTATTGTTTGCATCATTCATCAATGAAGTCACTGATCGATTCTCGAGTTGAACCTGGCATGAAGGGTGAACGTAAGAAGGCACAGTGTACTCTAAGTAACAATGGACATAGTAATGTCTTGAAACAGCGGAGTGACGAGCCTTGACCCTGTCACGCATGAAACCCCTTCCAGATCAACCGTAAGCCTTGGCGCCAACCACAAATTTGCCTTCAGCCTTATGTCTCGGCCGGAAGCTTGAAGACCATCATAAGCTAGGCCGGTGGCCGCCCGCAGTCGGGATGTCTATCAAATGTTGTACTTCCTAGCCATTTGTCCTCTGTTCCGGCCTTCTTGCAAGGTACTAATGCTGTGTTTGAGGTCGCGTGCATCATGACTGCCTCTCCTCGATGTCAGTGAGCCTCATCGGACTCTGCCGTTGACGTTACTCGTCATATCGATGTCACCTCAGCCTCAGACACGTCAACAGCTTGGCTGCGCCAGCCAATATCATATCAGGGGATCGTGGGGCTGGATACTGTCAATGGGAGTACTCGATTCTCGGGAAGAGGAAAGTGCAGATTTGAACTTCGAACTTCAAATTGCGTTTAGAGAGCCTTGATATACGAATTACGACACTTGACAGGCGAGCCTGTCTACCACGGTTTATGAGCTAGCGCTATTGACAAAGTCCATAAGTATCAGGCGTAATAGTGCCACCAGCGTGGACCAGCTTCCGTCACGCTTAACTGTACGGTATTATCGCTTAGCTTGAGCATTCAAGTCGCCCAGCATGGCTTATCAACAGAGTGGCCGCCGCCAACCGAGTCACTTCAACCAATTTCAAGGTTCGCCTACGCTGCAGTCTCAATATGGAGCTTCGTCGCCGCCAGGTATTCGAGGCGCCCCTCCTTTCGTACGGAGAACACCAAGCTTCGATCCCGGCGACGACGCACCATACCCTGAGGACATGAATGGCATGGCTGAACAGAGCAGAGGGTATAGGCCTGGAAGTAATGCCAGCATACAGCATGACGAGTTACATATGGGTACCCCAGGGTTTCCACCACGCTCAACTTCATACTCTACAGCCCACGGTGGTGGATATCAACACCAAGACGTAACGGTTGCCCAATCGCTATCTTCCTACAACCCCCAGCAATATGCTGCACCAGAGCAGCAATACAGTCCCCAACTTACCAGTCCTACAGTAGCATCATTCAACTCCGCGCCTCAACCATATATACCTGCGGCCTATCAAACAGCCAGCAACCAATACCACCCAAGCTACGGAGGCCAAGGTCGTGGAACCCCGCCGCAGGCTTACCCTGCTACAATGCCAGCACTCCCTTCAATTCAATCCCCCCCGCCACCTCCGCGGCCTCATGAGCAACGTTACGGAAGGGTATCGCCTTATATAGGCTCGGAGTCAAAGTCACAGCCCACGAATGCTTACTTTGAACAATCGTACCAACCACAGGCCTCTTTATCCAATCCACAGTCACCCCCAGTTGGGCCAGTGTATACCCCCCCAGCTCCTCCACCTCCGCCATTTTCGCCTTCTCAAGATGCATACACCCCCGGTACCTCTTTCGCAGCTCCTTCACATTCCTATTCCCAAAGAGCTGGGGTGTCACAGAGCTTCCAACACCGGGCTTCGGGTCGACCACCCTCAATCCATAGCTCATTGCCTCCGATACCGATATATAATCCAAGCGCGAGCCCGCGCAATCCGTCTCCTGTCGTACAACGCAGACCAGTTGGGTCCAATTCCTCGTTAGCGAGCAGTCCTTTGCCTCCAACGCCAGGAACACCGGGCCCAACGCCGCCGGCACACTCGCCTCAGCGCACTGACACAATAGGCCGACACCCACAAGCAAGGCCGCTCCCCGGGACCCCAGCTCCTCAGGCAGATTACTTCGGTGTTAGCAACGGTCAAAGCGACGAGCAGGAAGAATCAGACGCGGAACCTGGATATGACGACCTCATGCAGGAGGTTGAAGCTGCTGTTATGGGAAGACCGCCGCCTACAAGTTCTAGGCCGAATCCACGGCCCAGATCACCGAGTCATGGATCGACGGAAGAAAACCAGCCGACATTGTTTCCATATCCTGGAGATGATCCTGATAGCGACCATATCCATACTAATGGGCATGTGGGCGAGTCAGCGAAAGGCCAATACGTGAATTATGACCCCTACAGTGACAAAAGCGATGCGGAGGCTGAAGCTGGTTTGGCAGCTATGCACATAGCAGATGAGCAGGATGCCGCTGACGAGGCACGAAGGATGAGTGGGCAATCGCAGCAAACCTCGACGTATCATGACCAGCTTGGAGGCGTGAGCAGCGACAGTGATGTCGCTTTCGACATGGACACTTATGGTGGCGGTTTTCCAGGAAACATTCACTATGGCGATCAAGAACCGTCTCTGGGAGAGGGCTATGGATATGCGAACAGCGTAGATGACCAAGGGCGGCCTTTTGCAGCTACCAGGACTTCTCAGCGTTCCGACATATCTAGCACTCTGTATGACTACCCAATTCCTGGGCAGGAGTATATACATCCGTTCGCTCCCGCTCGTGTAGACAGGGCAGGTACTGGTGGTCTCTCGGAACCAAAGGCGCGGGAACGGAGACTGAGTTTTGAAGACGGTGATGAGGCAACTTTGGCTGATTCCGAAGATGCTTATACATCGGGAACGCAAAGTCCTTCAAGAGATAGCATGCCTGAGATGTTCTTTCACCCTGGTGTAGGTCCCAACAGACCTTTACCAGCGGCGCCTGTAGAGGCCCAAAACAGAGGCTCAGTCCCTCAGCTGATGCCAGCTGGTACTTACCACCACCCGGAAAGGCTACTGCAATACAATCAATACGGACGTCCGACGTACCCTGTGGCTCCAGACGCTTACAATACGCTCCTCAGCCCTCAGGGGACCCCAGTACCGCGATCTTCTTCTTTAAGAGACCATATTGGCACGCCCCAGATGGTACCTCCGATCCGTTCAAAGACTGATGCGGATCGAGCCAGGATCTTGAAGCAACAGCAATTGGGTCATCGCTCGGTGTACGGGACTGATTCTCCGGGTGATCCATCAGTGAATCCCAGTGCGGAGCTGGTTGGCCTCCTTCCAGAGATACCTTCCGGCAAGCGGAGGAAATTCAATCCGTCGAAGCTTTCAACGAACGATTTCACGAAATGTCCTGAGCCATGGGCACTAAGTTCAATCATCGCGTGGATCAAGGAGATGAGCGAAGGGGAGGCAGACCTCAGGGAACAGGCCATTGTCGATGGGATTGTTGCGCTCTTCACCCATAAGGTTCCAACAATGAACACAGCCGATGCCGAGGTTTTGGGGGCCAAGGTCGTCCGGTCCATGTCTGACGCTGGCGTTCTCTTGAAGGAGGAGGAATGGGTCAAGTTCGGCACGACGTCCATGTCAGGTGTTCTTTTTCAATTAACAGGCACGGGATGTTACTCTCCTAGAGTACATACCCAGGCGATGCCGGGGAGATGCTACGCCCATCATTGCATGCGGACACTGAAGAAGATCAACCTACAGACTCAGGTATTGGAGCCCCAACGGAAAGAGGAGGACTGGGCAACCTTCTACAAGTTGACTAAGAGCGATATCGAAAAATTCGACAAGAAGGAGATCGAACGTCAGAACAATCTGCACGAGATCGTCACAACAGAGGATAAGTATATTGATCAATTGAACGTCCTTCGAGTACTGTATAAGGACGAGCTTGCGAAATGGCAACCCCCAATTCTTGCACCCAAAAGGAAGGATAGTTTTCTCCGCGATGTTTTTGGGAGAGCGGATAACATCAAAAAGGTCAATGAAGACTACCTGCTAGCGCAACTCAAATATAGGCAGCAAGAGCAAGGCCCTTGGATCGTAGGTTTCAGTGATATCTTTCGCGAGTGGATTCGCAAAGCAAAATCAGCCTACATTGATTATGCAGCCAACTTCCCGAATGCGAACTTTCTCATTCGTCAGGAATCCGACCGTAACTTGCTCTTCCGACAATTCCTCGACCAGGCGAGAAACAACGAGCGCTCAGAAAGACTTAGTTGGGATACATTCCTTAAAGCGCCAATCACGCGACTGCAGAGATATTCTCTTCTTTTGTCTACTGTTCACAAACACATGATGCAGGATTCTGAGGAGAAAACCAATCTTCAAGCTGCCATAGACGAGATTAAGCAAGTAACTATGGAGTGCGATGTCCGTGTCGCAGAGATGGCGAAGAACGTCGACCTGTCAGAGCTACAGGCAAAATTGCAGTTAAGGCCCGATATGAACGATATTTCCCTGAATCTCACACATCTGGGCAGGGAGCTCATTTTCCAAGGAGACGTCCAAAGGCCTGGCAGTGCTAAGCTCAGTTGGGTGGACACCCGCGCAATTCTATTTGACCATTACTTGGTCTTGACGAAAATAATTACAGCCAGGGACGCTGCGGGTGGCTTGAAGTACGAGAAGTACGATGTATCAAAGAGGCCTATACCCATGGATCTTCTCGTGCTCGAAAGCACCAACGATGAACCGGTGGTAAAGACGGTTATAAAAGGTTTCGGAAATGTAACAACGGCTACGACGAAAGCAAATACTACTCCGCAAGAGATCAGGAAAAGTCGAGAGTCAATGTCCAATTCACAAGGCGGGCCAGGCACGTTGGCTCATATGAACACAGCTTCTTCGGCGTCTTCGATTACTACCAATGGCACTAGTAGGACTCTTATCACCACAACTGTGATTGATAACTCGAAGGATGAAAGAGTCATGTATCCATTCCGTATCAAAAACCTTGGCTCAGAATCATATACGCTCTATGCGCCGAGTTCTGAAAACCGAGAAATGTGGTGTGCGAAGATAATAGAGGCAAAGACGAGACACGCGGCATCGCTTAACAAGCAGAACGCTGAGCCCTTCCGGCTGCGAGTCATAGCGGACACGGCATTTGGTTACGATTCCTTGTCCGGAAAGGGGGAGAATATCCTCATCAAGGGCACGCCGCTGGATCGTGCTATACGGGAAGTGGAAAAGAAATATAAGGACATGACCGTAAGGCCGAATCCAGTCTGCAGGGCAGCAGTTAATTGCGCAACTTCCTTTAACCAACCGTACGGCAACCCAATGGTAGCAGTGGGTACAGATTATGGTGTCTTCATCTCCAATTACGACAACCCAAGAGGTTGGACAAGAGTGAGTCCAACAACCTTGCCCCCCTTCCAAGCCGACGCTGACCAAATCCTCCCAGGCCATAGCCATCCAACGCGTAACGCAAATCGCCGTCCTCGAAGAGTTCTCCCTCTTCCTCCTCATAGCCGATAAAGCCCTAATAGCCTATCATCTCGACACCGTCTGCCCTGTCTCCGGCACCACTTCCCAGAACCCCCCCACTCCCACCTCATCCACTCAGCACCCCCCACAAAAACTCTCCGGCGCCCGGGACGTCGGCTTTTTCGCCACCGGCCGCATGAAAGACCGTACCCTCGTCTTCTACAAAAAACGCGAAGGCGTCTCCTCCATCTTCAAAGTCCTCGAGCCCGTCTACCAAAAATCCTCCTCCACCTCCCACTCCATGCGCAACCGCTTCGGCCTGAAAAAAGGCTCCGTCGAATTCTTCCGCGACTTCGACGACTTCTACATCCCCACCGACGCCTACGCCATCAATCTCTTCCACTCCTCCCTCGCCGTCTCCACCGCCAAGGGAATCGAAGTCATGACTCTCGACAAAAAACTCCCCTTCTCCATCCCCGACCTCAAACCCGCCGCCTGCTCCTCCATCGCCCACCGCATCCGCGACCAAAAACCCCTTGGCATGTTCCGCCTCTCGGACTCTGAATTCCTCCTCGCCTTTGAGGAAGTAGGCATCTACTGCAACAAACACGGCGACGTCTCGCGTTCTGTTGTTCTCGAATTCGTGGGTAAAGCGCGGCAAGCGTGTCTCGTTGGTTCCATGTTCTTAGTGCTTGTCGATACACATAGTTCGTATGTGGAGGTGCGGAATGCAATCAATGGCCGCTTGAGACAGATTGTTAGTGGGAAGGATGTTAAGTTGTTGGATGATGGGGGAGGTGGCGGGCAGCAGGGACGGGGGGAGGGGAGGGTGAAGATTTGTATGCAGCATCCGGAGTGGGAGAGGTGTCAGATTATTTTTGAGTTAGTTATTAATGAGGGGTTGAAGGAGTGAGGAGTGAGCTTGCGAGCGTCAGCGAGTATGCGAGCGTTTCAAATCAGTCGGGAAGGAAGGAAGGTTGAAAGAGATGTATGGCGCCAAATTCCGGAAACGATCCACGATCTCGATGAAGCATTGATGTAATGTTGTTGATTTGGATTCTCACCTTTGTATGTATGGGAGCATTAACGCGATTGGGTGATAAGCTAGGTCACAGGTTGGAGGAGGGCATTTTTCTAAATTTCAACTGACCGATGAACGAACGGACGGACGGATGATCATGATCACTTTGCGTATTTGGTTGATGGGAGATCTTGTATATTTCGCCGTACGTACGTACGATTCAAATAAGGTTAGATAAGCGCTTCTCTCTAGGTACATAGGCGTTTGTTCGTACGTTCATAGCTTGCCTCAATATTAGTTGATCGTCTACTCTTATATCTTCTCTTCTCAACATATATTGCATTTCCCCCACAGATCTGCTATACATAGGCGTTCATTCATTCATTCATTCATACCTCCATATTATTGTGACCAATCTCCTCCATATTATTGTGACCAATCTCCTCCTATTCCTCAAAACATATATTCCATTCCCCCACGGAACTCCATCCCATCCCATCGATGAATAACTAAATTAACCCCCATCCCTACATAGATAGCAGGACCTTTCCCTACCATCCCTCTATCCATCTCATCTCATCTCATCTCGTCACTCCCTAGTTCCCACTACCTCCCAATACCACCTCCTAACGCAGAAACACAAACACCAAAATTTCCACTCCCGCCCCCCTTTTCCCATCCTATCACCCACCCCACACACCCAATCATCACCCCCCACCTCACCAAAACCCAAACCCCAAAACATCAATATCTATGATCCTCCTCACCCTTCTCCTCCCCCCCCCTCTTTCCTCGCTCATATCTCTCTAATATGATAAATCAGATGATATATAAGATAGATGGGAAGCGATATGGATAGATAGATAGAAGGCTGTATGGAGAGATAGCAGGGTAGTAGGGAAATGGAAGGTCCAAGCATTGAAAGCAAGCATATTTCAATGTTTCATTTCTTTTCTGATCCATAACTCTCTTATGATAAGAATCTCTATAAACACAACCCTTCACACCCACACCCACACACAAGGAATCAAGCAAGCAGGGGTATGCCAATCACCCTAAATCCGCTAAGTAGGCAGCTGCTACTGCTTAACCCAATGCGCCCAAATGCATTTGTTTACAGTACCAGCTGGATTCCTTTTTGCCGCCAAACAATCCTTCATGATTGGAAAACTTCGCCGCTCGCTATGATAATGAGACATCCCATTTGCAACTTTTTTGTGGAAACCCGTTTGCTATGCTCTACTACCTTGCCCTCTCCCTGTTCCTATTCTCTCAGTAATACACCAGAGTTCAGTAGTGCCTATTGAAACACCCGATCCACCACATGAGGCTCTTTGGCTTCTTCTGGGATGATCTGATTGATTGAAAGCATGCTTCGACATCACACACAAGAAACTGAACCGAGAGGTGTGTAGCTATCTCAAGTCGATCAATGTGCCGAGAAATCCGACAAGCCGTACCACCATGTTCATTTGCTAACCCAAGTGTCATGGAGCAGGCGTGTTTTGCCCGTACCGTACATCCTCCAAGCAAGCCCATTGCATAGAAGTAGGAACGACAATACCGAAAAGTGTGTTTTCACCCCCCTTTCCTTTCAGCTTCATTGACAGGCAGCGGTTCATTAGCCATCATTTGGCCTGAGCTAGGTCGAGATCTATTCTTTTTGCCCTTTTTGCTCGATTGCTGTTGCCATCCGTTAACGTGCGGTTGTTGAAAATTTGCCTTTGGGCTTTTCGGGCTGTGCGCATTCACATGCTGCGTTTTCGGACTGAGAGGCTTTTCAGGCGCCTTCGCACTTTGTTCGAAATGTGAAGATCGGACCCCGTTCAACTTCTGTGCTGATGCGAAGTTCTGTTTCTCTCGTCGTACGCGCTCAATTTCGGCATACGTTGGAATGTGAAGGTCCAGCTTCCCCAGACGGCCGGCACTAAATGGTACTTCTGGAGCCACAGCATGACTGCGCCTTGCTGTTGGAGACGGCGTTCTTGATTCACGAACGGGTGATAGCAGCGGGTTAGCCGGAGGCAAGTTTTCAGGCCGAGAATTACTGGCCTCAGGCTTGGTCTCTATTTTCGAGGCTGTTGAGGTGCCATAGGTGTGGTCTACAGGCGGTACTCCATTGGCTCTCGCAGAAGGGTGAGTATACTCATGCTCCCCAAATTGGATGCCTAAGCCACCAGCAGGCCTCCCAACTCTTTCTGCTCGCTGGCCTGCTCTATATGTGCCAACAGATTCGTGTTTTGGTGGAGCTGCATGTCGCACTGCAGATTCATAAGTCCCATTTCTATTGTTGATAGGCATTCGATGATGTTCAGGTGTCTGCTGGGCGTAAAAGTAGTGATTGTGGCCATTGGCGGCGAAAGTATCCTCGAAAACCTGACTAGCAGGGGTCTCATCAATGGTAACAGGAGTCTCATAGGGTCTGTCATCGGAGCCAGATGTTGCTTCACTTATGGTAGTTGTATGAGACGAGCTATCAGGCATTGTATAATCAGGTATCCTCCATACATCAGACCCATTAACGATGACTGGTCCGGAAGTATGTGGACCTGGTATCTGACCTCTATCGTATCGCGACTGCACCGGTAGCGGCGGTGCAGACGAGGCTGTGAAAGAGCGATCCCGTAGATGTACAGCCGGTGACGGGGACGGCGATCGAGATGCGTTCCTTAACCTACCAAAGGTATGTGGGACGCCTCTAACCCGAGGATGCAGTTCGTTAGATGGAGCCATCCGGTGATTCGGATCGTCCATATAATGCCGGGGCGGCGGTGAATCATTCACCCAATATCCCATGTATTCTTTCGGTATAGCCTCCTCATAATGTTGATCCACTGGCATTCGCCGTGGGTCCTGGTACATAGGCATTTCGGTAGCTCTGTGTAGGCCCTGAGCCTGAGCTACCTCTAGTGCGTTGACAAGCTGATGTTGTTGGCGAAGTTGCTGATATTGTAAGAATGCCTGATTATTCATTGGAATTGGAGGGGCATTCTGTGCGGCTGCTGCTAATGAGACGGACTGTCGGGCAGGCTGGGAGTGGGAGCGGTGATTCGAAGACGAGCTGTCGGCGGCAGAAGATCGGTGCATACTTCGTCTTAAATCAGGTAGGGCAGGCTTCATCGAGGGAGAAGAGGGTTGGGTATGGACATTCTGCTGTGGTGTGCCTGGAACTTGAGGATATGGGAACGGATGAAAGTATTGTCCGCCGCGTAAAGGGGCTGTGAGGGGAATTTGATTGTTAAGAGCCATCCAATGAGCTTGATCTCGCGCTGGTTGCTGTGAGATAGGGACCGGTTCACCAGAGCGCTGGACCTGCATCTGAGCCTGCATTTGGGTCTGTGCTTGTCGTAATCTGAGATCCTGTTCCCTCGCTTGCAACAGTTGAAACTCGTGGTAAAGATGCTCGTGGAGACGAAGTTGATCGAATTGTGCCTGAATAGACTGGTCCCGGGAAAGTCCCATGATATTCGGTAGACCAATCTGGGGCCCAGCTAGCTTGTTCATTGCAGCCGCACTCGAAGCTCTCCGACTCGCATGGCCTCCATGTGCTCGATTTCCATACTGACCATGCCGACTACCCCGGCTATTGTAACCTCCTCTTGTACCACGCGAACTTTGGGACTGACTTCGGCTCCTAGTCAGAACCGGCGGTGGTTTTGAAGGAGGCTTTTCCCATATCTTCTCCTCGGTAGCTGGAAATATATATTCTTCGAGACATTCGTCGAGCTTTGCTTCCTTGACCAGTTCAAAGGCGCGCCTCAATTCGAGATGTATGCCTTTGAATGATGTATCGTCTGCAGTATTGCCCAAGTTTCTTTCCGTGTTGAATGGCTCCTCAACGCATAATCGATTATTCTGCATCAAATGCCATTTTTTTGCCTCTTTGGATATTAATTTCCCTTCTCGAACGGAGACCACTTTTTTCTCGTACTCCATATCGTAGGCATAATACCGAAAGAAGTTGAACAGGAGTTCTCCTAACGTTTCCTTGTTAGGCAGCCCAAAGCCACGGTAGTGCTCAACGTTGTCGTCCCATGTACTATGCTCGCCTTCAGCGCCCGTCTGTCTTTGGTGTGGCTTCTTGTGGAGCGTAGGTAGAATTGGCGGATTGCGTATCTGGAGGAAATTGAGGATCAAGCAAATCCATGTATATGAGCTAAGTGTACCACCAAGGGCTGCAAGAACAGATCAGTCGAAGCATTCATTGAAGGTAGGGAAAGCTAGAACACCATACCAGCATCGTTCAAGACTCGGCGTTTCGTCCATCGCTTGATGATCATGGCGAGAGGTCGAACCCGGTCGTCAATGTCCACATAGGTCTTGATCATCCGCGTGTTCTCGAGTGCCAAAGTATTGTTGACGTTCATGTCGCATGCAAGCTTCAATTCGGGGTCCCAGAACTTTACTATTGGTACCTTTGCATGAGGTACACAGACCACTCTTTGCATTCCATCTATCCAATAGTCAGCAATGTAAACTCGAAGATATCATTTGAAGCCCCGTACGGTCATCCAGTGCACTCGCAAGCAAGCATACTGGCTCAAGGGCTTTGAAAGGCGTTGTTATGCAGATGTCAACTGGAATTCGTTAGCAGCTACACAGGTATAGTCCATAGACATGTTTCGGCTGCTCACCGTCAGATTCATTAGTACACAACTTGTTTCCCGAGGACCCAAACACATGGACCTTGATGTTATTACCGGGCCATTGCTCATTCAGTATCCGGTCCAACTTCTGTACGAAGTCCGCTCTTCTCCGATCACTCTCCGGTGACGGCAATATTCGGTCATAGAGTTCCCTCATATCGCCACTCAACTTCCCTTCCTCATCCGGATTGAGGAACTTCTTTGGAGGCGCCTTAGCTCTTTCTAATTGATCCCCACCAATTGAGTATGGTATTCGCCTTCTCGAAAAGGCCATGCCAGTCTCGTACTTGCATCCTGCGATAGAGGGGGCTTTGCTGCGGGACCGAAGGCCATTTTCCGTCTCCGAGTGATTAGACTTGGGAGAGCCATCTCTTGTAAGCTTCTCAGGGGATGGTGAGCGGGCGCCAAAAGAGATCTTTCGAGCTTGTTGATATGGTGTTGAGGGTAGGGAGGATGAGTGATGACTAGATAAATTCGGACGAGGGATGGAGGCGAGTTTTTGAGCGAAGTTGTCTAAGTCCTCCTTCTGAGGCATTGCGATGACAACCCCTTGTCATCGACAGCTTGCCAACATATACTCTCTTCGAGACCAAATTCCCATTGATGACTATTTCTTCAGTTGGCCCCTCTCTCGAGTGACCCCTTGTAGTTTAATGCTATGCCCTTGTAGATTGATTGGTGCTGTGGTTTGGCGCGTAGTAGAGACGGAGAGGGCACTTTCAACTTTTGTTGTAGCTTGAGAAGTGCAGGGAAGGCGAGAGAGACGAGATGGAAGTCGGGTTGAGTTTTTGGAGGCGGTCGAAGGTGTGAAGCGGAGACGGGGATAAGTCGGCGGATGGTGTCGAACGCTGCAGCTAAGGGCAAAACCGTGAATGAATGACAATGAACAATGAGTTCATGGAAAAGTCAATGTGTTGGGAAATCTATGTTGCTGGCGGATACGTTGTTAGGGCACAGGAATGGTTGCTGTGGTCCAGGGGCGCTTATGGAGCAGAGCCCACCGAACGAGGCAGAGAGCGGTGGGTAATGTACAGGGTCAACAAAGACGGTGACTGAAGAGTAGTCGAGGAAGCGACGACTTGAAGTAGGGTAAAGGTATGGTGAAGATGTTTGGAGAGAGAGTGCAAGAGCCACCAGGCGTACGGTGTAGTTTGTTCTCCAGACAATGATTGCTGCGATCCTACTAAGAGACGCTATTCCATGTGGGGGGATGTGCGGTGGCCATTCAGCGTGTTGAGGACTAAGCAGGATGCGGTTTTCTACTATTCACAGCAACAGCAACACAGCAACGCAGGTTACAACAATCTACAACTACGCATTTGGGGAATCATTGCCGACCCTATTCTAAGATGCTGTGCTTGCGCTGCGCTTTTGAGAGTAATAGTAAGTATACACGGTGTTGTCGCGCTGTCTCTATGTTTCATGATGTGGCGGCCCATAATCTCCCTTGTCCACCATTCACCGTGCTGCTCTCCCCGCACTTGGCACATATATAGAACAAATAAGGAAGAGTGGTGAATAATCCGGACGAGACAGCGTGGATGACTTGCATCGCCAACGATGCAGGTCAATGCTGCTGCGTTCACGACGTGTCCAATCCCACCAGGCGAGATCCACGTGGCAAGAGACCAAGACCATTTCTAGAATGAGTCTTCTGTGAGACCTATCAGATGCGATACTGGCGAGATTCGTATCCTCTTGCGCAATCTTACAGATCGTCGCAAGGACCGTATCGAATATGATCCAGGAAATAGGTGGCCAGGGACCGGTGATGGTGGTCAGAAAACGAGCAACGGACGACACCGAAGAGTCAGCGACTCAGGGGTCAACCAGGGCTGAGACTGACTGAATGATGAATGATTGTGGATGAGTCGGTGAGATTGGCTCCGCCATTCTCTACGCCATGCGCCTCCGATATGACTGGTCTTTCTACGCAAGGATCAGCTGATACCAGGCGCCCTGAAACCCCCTGCTGAGTAGGGGATGGGATGCACAGGTGCATGTGGTGGTACATTTACCAAGCAAAAATGACCTTGGATTTTGGCCATGGATTTGTACCTGCGTTTAACTGGTCTGATCGCCGCGGGAGTAGCCTTATTCTTAGCGCCCGGTGACGTAGGGCATCATCAAAGAATAATCTATCCCAGCTTCAAGAATTGGCACATACTGATAATGCACGTACTAGTACACACGACATTGAATATACATACCTTATATGTACTTATACTAGTACATCGCAACAATAGATATACATATATATACCAATCAATCAGTTCCCTCAATGCAATTCCCCCCCTTCCTGCTCCCTCCCCTCCTCCTCCTCCTCCCCCTCCCCACCCACACCCTCTCCAGCCCCGGCTGCCACCTCCCTCCCCCATCCTCTCCCCACCCCGCTCACACCACACCCCTCCCCCTCACCACCACCAACTCCTCACGCACCTACCTCCTCTCCCT